>CM029022.1:163605861-164205861 GCA_016801055.1 Panax notoginseng
ATATTGAGTTCTAAGCGAGGTGCCTTCTACCCGTTTTTGACCATGACCAGATCCTTCTCAGCCATGAAAACCAACTTCGCTTAACGTACTCACGACCTTTGGACGAGAATCCACTGATGACGTTTGGAAGCTGTGCTAGCATGAGTACTTGCTGCCGGTCCAAACGATCTTTGACGATACTCGCGTGCAAGATTCACTTGCAGCTATCGGCTGCCCTTCAGGTGTAGGCGTTCTACTCTTTCCATGAAATTCCAACATAGAACGAACACAATTTGTGATTGAAAATACTCAGGACACTAGAACTCAGCCCTCCTTTTAGCGCCAATGTTAACGCTAAGATCTTCTACCCAAGTCCCCAATCACGTAAGACGTCCTGATCTTGCACACTAAACACAGTCAACACCAAAAGCTTGACGCTTTGACCGTCGGGGGATAGCTCAAGCGTGAGAGTCAGTACAGGCCGTTACCCGGGTTAACAATAAGAAAATATCTAGTATCTTTTTAGAGATCAAAATTCTCAGTTGAGTGTATGCGTACCTTTTTCTTGAAGACTCCCTTGCAAGGTTATACTCTCTTGCCCGATTTTTCGTGCCACCAACTATTGTCTGACACATCCCCCACTTCTCCTCAATCTCAGCCGATGCATGCAGGTGTCACCTTTTTCTTCCACTGTGCATACCGCCAGCCGGATATAATCTCATCCACATTAATAATCAGCAGACTTTTGGTCACAGCCTTCCTTTTTCATCATTACAAGTCAAAGACTTAGATATTAAAAGATCTAATGGATAAACCCATTGACCCGGTCCAATATTACGGAGATATAATAAAGATAATGTAAGGATTTTGGCCCAATAACTTAGGACCCAATAGTGAAGACCCAATGGACTAATTATAAATAGGCCCACTCCATTCGCCCAATAGGGGAAATATCATGACCCAACAATACGTAAAAGCGTTCGGCACCAAATTGACTTATAAATCAAAAATAAGTTAAAATAAATTATGAAGGTGTTCGACTGATAATAACTTATTAGTTAAAAAAAAATGTAAAAATTACTAAAAAAGACATTAATAAAAAATGCATTGATTTAATATCATATTATAAACATCACCAATTTTTTCATTACCATAAAATATTAAACAAATAAATATATATATATAATTGTATTTATAAATATAATATAAATATTATAATATATTATACAATATATAATATTATATGCATATATTTTATTATGTGTTGCACTACAAGAAAAAGACTTAATTCCGAAAGAACTTTTTTGTCGAATAAGCTTATTTCCGACGGACTTTTTCTTCAGAAATTTAGTTGGATTAAAGGTTGTCAGGATAAGTTCGTCGGAAATTCGATCGGAATAAGAATCGTCGGTGGAATTATGGTTGACGGACAGCCCGTCGCCGGTAGAATGTTTCCAACGGAATTATGTCTGACGAACGAATTCCGTTGGTGATTGATGAACAGAGGCACCAACGAAATGTTTGTTGACAGAGTATTTAATTTTTTCTCTCACTCTTTTTATATATATTGAATGAATACCAACAACCTATATATAGATGTACAAAGAAACAACCTACCATAAAACTATTCTAGGCTATACATAATCTTAGGCTAAGAAACTGGTGACCCTTAAACAAAATATATTATACAAAATTAGCAGCTAAGATTACTCCTACAGTTTCTCTTAATTGACAACTCACGCAACACTCCCCCTCAAGTTGGTGCAAAGATATCATCGATGCCCAACTTGTCAAGTGAGTTATAGAAAATCGTGCTAGACACTACCTTCATAAGTATATGTGTCAGCTGGTCTTCAGATTTAACAAACAAAAATCGAATTATCTTAGCTTTAAGATTTTGTTGATGAATCGTATCTACCTCATTATGTAGTTCTAATCATGTTGAACTGGGTTATGAGAAATATTTATGGCTGCCTTATTGTCACAACCATATTTATTTTGGACTTCGGAGTGAAGCCAATCTCTGTTAATAACCTCTTAAGCCAAAGGAGTTCACACAGTCCTTTGGCCATTCCTTTGAACTTTGCTTCAACACTAGATAATGCGACCACCTTTTGCTTCTTGCTCTTCCACTGACGAGATTGCCTCCTACAAAGGTGAAGTAGCCTGCTGTAGACTTCCTGTCAGAGACACTTCCTGCCTATCTTAGTCAATCTGTGTAACCTTCATTGTTAAGATGATATTCTTTGTGAATAAAAGCCCTTTCCCTGGAGCGGACTTTAAGTAACGAAGAATCCGAACTACAACATTCATATATTCTTTCACTAGGTGAATGCATAAATTGACTGACTATGTACACTACATAAGCAAATCCCGGACGGGTATGGGATTAATAGATTAATTTGCCCACTAATCTTTGATACCTCTCTTTATTAATTGGCACCTGATCTGGATACTCTCCAAGTTTGTGATTCTGAATAATTGGAGATCTTACTGGATTACAATCTAGCAATCCCACCTCAGACAATAAATCTAGCACATATTTCCTTTGAGAAAGAAATATACCTTTCCTTGATCTGGCTACTTCAATCCCTAAAAATACTTGAGACCCACAAGATTCATCATTTCATACTCGGCTGCCATCTCTTTTGCAGTCTAGCGATCTCTTCCTAGTCATCCCCTGTGATAATTATGTCATCCACATAGATTATTAATGTAGTTACCTTCCTTGTTGTCGTTTCAAGAAAAGAGTATGACTTGAGTTACTTTGACAGAAACCATACTTTTTCATGACCAAGCTGAACCGTCCAAACCATACGCGAGGTGATTGTTTTAGGCCATATAGAGATCGTTGCAATTTACACACTACCCTTGTCTTTGAGGAAGCCATGTACCCTGGTGGAATATCCATAAAAATCTTCTCTTCAAGGTCACCGTGAAGAAAGGCATTTTTTACATCAAACTGATGCAATGGCCATTCTAGGTTTGCAGCAAGAGACAGCAAAACCCTGACAGTATTCAGTTTCACCACAGGTAAAAAAGTTTCTTGATAATCTATGTCGTATGTTTATGTATATCCCTTCGCCACGAGTCTTGCTTATATCTTTAATAGACCCATCTGCTTATATTTAATAGAAAAGACCCATTTACACCCAATTGGTTTCTTTTTCATCTAGCAGTGGGATACACTTCCATGTTCTATTTTTCTTTAGCGCTTCCATCTCTTCTCTTCTATCGATTGGGTCCACTTTGGATCAGCTAAGGCATCTTGTACATTAGTGGGAACATGTGTGGACGACAAGTTATGTACGAATGCTCTAAGAGGTTTTGATAATCTCCCAGTTGATGCATGATTCGCAATGGATATTTCGATCTTCATTTCCTCAAAGTCCGTAAGTACCGATTCAAAGGCTTTCCACGATAGGATTGGGCATCGGGCGCCCACGGGCCTGGTCATCATTGGGCCGGCTAAAATTGGCTGGGCAAAACACCCCAGTTTTGTGGGTCAAAAAAGTGAAGCCCACACCCAATTTTTAACGGGCGGGTTGGCCCGCCCTCGGCCTGGGCTTATTTTTACCAGGTCTAATCTCGACAAAGTCATTTGGATCGAAAGTAATATGGTCTCTTGCTCTTGAATCAATATCCAACCATTGCAATTATCGATTCTTGCTAGTAATGCATAACCACAGTTACCTTGATCGTCATAAGTATTGAATCATGTGATGGTTCCACTTGTGGAATCAAGGATAATTGAGGTTCTGCATTTATCAAAGCAGCCCGTCCCAACTCGCTATCAACATCAGGTTATTTACGTGCTTGAGTTCTTTCCACCAATCCAGGATAAATTTCGATGTAAACTTTAAAACAAGTTTTGTAAGACCCCGAATTTTATGAAATAAAAGTATTCAATTTTTCTTATAATTACTATTCAGTAAATGGTTAAATTGATAAATATTAAAGTTAAGGGTGATATATGAATTTTTTTTGGAAATACACAAGTGGTTATAAAATATTCATTGTTATCGGTGAATATTCGTTTGATCGTGGAATATTCTTACTGTCGGGGAATATTCATACGACGGCGCAGCCTGTGTGGGCCCCATAACGGAAAGCGGTTGGATGAAGAAAATGACAAAAATAAGTTGTTTATAAATAACGGCGTAGTTGTTACCGTTAATACTGTTGGAATACCCGTGGTTAAAACACAGTAATACGCGTTGTTGCACACTAGCACACGGTATTGCACCAATTATTGATTCTTACGTAAGAAGGCACTACTCAATAATTGTTACAGTAATTACTGTTCAATATTGTATTTTATTGATTCAATAATTACTACTGCGTTGATATTTTATATTACTGTTGTTTTAATAATTGTCACTACACAGTATTTTCTATTATCGGAGCAATAATTCATATTATCTGAATAAAATTATTAGATAACATTATTGGTAATGTCTAGAAAGTTCTGTCTAAGGAGAGTTTGGTCATCTAATTGCGTGCCAGTAAGGAGAGATCCTTATTGGAAAGCCCCCTCTTTCCTGGGAACGACCTGGTTGTCAGTACTGTGATTCTGTAATATTATTTGTGTATAATTAATTATTGATTTATATGATGAGAAAAATATTGATTTTATGTGGATATAGATGGAGAAAATTTTTAATGTGACAATTGTTGAAAATTAATATTTTATCTTTTCTGATAAAATAATTCAATTAAATATATTATTTTAATAATATATTAATGGTGATATTTTTACAATGAATGTGGGATATATGAATAAATGAGGAGGAAGAGTATTTTTGTGGCATTAAATGATTAACACATATTTTGTGTGTTGGTGGACACAATTCTTGACCGAAAATTTATTATTGACTGTAAAATCGCCCGTTTGTGAATTTTGGTCAATTTCTGTTTAGAATTTGGAAAAACTTTCTTCTGCAAAGTTGTAGAGAATTGAATTTCCTATAAAAACACGCAAGATTCGAATTTTTTGATCAAAGAGCTATTTATTATGAATTATTGAAGTTCCGAAGTTCCGAAATAATTGATTTTTGGGAGTTTAAGTTAATTATTTTGAGAAAAACGTTTTTGGTGAGATGGTGGGGCCCACTGGTTGTTAAAATGTGCCGAATTCAGATCTTCAAAGGTGGGCTTGAAAATTTATATATATATATATATATATATATATATATATATATATATATATATATATATATTATATTATATTAAATTTTCTGCTTTGGTGTTCTAAGCAATTTCCTATAAATAGGGTGCTTAGGTTAGAATTGAAAAATACACCAGAAACTGAAGTTTTCTCTCTATTTCTCTCTCTATATATCGAGTGTATTCTTGTGAGTATTTTGATATCTTGACTGTTGCTATACGGTGCAAGTTCGTTCAGCGTTATTCCAGTCAGGAGTACTGCTCTTTTGAGGTAAGGGATTGTAAGGGATAGTAAGGGATGTTATTTTTTTTTATCAGTGATATTATTTCTTTCAATATCATTATACCGGAATATTGGTAAGATTTTTCTTGTAAAATTCTTATCTTTTCATGTCGGGGTTACTATTCATGAGTTACTATTCACGAGTTACTATTCATGAGTTACTATTCACGAGTTATTATTCACGAGTTAGTATTCACGAGTTACTATTCACGAATTACTATTCATGAGTTACTATTCACGAGTTACTATTCACGAGTTACTATTCATGGGTTACTATTCACGAGTTACTATTCATGACAAAATTGGTTTCTTTTTCTAACCAAATTATAGTTGATTTATGAATATTACTCTTGAGATTAAAACTATATGTTGATCATATTATTTTTATTATCATATATAACATTTTTATAACCCTAATGATGATATTTCTCTTTGACTTGAGTGTAAAGATGGGTAGATTTTTGGTACGATCATGACTATGGGTTCTCTTTGGCCAGTAGTGCAAAGTTGAATTGTTGACTGGTATGATCATGACCATTGAATTTATAATTGAATATCTTTAGCTTAAGTGCAAAAGTGAAATGATCAACGTGGTTATAATTATTGGTTATATAAATTCTGAAATGATTATATATTTCTTCGAGATATTAATATCTTTGGCCCGTAGTGCAAAGATGACATGTTGTTGAATATCTTGGCCCGTAGTGCAAAGATGACCTGTTGTTGAATATCTTTGGTTTGTAGTACAAAGATGAACTGTTGATGAATATCTTTGGGCCGTAGTGCAAAGATGAATTTATTAGTATGATTATGAACATGAACTGTGATTTGGTATAACCATGGTCTTTGATGTTTCAGGTGATGAAAATTATCTTTGTCCTGGATGAGAAAAGGAATTTAGAACAACAATTATGATTATGAGTTATATATGTGATTGTGGACAGGAATTGTTGATTAATGTTACAGGGATAACACATTGTTGGTAAATTTTTAACATGGAGAAGATAATAGACTTTGTGGTCTATTTGACTCTTCTAATGGATTACTCGTTCCGCTGCAACTATGGTTGAAAAGTTTTATCATCTACCATATGTTCTAAATCTCTGATTTATTACTGATGAATGCTATTGATAATTTAATTATCTTTAGACATAATATTCTTTACTGAGCTAGTTGTGCTCACCCTTCTATTTCACAATTCCTTTCAGGTAATAAGAGTGTAGCTGGGTCGAGCGGGGGTAACAAGGAAATAGAATGGTGGTCATCATTTAGTAGTTATATTTGTTGAAGAAAATAGGGTGAGGCGAACCCAACGTTGGAAGGGTGTTTTGTCACTATCATACAAGATGTCTAATGACAAACAACCTCGTGTCATCATAAGACAGGATTGTGCTCATCCACTTGCTGAGTATATTTACGAGCACTACCTATATAATCTTGGTGTTTGTTTGAAGTATAACTCTCAATTAGAGACAGTGGAGATAATGATAAGTCAAGAGAAGACTCACCATTGGGAAGAATATGATAGTAACCTTCTTGTTTTTCTTTGGGGTCTATTGGGTCAACCAAGGATAATTCTGTGGCCATATGATATCTATCATAACCTAGAAACATAGCATCCCATGTACGAAGGTTTCCTTGAGCACTTCCCAAAGATTCTAATTTCTAAAATAGTAATGTGCTATCCAAGGTTGGGACATGAATCACAGTTGGTATATATTTGTACCCAAGCTCATAGCATATGTGTTGTTGTATTTTGCACGACAATTATTGTAATAAAGTTGTAGTTGTTATCTGTACTATGTATTTGGCGACTCAGAATGGGTTGGATGGAATGGACCTGTTTTGGGGCGTTACAAGTTTCCCGAGTATGCTTCATGTTCCCATAATTTGTACATCCTCCCTCCATTTGTGATTTGGCCTTTGAAGTTGCATTTATCTTTTCTTCTCTCATAGAGGAAGTTCCAGTTTTGGCTATTTGAAGCGTCAGTGGATGCTGAAGTTCCATCTTGGTTCCTCTCGAGGCCATGGCAGCAGCTTGTGTAGATTTCATGCCTACCCTCATAACAATTTATCTTACATCATCCCTTCGAACATATGCATAGGCCTGTTCAATTGCAGGAAATGGTCGAATTTGAAGTACATCGGCCTGAATCTTGTCAAGACGATCATCCAACCCATCGAGAAATATATACACTCTATCCTCCTGTTGAATCGAGTTATACTTCTCTATATCCTCTTGACACTTCATTGGATTGGGACGTCGAAAATCGATTTCTTTCCTTAGGCCTTGAAGAACATTGTAATATGTTTCAATGGACCCTCCAGCTTGTCTCATTCTAGTCACATATCTTTTCAAATCATACACTTGAGATATATCAGTTCCATCAAAAAAGGTTATATCAATCGAATCCCATACCATTTTTGCAGTTAGGAAGCGAATGAAATTACCTATCAAGGTTGAATCCATGGAATTGATCAACCATCCCTTCACAATTGCATTCTCAGTTCTCCACTTCCTGAACCCTGGGTCTGTCAATTTTGGTTCTGGAATGTGTCCATTTATATATCCCAATTTATCTTTACCAGAGATAAACATCTCCATAACCTGGGACCATAAGGCATAGTTGGTGCCGTCCAACTTAATGCCAATCTGTGCAGCAGAAGAATCATTGTTTGATGTTTGGATTTGAGTCTGACTTTGGGTCAAGATCTGTTTCATTCGGGTCGCTAAGTCGTCAAGAATGGTCACCGTAGATTTGTTCTCACCATGTTGGTGATGCGTCACCATATCAGATGACTCCTCCATAGTTCCCGGTCACTTTTAACTCACTGCTTTGATACCATGATGAACAGAGGCACCAACTGAAATGTTTTGTGGACAGAGTATATAATATTTTCTCTCACTCTTTTTATATATATTGAATGAATACCAACAACCTATATATAGATGTAAAAAGGAAACAACCTATCATAAAACTATTCTAGGCTATACATAATCTTAGGCTAAGAATCTGGTTAACCCTTAAACAAATATATTATACAAAATCAGCAGCTAAGATTACTCCTACAATTTCTCTTAATTGTAGGAAATGGTCGAATTTGAAGTACATCGGCCCGAATCTTGTCAAGACGATCATCCAACTCGTCGAGAAACATATACACTCTGTCCTCCTGTTGAATCGAGTTATACTTCTTCTCTACATCCTCTTGACACTTCATTGGATTGTGACGTCAAAAATCGATTTCTCTCCTTAGGCCTTGAAGACTATTGTAATATGTTTCAATGGACCCTCCGGCTTGTCTCATTCTAGTCACACATCTTTTTAAATCATACATTTTAGATATATCAGTTCCATCAAAAAAGGTTATAGCAATCGAATCCCATACCATTTTTGCAGTTGGGAAGCAAATGAAATTACCTATCAAGGTTGAATCCATGGAATTAATCAACCATCCCTTCACAATTGCATTCTCAGTTCTCCACTTCCTGAACCCTGGGTCTGTCGATTTTGGTTCTGGAATGTGTTCATTTATATATCCCAATTTATCTTTGCCAGAGATAAACATCTCCATAACCTGGGACCATAAGGCATAGTTGGTGCCGTCCAACTTAATGCCAATCTGTGCAGCAGAAGAATCATTGTTTGATGTTTGGATTTGAGTCTGACTTTGGGTCAAGATCTATTTCATTCGGGTCGCTAAGTCGTCAAGAATGGTCACCGTAGATTTGTTCTCACCATGTTGGTGATGCGTCACCATATCAAATGACTCCTCCATAGTTCCTGGTCACTTTTAACTCACTGCTTTGATACCATGATGAACAGGGGCACCAACTAAAATGGTTTATGGACAGAGTATATAATTTTTTCTCTCACTCTTTTTATATATATTGAATGAATACCAACAACCTATATATAGATGTACAAAGGAAACAACCTACCATAAAACTATTCTAGGCTATACATAGTCTTAGGCTAAGAATCTGGTTGACCCTTAAACAAATATATTATACAAAATCAGCAGCTAAGATTACCCCTACAATTTCTCTTAATTGAAAACTCATGCCAACAGTGATAACATGTACACGTGGCAATTTTTTGCTCATGTGGGGATGCATAATTCTGACGAAACTTGAGTCGGACATAAGGGTTGTTATGTCGAAAATAGAATTTTTAAAAATTAATTATAATTTCTTATATTCGACGAAAGTTCCGTCGAGTATACAATATTCTATCAGAAATACTGGTTTTTTTTTAAATAATTTTTTTTGTTGTAGTTTTTAGATTTTAAATCCCATTTTTGCCAATTTTTTTAGTGGTATAAAGAACTTGGACCCCAACGGGTAATGCCTCCATTTAGCCACAACAAAAGTAATGGCAAAAACGTTCCCCGATATAGTTAGAGAGGAGAGAGAAAGGATAATATTCATTCATGAAAAAATACGTTCTGTTACAATATTTAGCCATATAAAGTGGCTAGGCATGAAAAGGTAAGCACCAGCACAGTGCACAGAGTCCTATGACACATGTAGACCGTACAGATCATTTATTTGAGGAGTAATTCTAAGTATTGGACCTCATAACAACACATCAAGGATATTTATCAAATTATGTGAAAATAGAAGATTATAAACATAATTTTGAAATATAATTGTAGTGTAAATGAAACCTTAGGCTGATTGTTATAAGAATGAGACCCTAGATATTCTCTAAGTTTATATTTGATTTGTTATAAAATTATAATATATAGATTTCTAGATTCATTTCTACCCTCTTTATTGTAATAACTTTGAACTTTGAAACTCCCATGTCCTTTAAGCTTTGAAATTCCTATGACCTATAGGTTTTGAAACTTCTAAGTATTTATGTACATGTGCTTATAAATAGAAATATTGTAAAGAGAAAGAGAAATATATACATACAAATACAATTTATATGAAATAAGAATGCTCTCTCTTTTCACTAATCATCGTTGTTCTTAATTTTAGTATACTTTTATAATACGTTATCAGCATGAATTGCTCGTAATTTTCGTCTTGAAGATAATCATATTTGATTTGAAGGAGAAATTTATGTTTATCTATTATATATATATATATATATATATATATATATGGAACATAAATAAAAATGATTGTGATAACTAGATGTTCATGCACATGTGAATAGTTATATGTGAATAGTTATAATAAACTAAATTTTTAAAATTTTTTGATATTTTTATGAAGTTACAATGATAAATGTTGTCAAATTTTAGTTCGTGACACTTAATATTACGGGTAAGGATTATTTTTTATAGATCCTTGATGTCGAAATTCATCTTGATGTCATGGGTCTTAGAGATACCATTAAAGATGGTAATAAAATATCTAGCCAAAATAAGGCAAAGACCATGATTTTCTTACGCAATCATCTCCATGAGGAGTTGAAGTTAGAGTATCTCACAATAAATTAAAGATCCCCTTATTCTTTGGAAAAATTTGAAAGAAATATATGACAATCAAATGACAGTTATTCTCCCAAAAGCCCTTTATGTTTGGATACATTTACGATTGCAGGATTTAAATCAGTAAGTGAATATAATTCTGCAATATTTAAAATTTGTTCTAAATTGAAATTATGTGGAGATAATATCACCGATGAAGATATGTTAGAAAAAATATTCTCAACTTTTTATGCCTCAAATGTGCTCTTGCAGCAGCAATATAGAGAACAAGATTTTAAGAAATACTCTGAACTGATTTCATGTCTCCTTGTGGCTGAACAAAATAATGAGCTTTTAATGAAAAATCATGAATTACGACCAACTGGTTCAACTTCATTCCCTGAAGTGAATGCTACGATGTGACGCCCCCAAAATAGGTATACATCACCCATTCTGAGTCGCCAAATACATGGTACAAAATACAAATATAAACTTAAATATACAACATGAGCTGTGAGTTTTAATACAAATATTATCTTCTGGACAGTATTCAAACTCAAAATAAGTCCTCAATACATTTATTATCACACTATTTCACAGAATAGTGAGGACTACTAATGCAAACATCTGGACCGTCACTCCATTCCCCGGCTAGTCCCTGCTATATTCCCATTTTCTGAAGAGAACAATGAAAGCAAAGGGTGAGCTCAACTAGCCTAGTAAGAAATATTATGACTAAGATAATGCAGAATAAATTATCATTAGTCTTCAACAGTGTTAAACTGATAAAATACAATAGACATCAAGTTTAACTGCAGCGGAACAAGCAATCCATTAAAAGAGTCAAGTAGAGCATGATATCTACTATCTTCTATGATTTAAAAGAATTTATCATCAATTTTATCGCTGAGACTAAACTTAATAAATAACCCACATCATCGAATCACCCCCGCACTACGGCCAAAGATATTCATTAGTATCACGACCACAAATTATCCATGCACTACGGGCCAAGGATATTCGTGTTTTCATCAATGGTCATGATCATGCCAACAACTGTCCATCAATGCACTACGGGCCAATGAGGACTTTACCACATCATTTGTAACATTACGGTCATGATTATACCGAATAATCCCTGGTCATAATCATATCAAGTCCATCTATGCACTACGGGCCACACATGACTTTCATCATAATATAAATATGAGGATGATGACAATGATATAAGAATTCAATTAAAAGAAAGCAAAATATAAATTTTTAAAGATTTATAATTTAATTTATCCATAATTCAATAATGCCCAAATTGTCAACATGATACTGCTTTGTGGAGTAAAATTCAAGAATAATATTGTATCAAAAATAATTTGGACCGAAAAGAAATTAATTTTTGTCATGAATAGTACCCCGGGTGAATAGTAATCAAGTGAATAGTATCCCGTGAATAGTACTTCAGGAATAGTAACCCCGTGAATAGTACTCCGACATGAAAAAGTTAAAACTTATTAATAATGCTCGGAATAATATTTCCATGAAAAGATATTGGATGAAGCGTAAATATCAAGGATATTCTACTAATTTCATAGAGTATAGAAGCTAAAATTTTAACAAAATGAGTGTAGAATTCGAAATCTGAAACGAAATAATATTACTTACATACTACAGAGTATGGAATAAAATATTATTTCATATGAATACTGAACAAAAATAATATCTCTTACCTTAAAAAGAAGAGTATTCCAACTGGTATAGCGGGAATATTCTTGAAGAAAACTTGAACTATTTTCTACACTCAAAGCTTCCTTAAACTCTAAAGAAATACGCTCAATATTATAGAAGAAGAATTCTCTGATTCTGGTGTGATTTTCAATTCTAACTAAGCATCCTATGTATAGGAGAATGGAAAGGATACTATTTGAATTTTAAAATCACGGACGCACAGTTAAAAAAATCGGACGAGGTTCACGGATCAAATTTGTTTCCACATACGTCGAATTTTTTTAAAATAAGAATATAAAATTCAAGTAAAACAAATAACTTTATATGTAATATAATATATTCTATTTTTCATAAAAAAACAAACCTTATTATAATATATATATATATATATATATATATATATATATATATATATATATATATATAATATTTATAATCTCCCACCATTCCACCAAAATCCACCCGTGGATTTGGTTTCCCCTCCCCCAGGCAACTTAATTTTTCAACACACGTGGGCCCCACCCATGTCATCATCACATGTGGGCCCCACCTCTTTTTATATATATAATGAATAACTTTCTATCGATTATTTTTAAAAATGAGTAAGTGGGGGTCCAAATAATACGCCAAAATTTACAATAAATATTTCATAAAAATTCTCTCAATATTTTTAACAACATTTATTCACCATTATTATTATTCGTAATATTTAACAACCAGATCATTCCTAAGAAAGAGGGGGTTTTCCAATAAGGATTTCTCTATATTAGCGCAAAATTAGGTGACCAAATCTCTCCTCGACAGAACTTTCTAGACATCGTTAATATTACAAATAATAATATGAATAACTGTATCGTCTCAATTATTGATTTAATAATATATAAAATATCGATAATAATTGAATCAAATAACGTGAGATAGTATGCAGGAATTACTATAACAATAATTGAACAAAACTGAGTGGCTTCTCACGTAAGCACCAATAATCAATACCGTGTGTTACTATGCAACCACGCGTATTACTGTACTTTTAACACCGGGTATTTCAGCAGTTAACGGTAAAAATTTTGCCGTTATTTTTATAAAAAGATATTTTTGTCGTTTTCTCATTCCGATAATAATTTTGTTGTAGGGTTCACCAATGATTGTGTCGTCGTACAAATATTCCCTGTTAAAACGAATAAACAAAAATACGTCAGACTTGAATGATATTTCTATTGTTAATAAATTTCCTGACGTATTCCCTAAAGAACTTCCTGGTCTACCCCCAAAGCGTGAAATTGAATTTAGTATTGACCTTGAACCCGGTACAAAATTTATTTCCAAAACCCCATATCGAATGGCTCCTATTGAACTTCAGGAGTTAAAAACCCAACTGCAGGAATGGTTAGACATCGATTTCATTCGTCCTAGTACGTCTCCTTGGGGTGCTCCTGTTCTATTCGTAAAGAAGAAAGATGGGAGTATGCGACTTTGCATTGACTATCGGGAATTGAATCATGACACCGTCAAAAATAGGTACCCGTTGCCTCGCATTGATGACCTATTTGATCAGTTGCAAGGTGCCAAATTCTTTTCAAAGATCGATCTTCGTTCCGAATATCATCAGTTAAAAATTAAAACTGATGACATTCCAAAGACTGCTTTCAGAACTCGGTACGGGCATTACGAATTCCTAGTCATGTCTTTTGGATTGACTAATGCTCCTGCTGCCTTCATTGATATGATGAACCAAGTATTCAAGGAATATTTGTATTATTTTTTGGTTGTCTTTATTGATGACATCCTCAGTTACTCCAAAAGCCGTGAAGATCATGAGCAACACTTGAGGCTGATACTCTAATAGTTTTGTGAAAATAAGTTATACGCCAAGTTAAAGAAATGTGAATTCTAACTTGAGGAAGTAGCATTCCTTGGGCACATGATATCGAATCATGGGATATCAGTTGATCCGACGAAGATTGAAGCAATACAAAGTTAAGAGCAACCTAAGTCAATAACCGAAGTACATAACTTTCTGGGCTTAGCTGGTTATTATCGAAGATTCGTAGAAGGATTTTCTTGAATCGCTACTCCATTAACTCAGCTGACTCGAAAAGATACAAAATTCGGTTGGAGCGAGGAATGTGAAAAGAGTTTTCAAGAACTCAAGAGGAGACTCATTTCAGCACCTGTTCTAACAATACCATCAGGTTCAGAGGGATTTGCCATATACAGCGATGCTTCAGGCAAAGATTTAGGATGTGTTCTCATGAAATATGGGAAAGTCATAGCCCATGCCTCACGACAACTCAAAGAATATGAGAGAAATTATTCTACTCATGATCTAGAGTTGGCAGCAGTTGTTTTTGAGTTAAAGATCTGGAGACATTACCTGTATAGGGAGAAAGTGGAGATCTATACAGATCATAAAAGCCTCAAATATATATTTTTTTCACCCAAAAGGAACTCAAAATGCGGCAATGACGTTGGCTCGAGTTGTTAAAAGATTATGATCATACCATTCAATACTATCCTGGAAAAGCGAATGTGGTTGTTGATGCATTGAGTAGAAGATCATATGCGGGTACGAGTGCGATATTGTCAACGCAAAGACCCATTTTGTATGACTTACAGAGGATGAAGATAGAGTTAAAGACTTCAGGGACCCACGTGATGATGTCGAATATACGAGTAGAACTGACTTTAATCAATAAAGTTAAAGCTGCTCAAGCTATAGACCCGGAACGGATGCGTATGTAGAAGAAAGTACAAGAAGCAAGAATCAATGAAGAAGGAATACTTCGAGTCAACTCCAGACTTTGTGTTCCTAACGACTCTGATTTGAAGTATAAAATCATGATGGAGGCACACAACACATCGTTTGCAATCCATCTTGGGAGTACCAAAATGTATCATGATCTTCAACATACATTTTGGTGGAGCAATATGAAGAAATAGATAGCAGAGTTTATCTCAAGGTGTTTAACTTGTCAACGAGTCAAGGCGGAGCATCAAGTGCCAAAAGGACTATTGCAACCACTTGAAATTCCAGAATAGAAATGGGAGCACATTAATATGGATTTCGTTACTGGTCTTCCTAAGGTTTCTCAAGGCATAGATGCAATTTAGGTCATTGTAGATAGATTATCCAAGTCTGCTCATTTTTTACCTATAGGAGAAACATATTCACTTGAACGTCTTGCTCGTATATATATAAATGAGATTGTAAGTGTGACGCCCCCAAAATAGGTATACAACACCCATTCTGAGTCGCCAAAATACATGGTACAGAAATAACTACATCTTTATTATTACAACACAAGAACTGTGAGTTTAAATACAAATATTGTCATTTAGACAATATCCACACTCAAATAAGTCCTCATTACAATTATTGATACATTATTTCACAAAAATGGTGAGGACTACTAAAGTAACTTCTAGAACCATCATTCCATACCCCGACTAGTACTCGCTACATTCTCGCCTCCTGAGAAAAATGGAACAAAAAGGAAAAGGGTGAGCTCAACTAGCCCAGTAAAGAATATTATGACTAAGATAATACAGAACAAATTATCGTTAGTCTTCAACAGGGAAAAATCTAATAGAATACAATAGACAACAAGCTTTAAATCAATAACTGCAGCGGAAACAGCAAACCATTAGAAGAGTCAAGTAGAGAATGAGTTCTACTATCTTCTAAGATTTAAAAGTCCATCATCAATATTTTATCCCTGTAACAATAATCAATAACCATATTTAATCAAATATTTATCTTTGCACTACAGGCCAAAGATATTCATTTATATCACCAGTTGGTCATGTTCATCTCAACACCTGTTCATCTTTGCACTACGGGCCAAAGATATTCATCAGTTAATCATTCATCTTTGCACTACGGGCCAAAGATATTCAATAATATCATCATTTAGGACTGAGGATGATGAAAAATATCTTAAAGAAAACGAATCCAGTGAAACAAAATAACAAATATTATGGATTCGTATTTCGATTTATCCATGTCCAAAAATACCTTATAATTATTCATAGTGAAGTAGAATTAAAGAATGATCAAAACATGGATACAATCAAAGCTAGTACCCAGAATAGATATTTTGGACGAAAAGAAGAAAATTTTATTTTTCGGTAAATAGTAACTCGTGAATAGTAACTCGTGAATAGTAACTCATGAATAGTAACCCCGACGTGAAAAGTTCCAAATTTGATAAAAATTTCTAACCAATATTTTGGCATAATGATATTGAAGAAATAATATCATTTTTGAATAAAATAACATCCCTTACCTCGTAAAGACAGTACTTCTGGTCGGAATACCGGTATAAGGCTGAAAGACACTTGCTCTGATGAATAGAAACCTCAACATTAACTCCTTCATTTTTAACCACAAAAATATATCCCTCATTTATATCCACAAAAATAAATATTTCCTTATCATATGAATCAATAATTAATTATTCACAAATAATATTACAGAATCACATTTATGACAACCAGGCCGTTCCCAGGAAAGAGGGGGCTTTCCAATAAGGATTTCTCCTTACTGGCGCACAATTAGATGACCAAACCTCTCTTTAGACAGAACTTTCTAGACATTGCCAATAATGTTATCTAATAATATTATTCAAATAATATGAATTATTGATCTGATAAAGGGAAATATTGTGTAGTGACAATTATTGAAACAACAGTAATATAAAATATCAACGCAGCAATTATTGAATCAATAAAATAAAATACTGAACAGTAATTACTGTAACCATTATTGAGTAGTGCCTTCTTACGTAAGAATCAATAATTGGTGCAATACCATGTGCTACTGTGTAACAACGCGTATTACTGTGTTTTAACCACCGGGTATTCTAACAGTATTAACGGTAACAACTACGCCGTTATTAATAAACAACATATACTTGTCGTTTTCTTCATCCAATCGCTTTCCGTTATGGGGCCCACAAAAGACTGCGCCGTCGTACGAATATTCCCCGACAGGAAGAATATTTCACGACCAAACGAATATTCCCCGACAACAATGAATATTTTATAACCACCTGCTTAGTTGAAATATTTGCGCATTTTACCCATAACTAACCTCATTAATCAATTTAACACTTACTATTTCAAAATAATAAATAGAGGGAATTTAAATTTCATTTATTAATAATTTGGGGTCTTACAACCTCCCCTCCTTATGAAATTTCGTCCTCGAAATTGACGTACGTACCTGGTGTTTCGAAAAGATGAGGATACCTCGCTTTCATTTCCGTTTCCAACTCCCAGGTCATTTCCTCAATAGCATGGTTTCTCCACAAAACTTTAACTTGTGGTATGACCTTCGTGCGTAGGACATGCTCCTTTCTATCCAAGATCTTGACAGGTACCTCTTCGTACGTTAAGTCTTCAGCTATCTCGTCCGGTTCCAACTCAATAACGTGGTCTGGGTCTTTCACATATTTACGTAACACAGATATATAAAAAACATTATGAACACGAGACATACTTGGAGGTAACGCGAGTCTATAGGCCACATTTCCTACTCGTTCAAGAATTTGAAATGGACCAATAAATCGTGGATTGAGCTTTCCTCTCTTCCCAAATCTTGTAACTCCTTTCCATAGAGCCACACGCAACAATACATGATCCCCAATGTCAAATTCCACGTCCTTTCGATGAAGATCCGCATAACTCTTTTGTCGATCCTGTGCCGTTTGTATACGTTGTCGAATCGTTTGGATCTTCTCTGTAGTCATGCGTACCAACTCTGGTCCCAACAATGTTGCTTCACCCACCTCGTCCCAGCATACTGGAGAGCGACACTTTCGTCCATATAATGCTTCAAATGGGGCCACACCTATACTTGCCTGATAACTGTTATTGTAAGAGAATTCCACCAATGGTAGGTACTTATCCCAACTCCCTTTGAAATCTAGGACACAAAGTCTTAATAGATCTTCAAGAGTTTAAATAGTCCTCTCTGATTGTCCGTCCGTTTGAGGATGGTATGCCGAACTAAATCGTAAATCTGTGCCCATAGCTTTTTGCAAGCTAACCCAAAATCTTGAAGTGAATCTTGGGTCACGATCCGAAACTATGGATACTGGCATGCCATGCAGTCTCACAATCTCATCTACGTATATACGAGCAAGACGTTCAAGGGAATAAGTCTCCCGTATCGGCAAGAAATGAGCAGACTTGGTTAATCTATCAACAATAACCCAAATAACATTTATGCCTTGAGAAACCGTGGGAAGACCCGTAACGAAATCCATGGTAATGTGTTCCCACTTCCATTTCGGAATCTCAAGTGGTTGCAATGGACCCTTTGGCACTTGATGTTCCGCCTTTACACGTTGACAAGTTAAACACCTCGAGATGAACTTTGCAATCTCTCTCTTCATATTATTCCACCAAAATGTATGTCGAAGATCACGATACATTTTGGTACTTCCAGGATGGATTGCAAATGGTGTATTGTGTGCTTCCATCATGATCTTGTACCTCAAATCAGAATCGTTAGGAACACAAAGTCTGGAGTGGACTCGAAGTATTCCTTCTTCATCGATTCTTGCTTCTGGAATAGAACCTTCTTGCACTTTCTTCTTCATATGCATCAGCTCTATGTCCGTAGCTTGAGCAGCTTTAACTTTATCGATTAAAGTCGGTTCTACTCGTATATTTGATATCATCATGTGGGTACTTGGAGCCTTCATCTCTATCTCCATCCTTTGCAAGTCATACAAAATGGGCCTTTGTGTTAACAACATTGCACTCGTACTCGCATATGATCTTCTACTCAATGCGTCAGCTACTACGTTTGCTTTTCCAGGATGATATTGGATGGTATGATCGTAATCTTTCAACAGCTCGAGCCAACGTCGCTGCCGCATGTTGAGTTCCTTTTGGGTGAAGAAATATTTGAGGCTTTTATGATCTGTATAGATCTCCACTTTCTCCCCATACAGGTAGTGTCTCCAGATCTTCAACGCGAAAACTACTGCTGCCAACTCCAAATCATGAGTAGGGTAATTCCTCTCATATTCTTTGAGTTGTAGCGAGGCATAGGCTATGACTTTCCCATGTTGCATGAGAACACATCCTAACCCTTTGCTTGAAGCATCACTGTAGATAACAAATCCATCCGAACCAGATGGTATTGTCAGAACAGGTGCCGAAATGAGTCTCCTCTTAAGCTCTTGAAAACTCTTCTCGCATTCCTCGCTCCATACGAATTTGATATCTTTCCGAGTCAGCTGAGTTAACGGGATAACGATTCGAGATAACCCTTCCACGAATCTCCGATAATAACCAGCTAAGCCCAGAAAGCTACGTACTTCGGTCACCGTCTTTGGTTGCTCCCAACTTTGTATTGCTTCAATCTTCGCCGGGTCAACAGATACTCCATGTTTTGACACCACGTGCCCTAGGAAAGCTACTTCCTCAAGCCAGAACTCGCATTTCTTCAACTTAGCATATAATTTGTTTTCACGCAGCCTTTGGAGTACCAGCTTCAAATGATGCTCATGATCTTCACGGCTTTTGGAATATATGAGGATGTCATCAATAAAGACAACAACGAACTGATCCAAATAATCCTTGAATACTCGGTTCATCATATCCATGAAAGCCGCAGGAGCATTAGTCAATCCAAAAGACATGACTAGGAATTCATAATGCCCGTACCGAGTTCTGAAGGCAGTCTTTGGAATATCCTCAGTTTTAACCTTCAGCTGATGATATCCAGAACGAAGATCGATCTTTGAAAAGAATTGTGCTCCTTGTAACTGGTCAAACAGGTCATCAATACGAGGTAGCGGATACCTATTCTTAATAGTGACATGGTTTAATTCCCGGTAATCAATACAAAGTCGCATACTCCCGTCTTTCTTCTTTACAAATAAAATAGGAGCACCCCAAGGAGATGTACTAGGACGAATGAAACCGATGTCCAACAACTCTTGTAGTTGGACCTTTAACTCCTGAAGTTCAATAGGAGCCATTCTATATGGGGTTTTAGAAATGGGCTTTGTACCAGGTTCAAGATCAATAAAGAATTCAATTTCTCGTTCCGGGGGTAGACCGGGAAGTTCTTCAGGAAATACGTCAGGAAAGTCAATAACAACATGAATACTATTCAAATTTGACGTGTCTTTATTCAAATCCATAACATGGGCTAAGAAAGCTTGACATCCGTTTTTTAATAAACGAATGGCTTTATGGCTTGATATAACAGTGATTGATTTTAATGGCTTAGTTGTTTGAATTCGTACAACAGGTTGGTTAGGAATATGAAAACTAACAACCTTACGAAAACAATCAATTTTGGCATGATGAGTAGTTAACCAATCAATCCCTAAAATCACATCAAAAGCAAGTATCTTTAAAGAGATAAGGTCAACAGGTAAGGTGATGGTGCCAACTTGGATCACACAAGATTTATAAATAGTGGTTGTGATGAAAGTTTCTCCTAACGGAGTCTCCACAGATAAATCAAAGTCTAACTTCTCCGGAGTCAAGTTTAAACGTTGAGCACAAGCAGGAGAGATAAAGGAATGGGTAGAACCGGTATCTAATAAGGTATAAACTTCGCATGAATTTATGATTAGCTTACCCGTGATCACCTCGTTTGGGTTCCTCGCATGTTGACCAGTCACGACAAACGCTCTTCCAGGAACCGTTGACTTTATCTTTTCTGGGACAGCTTTTTGAGTCACCATCCCCGCTGGACTTGGTTTTGCTACAGTGCAATCTCAAGCGATATGTCCTTCCTTTCCACAATTATAACATACCTTAAACTGTTGTGGGCAGTTTGGGCTGATATGTCCTTCTTTTCCGCACTTATAGCATATAATCGGTGGTCGTTCTCCTCCCTTGGAACCAGTTGCTGCTGGTGCTGACGTCTTCGTATTGTCATTGTTGAATCTCCTCTTTTTAAAATCTCCTCCCGACTCGCTTCTTCTATTTTCATAGCCACGATTACCACCAGAGTGGTTGCCGTTCTTGTCTGTATTTTTCTTTCTCCGCTGGTTATCATTGTTCTGATGACTGCTGTCACCGATATGATCTTGGTTGTGGTTCCTCAGTTGACCGTACTCATTATCTCGCTCTAATAATTGAGCCCTGTTGACAACATCTGAATAGAGAGAAAATTTATGAGAAATGAGATATTGACGTATGCCGGGTTTCAAACCTCTCAAAAACACCCTCGTCATACGTTCCTCATTCTCCACCAAATGAGGTGCAAACCTGGACAACTCTGCAAACCTCGCCTCGTACTGAGACACCGTCATGTTATTCTGTTCCCGTCTAATAAACTCTACCTCCTTCATATGACGAATACTTTCAGGAAAGTACTTGTCATTGAACAGTTTCTGAAATGTCTCCCAAGACATGCTGAGTGCGGTTGGATGGGTACGCTTCACAGACTCCCACCAGTAATCTGCCTCGCCACGGAACATAAAGGTGGCGAATGGAACCTTCTGTTCCTCCGTGCATCCCAAGACATCGAATATCTTGGTAATTTGCTTGACCCACGTTTCCGCCATGATCGGATCCGGCTTTCCCTTAAATTCTGGTGGTCCCAATTCTTTGAACTGTTTGGCTGTGACAAACCGTGAATTGCTATCATTTCCTCCTGTATTTTGAACACGAGTCTCCCTCGTCTGGTTTTGCATGAATTGCAAAAAACTTCTAAACATTCCATCATTCATCATCTGCTCATTGGTGTTGTTCACAAGAGGAACATTGCCAGCCTGTTGCACGTTCTCCTCGTTGGTAAGCACCGGTGTCTCCACGGTCTCATTTACTCCACTGTTAACATTCTCAGTCGACATTCTCAAATACTGCCATAAAACAAGGGTTAATTAAATAAATTAACAAATCACATAATACCCCTATATTATGACTGACCAATAAATAAGCTTAGGTAGGACACACTAGCGAAGGATTTATTCGTCTCTCCCCTCCTAGTTCTATTCTCCGATCTCCGCCAGAGATCATATCCCTAAGCTCTGATACCAACTGTGACGCCCCCAAAATAGGTATACAACACCCATTCTGAGTCGCATAAATACATGGTACAGAAATAACTACATCTTTATTATTACAACACAAGAACTGTGAGTTTAAATACAAATATTGTCATTTAGACAATATCCACACTCAAATAAGTCCTCATTACAATTATTGATACATTATTTCACAAAAATGGTGAGGACTACTAAAGTAACTTCTAGAACCATCATTCCATACCCCGACTAGTACTCGCTACATTCTCGCCTCCTGAGAAAAATGGAACAAAAAGGAAAAGGGTGAGCTCAACTAGCCCAGTAAAGAATATTATGACTAAGATAATACAGAACAAATTATCGTTAGTCTTCAACAGGGAAAAATCTAATAGAATACAATAGACAACAAGTTTTAAATCAATAACTGCAGCGGAAACAGCAAACCATTAGAAGAGTCAAGTAGAGAATGAGTTCTACTATCTTCTAAGATTTAAAAGTCCATCATTAATATTTTATCCCTGTAACAATAATCAATAACCATCTTTAATCAAATATTCATCTTTGCACTACAGGCCAAAGATATTCATTTATATCACCAGTTGGTCATGTTCATCTCAACACCTGTTCATCTTTGCACTACGGGCCAAAGATATTCATCAGTTAATCATTCATCTTTGCACTACGGGCCAAATATATTCAGTAATATCATCATTTAGGACTGAGGATGATGAAAAATATCTTAAAGAAAACGAATCCAGTGAAATAAAATAACAAATATTAAGGATTCGTATTTCGATTTATCCATGTCCAAAAATACCTTATAATTATTCATAGTGAAGTAGAATTCAAGAATGATCAAAACATGGATACAATCAAAGCTAGTACCCAGAATAGATATTTTGGACGAAAAGAAGAAAATTTTATTTTTCGGTGAATAGTAACTCGTGAATAGTAACTCATGAATAGTAACCCCGACGTGAAAAGTTCCAAATTTGATAAAAATTTCCAACCAATATTTCGGCATAATGATATTGAAGAAATAATATCATTTTTGAATAAAATAACATCCCTTACCTCGTAAAGACAGTACTTCTGGTCGGAATACCGGTATAAGGCTGAAAGACACTTGCTCTGATGAATAGAAACTCTCAAAGTATCTAAATACTCACAAAATACACTCAATAATCTAGAGAGAGAAAGAGAGAAAACTTGTTTCTGGTGTGATTTTTAATTCTAACTTAGCCCTCTATTTATAGGAAAATGCTAGCACGCCGAAGTAGACTTAACCTGCAACCTGATGGCTTTACCTGCTACTATTCCCACCCACCACATTTGAATAAAAATCTCAGCACATTTCTTCACCAACCAAGAGTGGGGCCCACCAATTCTAGAATTTTTTACCAAAATGATTAACTCCGAAAATTCAACAATTTCTGAACCAGTCATCTCGTAAAATTCATAATAAATCATACGTTCATTTTTAACGGTTCAAAATTTGTGGACATATACTCAACTTATATATGTATAACATATCCAAAAATTATCACGATCCAACGGTCGGATTAAAAATTATAACCCCCGCAAAATATCTCAAAAACCCTGATTTTTAATACCTCCATTCCGATAAAAATACTGATAAAAACCTCAACATTAACTCCTTCATTTTTAACCACAAAAATATATCCCTCATTTATATCCACAAAAATAAATATTTCCTTATCATATGAATCAATAATTAATTATTCACAAATAATATTACAGAATCACATTTATGACAACCAGGCCGTTCCCAGGAAAGAGGGGGCTTTCCAATAAGGATTTCTCCTTACTGGCGCGCAATTAGATGACCAAACCTCTCTTTAGACAGAACTTTCTAGACATTGCCAATAATGTTATCTAATAATATTATTCAAATAATATGAATTATTGATTTGATAAAGGGAAATACTGTGTAGTGACAATTATTGAAACAACAGTAATATAAAATATCAACGCAGCAATTATTGAATCAATAAAATAAAATACTGAACAGTAATTACTGTAACCATTATTGAGTAGTGCCTTCTTACGTAAGAATCAATAATTGGTGCAATACCGTGTGCTACTGTGTAACAACGCGTATTATTGTGTTTTAACCACCGGGTATTCTAACAGTATTAACGGTAACAACTACGCCGTTATTAATAAACAACATATACTTGTCGTTTTCTTCATCCAATCGCTTTCCGTTATGGGGCCCACAAAAGACTGCGCCGTCGTACGAATATTCCCCGACAGGAAGAATATTTCACGACCAAACGAATATTCCCCGACAACAATGAATATTTTATAACCACCTGCTTAGTTGAAATATTTGCGCATTTTACCCATAACTAACCTCATTAATCAATTTAACACTTACTATTTCAAAATAATAAATAGAGGGAATTTAAATTTTATTTATTAATAATTTGGGGTCTTACAACCTCCCCTCCTTATGAAATTTCGTCCTCGAAATTGACGTACGTACCTGGTGTTTCGAAAAGATGAGGATACCTCGCTTTCATTTCCGTTTCCAACTCCCAGGTCATTTCCTCAATAGCATGGTTTCTCCACAAAACTTTAACTTGTGGTATGACCTTCGTGCGTAGGACATGCTCCTTTCTATCCAAGATCTTGACAGGTACCTCTTCGTACGTTAAGTCTTCAGCTATCTCGTCCGGTTCCAACTCAATAACGTGGTCTGGGTCTTTCACATATTTACGTAACACAGATATATGAAAAACATTATGAACACGAGACATACTTGGAGGTAACGCGAGTCTATAGGCCACATTTCCTACTCGTTCAAGAATTTGAAATGGACCAATAAATCGTGGATTGAGCTTTCCTCTCTTTCCAAATCTTGTAACTCCTTTCCATGGAGCCACACGCAACAATACATGATCCCCAATGTCAAATTCCACGTCCTTTCGATGAAGATCCGCATAACTCTTTTGTCGATCCTGTGCCGTTTGTATACGTTGTCGAATCGTTTGGATCTTCTCTGTAGTCATGCGTACCAACTCTGGTCCCAACAATGTTGCTTCACCCACCTCGTCCCAGCATACTGGAGAGCGACACTTTCGTCCATATAATGCTTCAAATGGGGCCACACCTATACTTGCCTGATAACTGTTATTGTAAGAGAATTCCACCAATGGTAGGTACTTATCCCAACTCCCTTTGAAATCTAGGACACAAAGTCTTAATAGATCTTCAAGAGTTTAAATAGTCCTCTCTGATTGTCCGTCCGTTTGAGGATGGTATGCCGAACTAAATCGTAAATCTGTGCCCATAGCTTTTTGCAAGCTAACCCAAAATCTTGAAGTGAATCTTGGGTCACGATCCGAAACTATGGATACTGGCATGCCATGCAGTCTCACAATCTCATCTACGTATATACGAGCAAGACGTTCAAGGGAATAAGTCTCCCGTATCGACAAGAAATGAGCAGACTTGGTTAATCTATCAACAATAACCCAAATAACATTTATGCCTTGAGAAACCGTGGGAAGACCCGTAACGAAATCCATGGTAATGTGTTCCCACTTCCATTTCGGAATCTCAAGTGGTTGCAATGGACCCTTTGGCACTTGATGTTCCGCCTTTACACGTTGACAAGTTAAACACCTCGAGATAAACTTTGCAATCTCTCTCTTCATATTATTCCACCAAAATGTATGTCGAAGATCACGATACATTTTGGTACTTCCAGGATGGATTGCAAATGGTGTATTGTGTGCTTCCATCATGATCTTGTACTTCAAATCAGAATCGTTAGGAACACAAAGTCTGGAGTGGACTCGAAGTATTCCTTCTTCATCGATTCTTGCTTCTGGAATAGAACCTTCTTGCACTTTCTTCTTCATATGCATCAGCTCTATGTCCGTAGCTTGAGCAGCTTTAACTTTATCGATTAAAGTCGGTTCTACTCGTATATTTGATATCATCATGTGGGTACTTGGAGCCTTCATCTCTATCTCCATCCTTTGCAAGTCATACAAAATGGGCCTTTGTGTTAACAACATTGCACTCGTACTCGCATATGATCTTCTACTCAATGCGTCAGCTACTACGTTTGCTTTTCCAGGATGATATTGGATGGTATGATCGTAATCTTTCAACAGCTCGAGCCAACGTCGCTGCCGCATGTTGAGTTCCTTTTGGGTGAAGAAATATTTGAGGCTTTTATGATCTGTATAGATCTCCACTTTCTCCCCATACAGGTAGTGTCTCCAGATCTTCAACGCGAAAACTACTGCTGCCAACTCCAAATCATGAGTAGGGTAATTCCTCTCATATTCTTTGAGTTGTAGCGAGGCATAGGCTATGACTTTCCCATGTTGCATGAGAACACATCCTAACCCTTTGCCTGAAGCATCACTGTAGATAACAAATCCATCCGAACCAGATGGTATTGTCAGAACAGGTGCCGAAATGAGTCTCCTCTTAAGCTCTTGAAAACTCTTCTCGCATTCCTCGCTCCATACGAATTTGATATCTTTCCGAGTCAGCTGAGTTAACGGGGTAACGATTCGAGATAACCCTTCCACGAATCTCCGATAATAACCAGCTAAGCCCAGAAAGCTACGTACTTCGGTCACCGTCTTTGGTTGCTCCCAACTTTGTATTGCTTCAATCTTCGCCGGGTCAACAGATACTCCATGTTTTGACACCACGTGCCCTAGGAAAGCTACTTCCTCAAGCCAGAACTCGCATTTCTTCAACTTAGCATATAATTTGTTTTCACGCAGCCTTTGGAGTACCAGCTTCAAATGATGCTCATGATCTTCACGGCTTTTGGAATATATGAGGATGTCATCAATAAAGACAACAACGAACTGATCCAAATAATCCTTGAATACTCGGTTCATCATATCCATGAAAGCCGCAGGAGCATTAGTCAATCCAAAAGACATGACTAGGAATTCATAATGCCCGTACCGAGTTCTGAAGGCAGTCTTTGGAATATCCTCAGTTTTAACCTTCAGCTGATGATATCCAGAACGAAGATCGATCTTTGAAAAGAATTGTGCTCCTTGTAACTGGTCAAACAGGTCATCAATACGAGGTAGCGGATACCTATTCTTAATAGTGACATGGTTTAATTCCCGGTAATCAATACAAAGTCGCATACTCCCGTCTTTCTTCTTTACAAATAAAATAGGAGCACCCCAAGGAGATGTACTAGGACGAATGAAACCGATGTCCAACAACTCTTGTAGTTGGACCTTTAACTCCTGAAGTTCAATAGGAGCCATTCTATATGGGGTTTTAGAAATGGGCTTTGTACCAGGTTCAAGATCAATAAAGAATTCAATTTCTCGTTCCGGGGGTAGACCGGGAAGTTCTTCAGGAAATACGTCAGGAAAGTCAATAACAACATGAATACTATTCAAATTTGACGTGTCTTTATTCAAATCCATAACATGGGCTAAGAAAGCTTGACATCCGTTTTTTAATAAACGAATGGCTTTATGGCTTGATATAACAGTGATTGATTTTAATGGCTTAGTTGTTTGAATTCGTACAACAGGTTGGTTAGGAATATGAAAACTAACAACCTTACGAAAACAATCAATTTTGGCATGATGAGTAGTTAACCAATCAATCCCTAAAATCACATCAAAAGCAAGTATCTTTAAAGAGATAAGGTCAACAGGTAAGGTGATGGTGCCAACTTGGATCACACAAGATTTATAAATAGTGGTTGTGATGAAAGTTTCTCCTAACGGAGTCTCCACAGATAAATCAAAGTCTAACTTCTCCGGAGTCAAGTTTAAACGTTGAGCACAAGCAGGAGAGATAAAGGAATGGGTAGAACCGGTATCTAATAAGGTATAAACTTCGCATGAATTTATGATTAGCTTACCCGTGATCACCTCGTTTGGGTTCCTCGCATGTTGACCAGTCACGACAAACGCTCTTCCAGGAACCGTTGACTTTATCTTTTCTGGGACAGCTTTTTGAGTCACCATCCCCGCTGGACTTGGTTTTGCTACAGTGCAATCTCGAGCGATATGTCCTTCATTTCCATAATTATAACATACCTTAAACTGTTGTGGGTAGTTTGGGCTGATATGTCCTTCTTTTCCGCACTTATAGCATATAATCGGTGTCGTTCTCCTCCCTTGGAACCAGTTGCTGCTGGTGCTGACGTCTTCGTATTGTCATTGTTGAATCTCCTCTTTTTAAAATCTCCTCCCGACTCGCTTCTTCTATTTTCATAGCCACGATTACCACCAGAGTGGTTGTCGTTCTTGTCTGTATTTTTCTTTCTCCGCTGGTTATCATTGTTCTGATGACTGCTGTCACCGATATGATCTTGGTTGTGGTCCCTCAGTTGACCGTACTCATTATCTCGCTCTAATAATTGAGCCCTGTTGACAACATCTGAATAGAGAGAAAATTTATGAGAAATGAGATATTGACGTATGCCGGGTTTCAAACCTCTCAAAAACATCCTCGTCATACGTTCCTCATTCTCCACCAAATGAGGTGCAAACCTGGACAACTCTGCAAACCTCGCCTCGTACTGAGACACCGTCATGTTATTCTGCTCCAGTCTAATAAACTCTACCTCCTTCATATGACGAATACTTTCAGGAAAGTACTTGTCATTGAACAGTTTCTGAAATGTCTCCCAAGACATGCTGAGTGCGGTTGGATGGGTACGCTTCACAGACTCCCACCAGTAATCTGCCTCGCCACGGAACATAAAGGTGGCGAATGGAACCTTCTGTTCCTCCGTGCATCCCAAGACATCGAATATCTTGGTAATTTGCTTGACCCACGTTTCCGCCATGATCGGATCCGGCTTTCCCTTAAATTCTGGTGGTCCCAATTCTTTGAACTGTTTGGCTGTGACAAACCGTGAATTGCTATCATTTCCTCCTGTATTTTGAACACGAGTCTCCCTCGTCTGGTTTTGCATGAATTGCAAAAAACTTCTAAACATTCCATCATTCATCATCTGCTCATTGGTGTTGTTCACAAGAGGAACATTGCCAGCCTGTTGCACGTTCTCCTCGTTGGTAAGCACCGGTGTCTCCACGGTCTCATTTACTCCACTGTTAACATTCTCAGTCGACATTCTCAAATACTGCCATAAAACAAGGGTTAATTAAATAAATTAACAAATCACATAATACCCCTATATTATGACTGACCAATAAATAAGCTTAGGTAGGACACACTAGCGAAGGATTTATTCGTCTCTCCCCTCCTAGTTTTATTCTCCGATCTCCGCCAGAGATCATATCCCTAAGCTCTGATACCAACTGTGACGCCCCCAAAATAGGTATACAACACCCATTCTGAGTCGCCAAAATACATGGTACAGAAATAACTACATCTTTATTATTACAACACAATAACTGTGAGTTTAAATACAAATATTGTCATTTAGACAATATTCACACTCAAATAAGTCCTCATTACAATTATTGATACATTATTTCACAAAAATGGTGAGGACTACTAAAGTAACTTCTAGAACCATCATTCCATACCCCGACTAGTACTCGCTACATTCTCGCCTCCTGAGAAAAATGGAACAAAAAGGAAAAGGGTGAGCTCAACTAGCCCAGTAAAGAATATTATGACTAAGATAATACAGAACAAATTATCGTTAGTCTTCAACAGGGAAAAATCTAATAGAATACAATAGACAACAAGTTTTAAATCAATAACTGCAGCGGAAACAGCAAACCATTAGAAGAGTCAAGTAGAGAATGAGTTCTACTATCTTCTAAGATTTAAAAGTTCATCATCAATATTTTATCCCTGTAACAATAATCAATAACCATCTTTAATCAAATATTCATCTTTGCACTACAGGCCAAAGATATTCATTTATATCACCAGTTGGTCATGTTCATCTCAACACCTGTTCATCTTTGCACTACGGGCCAAAGATATTCATCAGTTAATCATTCATCTTTGCACTACGGGCCAAATATATTCAGTAATATCATCATTTAGGACTGAGGATGATGAAAAATATCTTAAAGAAAACGAATCCAGTGAAACAAAATAACAAATATTAAGGATTCGTATTTCGATTTATCCATGTCCAAAAATACCTTATAATTATTCATAGTGAAGTAGAATTCAAGAATGACCAAAACATGGATGCAATCAAAGCTAGTACCCAGAATAGATATTTTGGACGAAAAGAAGAAAATTTTATTTTTCGGTGAATAGTAACTCGTGAATAGTAACTCATGAATAGTAATCCCGACGTGAAAAGTTCCAAATTTGATAAAAATTTCCAACCAATATTTCGGCATAATGATATTGAAGAAATAATATCATTTTTGAATAAAATAGCATCCCTTACCTCGTAAAGACAGTACTTCTGGTCGGAATACCGGTATAAGGCTGAAAGACACTTGCTCTGATGAATAGAAACTCTCAAAGTATCTAAATACTCACAAAATACACTCAATAATCAAGAGAGAGAAAGAGAGAAAACTTGTTTCTGGTGTGATTTTCAATTCTAACTTAGCCCTCTATTTATAGGGAAAATGCTAGCACGCCGAAGCAGACTTAACCTGCAACCTGATGGCTTTACCTGCTACTATTCCCACCCACCACATTTGAATAAAAATCTCAGCACATTTCTTCACCAACCAAGAGTGGGGCCCACCAATTCTAGAATTTTCTACCAAAATGATTAACTCCGAAAATTCAACAATTTCTGAACCAGTCATCTCGTAAAATTCATAATAAATCATACGTTCATTTTTAACGGTTCAAAATTTGTGGACATATACTCAACTTATATATGTATAACATATCCAAAAATTACCACGATCCAACGGTCGGATTAAAAATTATAACCCCCGCAAAATATCTCAAAAACCCTGATTTTTAGTACCTCCATTCCGACAAAAATAATGATAAAAACCTCAACATTAACTCCTTCATTTTTAACCACAAAAATATATCCCTCATTTATATCCACAAAAATAAATATTTCCTTATCATATGAATCAATAATTAATTATTCACAAATAATATTACAGAATCACATTTATGACAACCAGGCCGTTCCCAGGAAAGAGGGGGCTTTCCAATAAGGATTTCTCCTTACTGGCGCGCAATTAGATGACCAAACCTCTCTTTAGACAGAACTTTCTAGACATTGTCAATAATATTTTCTAATAATATTATTCAAATAATATGAATTATTGATCTGATAAAGGGAAATACTGTGTAGTGACAATTATTGAAACAACAGTAATATAAAATATCAACGCAGCAATTATTGAATCAATAAAATAAAATACTGAACAGTAATTACTGTAACCATTATTGAGTAGTGCCTTCTTACGTAAGAATCAATAATTGGTGCAATACCGTGTGCTACTGTGTAACAACGCGTATTACTGTGTTTTAACCACCGGGTATTCTAACAGTATTAACGGTAACAACTACGCCGTTATTAATAAACAACATATACTTGTCGTTTTCTTCATCCAATCGCTTTCCGTTATGGGGCCCACAAAAGACTGCGCCGTCGTACGAATATTCCCCGACAGGAAGAATATTCCACGACCAAACGAATATTCCCCGACAACAATGAATATTTTATAACCACCTGCTTAGTTGAAATATTTGCGCATTTTACCCATAACTAACCTCATTAATCAATTTAACACTTACTATTTCAAAATAATAAATAGATGGAATTTAAATTTTATTTATTAATAATTTGGGGTCTTACAGTAAGACTGCATGGTATGCTAGTATCCATAGTTTCTAATCAAGACCCAAGATTCACTTCACGATTTTAGGTCAGTTTGCAGAAAGCTATGGGAACAGATTTACGATTCAGTTCGGCATATCATCCTTAGACGGACGGGCAGTCGGAGAGAACTATTCAAACTCTTGAAGATTTATTAAGACTCTGTGTCCTAGACTTTAATGGAAGTTGAGATAATTACTTGTCATTAGTGGAATTCTCCTACAATAACAGTTATCAAGCAAGTATAGGCATGGCTCCATTCGAGGTGTTATATGGACGAAAATGTCGTTCTCCAGTATGTTGGGATGAGGTGGGTGAAGCAACATTGTTGGGACCAGAATTGATACGCATGACTACAGAAATGATTCGACAAATGATCCAAAAACGTATACAAACCTCCCAAGATCGATAAAAGAATTATGCTGATCTTCATCGAAGGGACATGGAATTCAATGTTAGAGAACATGTGTTGTTAAGTGTTCCTCCATGGAAAGGAGTTACGAGATTTGGAAAGAGAGAAAAGCTCAATCCTCAATTCATTGGCCCATTTAAAATTCTCAATCGAGTAGGAACTGTGGCCTATAGACTCGCCTTACTGCCAACTATGTCTCGTCGTGTTCATAACGTTTTTCATATATCTATTTTACATAAATATGTGGAAGACCCGAGCCACATTATTGAATTAGAACCAGACGAGATAGCGGAAGATTTAACGTATGAAGAGATACTTGTTAAAATCTTGGATAAGAAGGAACATATTTTACGCTCAAAGGTTATACCTCAAGTCAAAGTTTTGTGGAGAAATCACGATATTGGGAAAATGACTTGGGAGTTAGAATTTGAAATAAAAACAAGGTATCCTCACCTCTTCGACATACCGGCTAGGTACGTACACCAATTTCGAGGATGAAATTTCAGAAGAAGGGGAGGTTGTAAGACCCCAACTTTTATGAATAAAGATTTAATTTTCTTTAAATATTATTTTGAATAATAAGGTGTGGATTTGATATAATGTTATAGTTGTGGGTAATATTTATAAATTTTGTAAAGTAAGCAAGTTGTCATAAAATATCCGTTTGGTCGGGAAATATTCGTACAACGGCACAATCATTGATGGACCCCCACTTACTCATTTTTTAAAATCGTCAATAGAAAGTTATCTCAATTTTTGTTTTATAGTAACTTTGTATATAAAACAGAATATTTTTTATAAATAGAATATATTATATTTTATTTTACTATATAGTGTTTGCATAGTATTGCATAGTACAGCATAGTGTAGCATAGTGTTGTATAGTAAAAATCATGTGAAATCAGAATTCTCGCCTGTGAAATCGTTTGAAATTTACTATGCAGTCTGTGATTTTTTTTTCCTAAATAGTATCCTGTCATTCTCCTATAAATAGGATGCTTAGTTTAGAAATAAAAATCACACCAAAATTAGAAAATTATTCTTCTATAATATTGAGCGTATTTCTTTTGAGTTTAAGAAAACTTTGAGTGTAGCAAATAGTGCAAGTTTTCTTCAAGAATATCCCCGCTATACCAGTCAGAAGTACTCTCATTTTAAGGTAAGAGTTATTATTTTGTTCAATATTTGTAAGAAATAATATTTTTTCCATACTCTGTAGTATGTAAGTAATATTATTTCGTTTCATATTCCTAAATCTACACTTACTTTGATAAGTATTACTTCTATACTCCTTGAAATTAGTAGAATATCCTTGAAATTTACGCTTCATCTAGTATCGTTTCAATGAAATATTGTTTTGGACATTCTTGTTAAATTTTAATCTTTTTATGTCAGAGTACTATTCATGGGTTCATACACACAACATTATTCATACATACTGTACTATTTATACATATTGTACTATTCACGAAGTAATATTCACGGGGTACTATTTACTCGAGTACTATTTACCTGGGGTACTATTCATGATAAAAAAAATTGATTTCTTTTCTGTTCAAATTATTTTTTATACAGGAATATTATTATTAAATTTTACTCCACAAAGCAGTTATCATGTTGACAATTTGGACATTCTTAAATTCTAGATAAATTAAATTATAAATCTTTAAAATTTATCCTTGATCTCACTTAATTGAATTCTTATATCGTTGTCATTATTCTCATGCTTATATTGTGATGAAAGTCATCTTTGGCCCGTAGTGCATAGATGGACTGTTAATTGATAAAATTATGACCAAAAATTATGTATCGGTATAATCATGACCTATAATGTTACAAATGATATAGTAAAAGTCCTCATTAGCCCGTAGTGTATTGATGGACAGTTATTGGTATGATCATGACCATTGGTGATACTAACGAATATCATTGGCCCGTAGTGCATGGATAGTTCGTGGATGTGATAGTAACGAATATCCTTGGTCCGTAGTGCATCGATAATTCGGTGATGTGGATTATTTATTTAGATGTGTTGCAGAGATAAAATATTTAGACATATAATGTGATGTTAAAATAGATTCTTAACATGTCAATAAGGTATTTACATGTTTAATTGATTTGTCGAATGCGTATTTAGCTCGTCGTTCGTGAAGTCTAATAATGTGTGAGAATTAATGTTATAATCAGAGTTTAGTGAGAAGAGAATGAACTTGTGATGTTAGTTACGTTATAATTAACTATTATTGTGAATGTAAATGGTATGTATGATTAAAATGAGGAACGTGAATAGTTAACGTGTAATTTACGCACGAGACAAGTTTCTAAACCTTAACTCTTTACATTGAGCAAGTTTTCTAATCCTAAACTTTATTTGAGCAAGTTCTAGACTTATATTCTATATCAAGCAAGTTCTTGTTATTTATTGATGAAGTTCAAGATTTCATATTAGATGTTATCATTCTTTTAAAGCATGATTCATGTTATATAATACATATTCGATTGTATACCTCTTGAGTTTATTATTCAAACTGAATATCATTTATTGTTGAATCTTGTAAGACTAGAGAACCCTTATTGATTCGACTAGTCCATAGTTGATGAACGTTCTAAATTTCAGAACCCTTGTTGAGCTTATCCAAACTAAATTTTCTTCGATGCGGACTGTAATGTCAAACTGAGATGAACAACCCTGTTATAGGGGATTAATTATGCTTTAGCATTAAGATATTGTGCACAGTATGATACTAAGGGCTGATCTCCCTAAGTACGAGAAGAAGAGTCCATAGTCTTATGACTGTTAAAGGTTTCAAGTATAAACACTTGACAACCTAGGATATAGTTCAAGGTCTTATAACCCTCAGAAGTTCTTTTGATTCTTGGTATTCATTCTTGACTCAAAAGCCGAGTTTTCTTATTTCAGAAGTCTTTGATTCACTCACATGTTATTATATTGTTGTTACATTATTATACTTGTGGGCAATCGTGCTCACTCTTGCGTAATAATAACATTACAGTTAAGAACGAAAGGTCCGACGAGTCTTTTACTAGCAAAGGCAAAGGCAAGGGCAATGTCAACAAGTGATGAAGACTTGTTGTTTATTTGTTATATTTACGTTTCAGACTTATGTTAATGTTGTATAAGACTTAATATTTGCTTATGCTTCCGCATTTGAGATTTAAGGTTTGTATGACCTGGGATTGATGTATTTACATTCAGATGTTGTAACTTCATAAGGGGAGGATTTATTTCTATCTATTTTATGGTTTTCTTTTATTATGGATAGATAGACATATGATGTTTGTACAGTAAACACTAAATCACGTGGGAATTAAAGTACCCGAATTTGAGAGTTTCACATAAATTTATAATATAACCACTTTAATTGTCTAGAAAATAGCAAACTGCAATTATTTTGGTAAAACAAAAATTCCTTAAAACAACATATAATTTGGAGTTGAGGGAATATAAAAAATAAAAGAAATTAAAAATAAAACACAAAAGCAAACAATGGAAAATGTTAATTGTTTTGTTTTGATGGAAAATATAGATTAAATTAAAAAAGAAAAAATTGTGAGCATATACATAGAGAGAGATTATATATACTGAGGACCAACCACATTGTTTAGACCCTAAAAATTACAAGAGTTAAGTTCAGATGACCACCTGGGGTTTGGGCGGTTTCCCACTTAACCACCTGTAGTCAGTAAAGCTACATTTAAACACCCGACTTTTTGAGTTAAAGTGAAAAAGTGCTTTTTGTCATAACTCTGTTACTTAAATTGGATAAAGACTTAATTACCCTTCTTATATATAAACGGCAGATGAGAGAAGATGCTAGGGAAGAACATAAAGGGAGGAATAACCGGTAAAGAAAGTTTTATTTGATAATTCAAAGAGAAAAAATTTGCAAGATGAGGGGGAGGATAAAATCAGAAACGAATCCATGCTCAATATTCAACTGGATTTTTTCATCATTATCCTTACCATTTTTAAAGACTAGCAAGCAATAGAGTAATGCAAATATGGCGAAGGACATAAACAATCTTGTAATTTGTTGTGATTGAATGACCCATCTTCATTCCTATTCAACGCACCATCCACAGAACTCAAGCAATTGACACTTAAAAAATAAGAGCATCTCCATAGAATCACACAGATAGTATTTCAATATTGAATCTCATAAAAAAAAATTTTAACTTCACTTGATCACATTACCGCCGACTCCATCTGCAACCTTACCAAAACTGCAATGTATTTACAATATACTGATTTACAATTGCATTGTATCTATCAAAACTTTTGTATTGACCATACACTCTTGAACGCCCATCAATTAGGCCATTTTGGACCCACTTCATCACTGCCTCTGTTCATCAATGAGACATTGCATTCACCTACGAACAGCAGCTACTCAATGTCTCAACCCCTCTTCCATTACCCAAATCACCACCAGCCATTCATTCCTTTACTTTGATTCCTCTGCCCTTCAGAAGCTTATCATTCAATTTCCACCCTATATGAGAAAGGATTTTGAAGCATAAAACATTACTGGAACGAAGCATTACTCCATGAATGGTAACAAAATCCTTACGAATGTCCATAATCTCATTACTGAATTCACTCTCTGTTGTAAAGACTCCATCCTTGCAGATCTTCTCCTTCACTCGCTCAATTCTTTCCTTCAATTCCTGTTGCAGTTGCAGTTAAAAATCTATATCAAGACACAATGAATAACTGTGAGGTTGTCAAGCTTCAATTAAAGGAGGCATCAATTGATTAAAAGAGACATTAATCTTTATGACCAACATCACTTAATTTTTGAACAAAAAATACAACCATAAGAGGAAAAAAATGGGGTATATGAATCGGTGACTTCTGGAGCTGATAAAACTCCATCTCCAAATGGGGTATAAAATTCTGGAGAACAATTAAAGGTTTGTCGATCAAATGGGAATTTGGGAAACTCATCAAGACAATAATTATGGGGAAAAGGGTTTTCAAGAAAAGTATCAACATTAGTGTAGAAATCATTTACCCCATTAGTGTAGAAATCATTTACCCCATTCTCTCCTATCTCGATCCCAGCGAGCCGACCCACGGCAAGCTTAAGCTTAAGTGTAGAAATTCGGCCGATACGAAACTCGGACTCGACGGACCCAAACTGATCAGCAAATGGATTTTGTTCAATCTTCATCCATTACTAACCCTAGAAAATTCGTGCACAACTTCTTTGGGTGGATTTGAAATTGGGAAGAACCCTAGAAAATTGGGAATCCTACTACGATTTGGAGATAGATTGAGAAGAAAAAGAAGGGATGATGATGAGATGAAACAATTTGGGTTTCATGAATTATGAAGAAGAGAGGAGACTGAAGATAACGAGGAAGATAATGACGAAGAAGAGGGTATTTTAGGCATTTATTACCTTTTTTTGGACCGTTACAACCCTTCTCACGCGCTTTTGGCGTCTGACATACACGCACAGTTAACTTGGATGGAAAATGTGACGTTTTCACTTTAACTCAAAAAATCGAGTGTTTAAATGTAGCTTTATTGACTACAGGTGATTAAGTGAAAAACCGTCCAAATCCCGTGTAGTCATCTAAACTTTAAACCAAATTACAATTACAAGGCGGTGTGAAACACGAGGGTTTATCTAGCATGGCGAAATCGAGAGATGAAGATTATTTTGTAAAACTCCCACAAGATTTACTGGTAATTATCTTCTCAAAACTAGTTGTTAATTCAAGTATCTTCGATCTGTATATCTCCGATCTGAAATTCCTCTCTCGTTTCGGAACGATTCAATTCATCCATCTCAACCACTCTCTCTTCGATCCAACCTCTTTCCCTAACTAACAACATCGTTCAATTCATCCATCTCAACCACTATCTCTTCGATCCAAACTCTGTCCCTAACTAACAACATCGACCCCGCCGCCTCGGTCCCCAAAATCAAGAAGAAAAGTTTCATAATCTTCGATCCATGAATTGGAATCTGATCTCAAATGGAAAGCAGTTTACAGATCTGGAATTTATTGCTTTGTAGCTCTGCAAATTCCATGAGTTAATGGGATTTTGATGATGTGGAGGAGGAGTTTGGTGAAGCTTTGACAATGACTTTGAGAGACCACAAGGACAAGGTATGGATGTGTAAACTAGATTGTCTATAATATTACAAAGGGATAATGATATTTTTACATGGTTACTGTAACGTGAATTGTAAATAGGTGTCCCATTCATGTTAGGGAAAACCCATGTGAAACTACCATATTTCCTTTGGAAATATCATATTCCTATAACAAACGATTCTTGTTATAGTACTCATAGGTTTATTTTATTGGATGATAGTTTAGTGCCAATTGTTTAAACTTTGGGATCCTTAAGACTACTCAGGCTTTTCTTATATTGTGGTTTGCCTTTGTTATGCGATCGACTTTGGGATTACATTTTATTAATGTTTGGTTTGCTTCTTCTTTTTTGTTGTTGATGGATTTGGCTTTTTGGAGGGTACGTTGTTGATTAGATGTGTTTGCTAAATTTTGTTAAGTGTGTTGTTGATAGTGTTGGTTTATATGTTTTATTTAGTAATAAGAGCATCATATTATCATACTTCCCTACGGCTGCCCTATGCGAGTTGCAGGTGGTAAGTAAACTAGTGTTCCAACTTTATATCATATTGGATGATAGTTAATTGTCTATTGTTTAAACTTTGGGATCCATAATCATACTTGGGATTGACTTGTTTTGTGGTGTGCCTTTGGTATGTGGTGGACCTTGGGCTTACATTTAAAAGAAAATTCTCGATTGTTAAGCATAAAAATAATAAAGGGAATTATTTTTTCAGAATTTTAGCTGCATGTTTGGTTGGTTGACTGCGGCACATATGGACAAGTACATATTATTGAAAACATAGGGAACTGATATGCACAAGTATATATATTGATTTTGGCATTGTTAAATAAAGATTGGCAATAGTGATATTATATAACATTCTTATTATAGTCTCCTTTGTAGGTGATGGCATGACATTGTTAAATAAAGATTTGCTACACTTGGAACTAGCTTGTTTTGTGATTGTGTCTTTGTTATGCAGTAGTAGACCTTGGGTTACCTTCTATTAATTTTGGTTTGGTTCTTTTTCTTTTGAATAGAATTCAAAAAATTACATGTGATTTACACCAATTCTTGAGTCACTGTCTGTGGTCCGAAAACTAATCGAGTCACTACATGTGGTTTCACATTCTTCTTCAAATTACCTCGGTTCCATCCATTTTGACAGCAAAGTGTATTGCACTCGCCAAAAAGTGAGTGAAGTGATATTTAGTAATAACAAATATTGTTTTAATGACCTTAATAGCCTCTAATCTCCGTCAAATTTAACATACCCTGAAAATATATAAAACTCATAAAAAATAAACAAACCCATACTACCTCCTCAAAACGAACAGTAAGAATTTGTTCAACCAACCTCATCCAAATATAAATCTAATCATATCAAATTACACATGATGATTATTTATCGACTTTAAACTTTCAATTAATCAACAAACAAAAACACACAAGTAAAATTCTCCAAAACAAAACACCAACTCAAAACACAAACCTCATTAAGCAGATCAAAAGCAATTCTCTCTACATCCGGAGCGGAGGTCGTGGAAGAGTCAAATATCCATCCTCGATGTCCACGGTCTTTGCTGCAAATATCTGTCCTCGATGTCCATAGCTCATTCTGAAAACACCTTTGCCATCTGAAATAATGGAATAACCATTTCCTATCACCCATAAGTAATTTTTTTTTCAATTCACAATCACGCTGCCATCATCTCTTATTTTTTTTGATTTTTTTTCCTTTTTAAATCTGTCCTTTTCGCCTCCCAATTTATATGTTTAGTGTTGTTTTTTGTTTGAGTTTGTAGTTGGAGGTGGTGTTCCGAGGTGTGGCCCTATGGTTAATTTGTTTGTGGTGGGTTGTGGGGGTGCTGAAAAATTTGGAAATTGGTTTGTCATTGTAGTGATGTGTAGGATATGGGTAAGGGTGGAATATTTTGATTTGGCTTTTAGGAGGGCTCTGACAGATTAGTTTTCTGTGTTTGCTAGTTAATCGTGGTGCTAGTTTGGAGTTCACATCATATATAACTTTTAGGAGGGCTCTGACAGATTAGTTCATTGAGTTGAGGGAATTTTTTTGAAAGCTTGAATTATAACTTTCATATTACAAAGAGATTAACAAGTTATTGAGTTTGGCACAAGATTAAAAAAATATAAAAAACATAAAAAAGCGGCACAAATGCAGCTTGTCCAGTACATTTGTTTAAAAAAGGTAAAAAAGAAGAAAATCAGAGATGGGATATTATCTCTTATTATAAAGCCTTTAGCTTTTAGGTCACATCTTATCTAAAAGGAGTTTTATTTAATTTAACTACTTTTATGTCTAGAAAGTACTCTCTGTCCCGAATTATCTTCTATTTTAGCAAAAAAAATTTGTCCCACAATATCTGCTTTTTCAAGATTTCAATATATTTTTTCCTTTTATTTTTCAAGTTTGCCCCTTTACCTTAGTTGTTGATAATCATTACTCTCATTCATACATCTCATCTTTTTTAAACATTCTTTTTATATTTTCATCAATAAGGATTCACGCCTCTCTTTTCCCCAATTCTCTTCCTCTCTCCACACATATATATGCACTCATACTTTCTCTCTCTCTGCAGACTATTTCGTCTATTTCATGCATTCATACTTACTCTCTCTTCCTCTCTCCACAGTTATATATGCACTCTTTTTTAAAAACCCTTTTCATATTCTCACCAATAAGGATATTTTAATATTTTTATCATATATATTGGTATCTATGTGGAACTTTAGAACATGAGATAATTTGGGACGGAGAGAGTAATTATTATCTTCATGTTGGCTCATCCACGTTTGTTCTTTAATTGTTTCTCACATCTCTTTCCCATCATTCTCTAAATTCAAAATTATAGATTGACAAGTCTAGTTTACACGTTTTGTGATTTTAGATAAATTTTTTTCTACAATTTTGAATTTAGATCAATTTTTTTATACATTAAAAAGTTTATATCGAACATATATTGTGTGCCCAATGGCTTGTATAAAAAGAATATTTTGTTCCACACATAGTTTGACGGTTCAACCAGTAAAAATCGGAATCGGTCGGTACTTCGGTTCGGATTGGACCAATAATCTGTTTTTGATCAAATCTCGGTAGAATTTTTTTAATTTTTTTTAATATTAAAATTAATCACTTTTACTAATACTGTAACTCAACTTTATTATATTTTAGTTCATAAAAAACGAGATTTTTTTAAAATTTTATTAATTACTAGTAATATAAATTTTTATATATTAATGACATCACTGGGTTAATAACGGTTTGACCACTGGTTGAACAAGTAATCCATTCATTTCAGTTTGGGTTTGGAAATCTTGGTTCCATATACCTTACTTTTTCCTATACAAAATCTAAGATAATAACAAAAATAGAATATTTTTTTTGAAAAAGTAAAAATAAGAATTTGCATCCATCCTCTTTTAAGTATTTTCCATTGGTACCCTTGTCTTTGTTATTATTGATCTCCGCTTTGTAAAAATGAAATGGCTGAAAAATGAATCATAACCCACCACGACTATAAATCATTCAAACTAATAAAACTCCTTTGTTCTCTTCAACACTTGTCTAATCTCACCACTTCAAAACAATTTACACCGAAACATAATTAATTAATTTGAGTTCGGAGAGAGTGAGAGAGAATTAATTTGAGTCATTCCTTTGTTACATGATTTATTTACTGTTTGGCTAACATGTAATATGATCAAGGGTAAATTAGTCAATGTAAAATTATATTTAGTTGATTTATGTACTTTAGACATCTTTTTGAGGGCAATTATTTTGTCATTTAAGTCGTCATTATTCTGGGGACGGAATGAGTACTTTTCTCTTTCCTATATTATAACATCTGTAATAATTAATAATAATAAATATAATATATTAAAAGATTCCTAAGGATTTTTACCCTATGAAATGATAGGAAGGTAACTTTTCCTTAGTTATATTTGGGAGTTTAGTAAGAAAATTAGGACATAAATGTCTAAAATTTGTTTCATGTGTTACATATAAAGGCAGTTACAGAATTAAAATAAATTTTACTAAACTCATTTTCTTTTCCATAGTTTTCCTACCATTTTGGTCGGTCATTAGCTTTCCTTACCTTTCTTGACTTAAAAACTCACAAACATGGGATTCTATCATTTTCTTAGTTTTAAAAAGTGTTAAATACACTTTGTATCCATCAAGTATACCCTATTTTGCATATTGCATCCTATATTTGAAATTATGATACTTTACATTCCGCACATCTAGCAAACTGACACAACACCCTCTCGCCCAAAATTTGTCGCTAAAAGTGACGGGAAAGTGTCAGATTTGGTATTTTTAGTGATGAATTTTGGGTCGAAAGATGTTATGTACTGATTCGTTAAAAGTTTAGGATGCAAAGTTTCACATTTTGAAGTTTATAATGTAATGTGCAAAATGAGATAAACATGGGGATGCAAAGTGAATTTAACTTTTTTTAAAACTCGTAAACAAGGTGTTGGGGTAGAAAACATCAAGTAGAATGAAGAAATCCAAATCGGAAGGGAGATCTAAAGTTGAAGGGAAATCCAAAAATAAGGCAAAATTGGAGTAGGAAAAAAACTACCAAATGAAATACTTTGTTCATATCATATACCAAAAACTACTCCTTAATGATAATGGTGAAAGTATAGACACAAACCTCAAATTCCTATGTCAATGCTCAATCGTTTCCAAGTAATTCAATTCCACTAACCCTCTTCTTCACTCAATTTCCCTAATTTATACAGATTTCGAAGCAATCAAAAGCCATAAGGCTTGTTTGGTTAATCTTAATAAAATAGCTCATTAACCCTTACACCTTGTTTGGTAAACTGAATTAAAACAAATGGATTAATCTTTATACCTTGTTTGGTAAAACACTATTATATTAAAGACTTAATAGGCATTAGGCCTAGTTTGGCAAAACTAAATTAAACTCTTTTAATTTAATTTAAAAAAACTCCTTTATAGTAAGGTTATTTGTCATACTTTTATTTAATTAATAAATCAATTAAAACATAAATCTATTAAATTACTTTAGCACATAATTTAATATCACATAACTATAATTTCTTTTATAATTATAATTCTATTTAACCAACTAATATTTTAAATTACAATTTCCCATTTAAAATATTATAGTTTATTTAAATCACTATAAGCTCTCTAGCTTACTTAATAAATTCAATTATTATATAATCTCATAACATCTAATTTTCTTATCTTCTTAATTATTTATTCAACAAATAAATAGCTAAATCACATCAACTCAATTTGCCATATAATTCAATAAATATTTAATATTGTAAATAAATATTTATTATTTAATTTTTAATTATTTATTTAACAAATAAATAATTGCACCCCATAAACTCAAATTAAACAATTATTTATTCAACAATAAATATATCCATTAAATACTTATATAAATTAATAAATATTTAATATTACATTTTAAAATTCTGGAATGTTACAACATGCATATTCATATCCTAACATGATAGTCCAAATCTCAGAATACATGCAAGGTTGTCATTAACCAAATTAGTTTCCCAAACTCTTAAATTTTCTTTAAAAACATATATTAAACCAAGCTATGCAAGAAGTGAGAGGATCACGTAAAATTGAGAGGGTCACACGTAAATAACATAAGCTTGAAGAGCAATTAGTTAGAATAATTTCTTTTATGGTCACCTTCTTCGTCAACAACATTATATTTATTATAGAGGTTCAAAATTGCTCCAATTTAAAGAATTTGAAACTTAGGATTATATATAATATTACATACGACTACCATCATCAAAAAGTTTTATGTCTTATTAAATGTAGAATAAGGACACTTTTGTAAACTAATTATAACGTTTGATTAAGATCTTGAAAGTTAGGAACTATTATAAGGAGAATAAATTATTGTTAAGACTTAATATTATTATAAAAGATAACTAAAATCAAATCAAAGATGATTAGAGAGAAAAGTGTATTTGCATAATATTTTGTGTCTAACAACATCACTTTACAAATGTCATATATATAGAAGTAAGAACATCAATACTACTAGGAAGTTACAAAACTCAAGGGTCATGAGTTTCAAAACTCAATGGACATGGGAGTTACATGTATCTAGACATCCATGAATCTAGACATAATTTTATAACACTCCCCCTTGGATGTCTATTGTATAGCTATACGCATTGAAAGTTGCCTCATTAAAAACCTTACCAGGAAAAACCCAATGGGAAAAAACTTTGGTTAAGGAAAAAAGAGTGCAGCGCGTATTAGCTCCCCCTCATGGATGTATCCTTAAGTCCTTCAAGTGTCGCATGCCAATATTGCGACGCAATCTTTCAAACATTGTAGTTGGTAATGATTTGGTGAACAAATCTGCTAGATTATCTTTTGATCGAATTTGCGAACATCAATGTCACCACACTTATCAAGGTCGTGTGTGAAAAAAAATTTCGGTGAGATGTGCTTTGTTCTATCTCTTTTGATGTATCCTCCTTTTAATTGAGGACTGATATAAATCAACAAGATGTTTGGCTGTACGACAGGTACGAGACCAATGTACTTTCATTCAACACCGATAATAAATATTTTCTTCCTTCTTGGTATCTCTGTTATTTATATTCTTCCCCTTTTCTTGTTTCTCCTCATTCTTTAAATATTTGGTATCATGGTTGCGGTAATTAAAACTTCCTCGCCCGTGGCCACGACCACGACCACGACCTCTATTACGACCACGACCACGACCACGACCACGACCATAATTATTATTATATCTTGTAACATTCATTTCAGGGAATGCTGCTGAACCAGTCGGTCGTGATTCATGATTTTTCATTAAAAGCTCATTATTTTGTTCAGCCACAAGGAGACATGAAATCAGTTCAGAATATTTCTTAAAACCTCGTTCTCTATATTGTTGCTGCATGAGCACATTCGAGGCATGAAAAGTAGAGAATGTTTTTTCTAACATATCTCCATCAGTGATATTATCTCCACACAATTTCAATTTAGAAAATTTAGAACTGATTTTAAACATTGCAGAGTTATATTCACTTACTAATTTAAAATCCTGTAATCGTAAATGTATCCAATCATAACGAGCTTTTGGGAGAATAACTGTCTTTTGATGGTCATATCTTTCTTTCAAATTTTTCCAAAGAATAAGAGGATATTTTATTGTGAGATACTCTAATTTCAAATCCTCATGGAGATGATGGCGTAAGAAAATCATGGCATTTGCCTTGTTTTGACTAGGTGTTTCATTACCATCTTTAATGGTGTCTCCAAGACCCATGACATCAAGATGAATTTCGGCATCAAGGATCTGTGATAAATAATTCTTACCCGAAATATCAAGTTCCACGAATTCAAGTTTGGCAAGATTTGTCATTGTAACTATATACAAAAAATATCAACAAAAAAAATCATTAGAAATTTAATATTAAATAAACATTCGGTCAAATTTAATACTTAATTTTAAAATATTAATTTGACAGACATCTTTGTTATCCAATGATTAAGTTTGTTCACTAAACAAATAATAACATATTTTTAATATTAAAACAAATTACATCTGTAAATAATCTATGACTAAATGCTCATCTAAATCTATATGACTAAATTAGATGGGAGAAATGGTGGGGTTGGTACTATGTGTGTGTCCCCATGTGTCTGAGAGAGAATACTAGTTTTGTGATGAACCTTTATTTGGAGGTGGTAGGATGTAAACAACAGTAAAAAAAATACCAAATGCAACAACAATATTGTGTTGTATAGCTTAGAAAACTTAAAAACCTGTGGCAAGCAGTGAAATAAAGAACATGCAACGATTCAAGGAATATAGCTAAATGTAAACTAGTGCAATAAAATAAGCAGATAGAGGTGATTAAAACATGCACATATGAGCACAAAAAAAATACTGTAAGTAAAGATATAAGCAGCTTCTAAACTACTTTCGTTGACTAATTACAAACTAGTTTTTTTTTCTTAAGCATGTGCTTTATGAATGCAGTGTGCAGAATATTGATGTACACTAAAATTAAAAAAAATGTGCATACAAGTAACTGCAGATAAATAATATATATATATATATATATATATATATATATATATATCCTTCAAATCAAATATGTGACGCCCCCAAAATAGGTCCACATGACCCATTCTGAGTCGCCATATATCACACTATAAAAATCAAATACAAACTTCATTTATACAACTGTTGAACTGTCGTACAGAATACGACCACAGTTAAACTGTGAGTTTCAATACAAAATCTATGTAACTCTCATGGTGCCTCGACCACAACACCTTACAAAGGTACTTTACATAAAAGTACAGTCAAAAACAGTTTTAAAAATTAAAATCTTTGGGAAGTACTCAAGGAACCCTTCGTACATGGGAGGCCATGCGTCTAGGTTATGATAGATATCATATGTCAACAGAATTATCCTTGGTTGACCCAATAGACTCCAAAGAAAAACGAGAAGATTACTATCATCTTCTTTCCAATGGTCAGTCTTCTCTTGACATATAACTATCTCCACTGTCTCCAAGTAAAAATTATATTTCAAATAAACTCCAAGATCATATAGGTAGTGCTCGTAGATATACTCAGCAAGTGTATGTGCACAACCTTGTCTTATGATAACACGAGGTTGTATGTCATTAGACATCTTGTATGATAGTGATAAAACACCCTTCCAAAGTTGGGTTCACCTCACCCTATTCGGTTCACCAAAATTAAATATCAAATGACGTATACCATACGACACACTTATCTAAAGTTCTCAATAAAATTATTTTTATACTATTTAGGGAGAACCTCAACAGCTATAGACCACCGTTCTATTCCCCTGTTATCTCCGCTCGACCCAGCTACACTCTTATTACCTGAAAGGAATTGTGAAGCAAAAAGGGTGAGCACAACTAGCCCAGTAAAGAATATCATGACTAAAGATAATTTACATCATCAATAGCCTTCATCAGTAATAAATCAGAGATTTAGAACATATGGTAGATGATAAAACTTTTCAACCATAGTTGCAGCGGAACGAGCAATCCATTAGAAGGAGTCAAATAGACCATAATGTCTATTATCTTCTCTATGTTAAAAGTCCACCAATAATATTTTATCCATGTAACATCAATCAACAATTCCTGTCCATAATTATATGAATAACTCATAATCATAATTGTGATTCTAAATTCCTCTTTGCACTTAGGACGAAGATAATTTTCATCCCCTATCTTCACCTGAAACATAAAAAATTATGGTTATACTAAATCACAATTTCTACTCATAATCATACTAATAAATTCATCTTTGCACTACGGCCAAAGATATTCATTAACAATCATCTTTGCACTACAGGCCAAAGACATACAACTGTATTTTAGAAGAGTCAAGTAGAGCATGATATCTACTATCTTTTACGAATTAAAAGTTTATTATCAATATTTTATCACTGAGACTTAGCTTAATAAATAATCCACATCATCGAATCACCCCTGCACTACGGCCAAGGATATTCGTTAATATCACATTCATGAATTAATATTTCATTGCTGAGACTCAGCTCAATTATTAATCCACATCATCGAATCATCTCTGCACTACATGCCAAGGATATTCGTTAATAGCACGACCACGAATTATCTATGCACTATGGGCCAAAGATAATCGTATTTTCATCAACGATCTTGATCATGCCATAAAATAATTCATCTTTGCACCCTTGGACGAAGAGAATCCATAGCCATAATCATACCAAAAACAGTCCATCAATGCACTACGGGCCAATGAGGACTTTTATCACATCATTTGTAACATTACGGTCATGATTATACCGAATAATCCCTGGTCATAATCATACCAAGTCCATCTATGCACTACAGGCCACAGATGACTTTAATCATAATATAAGCATGAGGATAATGACAATGATATAAAGAATCAATCAAATGAGATAAAAGATAAATATTAAACATTTATAATACAATTTTTCTAGCGTTCAATAATAACCAAATGTTATTAATCACTTAATAATCTCAAATTCTAATATCATTAATATTATAACAATATTTTAATCATTTCTTAAACTTATAAACAACTTATTTCAATTATTTACACTTTATCAAATAATGCATTTAATCATTCAAAAATGTCATACTCATAAGATTTCATCATCAATGATCAAATCCCTCATAAAAAATCTGCATATACCCTATATAAGATTCCCAAGCTATAAAATCCTATTTTTCAATTTTATTACTTCATATAACATATTTAATTCATTTACTCATAACTAGTTCATTTTCATGAAAAATATCAAATCAGTCCCAAAAATATTTCTTTTCTGGGATTTAGCAGAATATAGTCTCATATTGAACATATATTTTTCTCATAATTTTTAAAATTCATTTACTATTTTTTATATGGATAAAATTGTCGAATATTTAGACATTTATCATAAATTGTACTTTTGTCCAAAAATTTACAGGATATACTCCTGTTATATATATGTACTCCCAATAAAAATTTCACCAATTTTAGAATTAACCACAAGGACTTATAAGGGTTTACTTTTAAAATAGTATTTTCCTATAAAATTCATAACTCTTAATCTATACATCCAAAAATCGCTATTTTTGGACACAATCTAGAAAACTCATCAAATTATCATTTCAAATTTTTTCAAAATTTTTGAGGGTCAGAAAAATTACGAAACTGCCCCTGGCAGAAACCCCTTTTGAATAAAAATACTATTCATATGAATACGAAGGATCATTTACCATGCATGCGGTAATCCACATAGATAGGTTATTCTAACAGAATAATAAAGAATGGAATAACAGAAAAATTTCACCATGTATGCGGTACTTCGCATATACAGGTTATTCCAACATAATAATAAGGAATAGAATAACAGAAGCTCTCTTCATGAATACGAAAGAAATAATACCCCTTACGAGTGCAACAAATAATATCCCTTACGAGTACAACAAAAAATATCCCTTACGAGTACAACAAATAATATCTCTTACCTTAGAAGAAACTGGATATAGGAGTAGTGAAGTAGCAGAATACTTTTCTTCTTTCTCTCTATAGTTTCTCTCTCTAGAGTTTCAGTGAATTCGTAAGAAATAATGAATGAATGAGTTTCTATTTATAGGAGAATGGACTGAATAGTAACTAATTCATGAACGGTCCAGATTGATTTACTTTTAAACGGATGGTCCATATTGATTTACTATGCAGTATTAATAAAATATTCTAATAAAACAAAATCTTTTAAATAAAATATAATAACTATTTATAATCTAATAAAACGAATAACTTTATAAAAGTATTCTGTTTTATATAAAAAGATTTTACTATGCAAATACTATGCAGGCACTATGCAAATACTATGCATAATAGAATATTATATATTCTATTTATAGTCCAATAAAACAAATAACTTTATAAAAGTATTCTGTTTTATATAAAAAGATTTTACTATGCAAATACTATGCAGACATTATGCAAATACTATGCATAATAGAATATCATATATTCTATTTATAGTCTAATAAAACAAATAACTTTATAAAAGTATTCCGTTTTATATAAAAAGTTTTCTGTTTTATTACATTTATAATAATAATAAAATAAAACTTATCACCTTTATTATAATTCACAATATTAATCGACCAGGTCGTTCCTAGGAAAGAGAGACTTTTCAATAAGGATTTCTCCATCAGTGATATTATCTCCATACAATTTTAATTTAGAACTGATTTTAAACATTGCAGAGTTATATTCACTTACTAATTTAAAATCCTGCAATCGTAAATGTATCCAATCATAACGAGCTTTTGGGAGAATAATAGTCTTTTTGATGGTCATATCTTTCTTTCAAATTTTTCCAAAGAATAAGAGGATTTTTTATTGTGAGATACTCTAATTTCAACTCCTCATAGAGATGATGGCGTAAGAAAATTATGGCATTTGCCTTGTTTTGACTAGGTGTTTCATTACCATCTTTAATGGTGTCTCCAAGACCCATGGCATCAAGATGAATTTCGGCATCAAGGATCCATGATAAATAATTTTTACCCGTAATATCAAGTTCCACGAATTCAAGTTTGGCAAGATTTGTCATTGTAACTTCATACAAAAAATATCAACAAAAAAATCATTAGAAATTTAATATTAAATAAACATTCGGTCAAATTCAATACTTAGTTTTAAAATATTAATTTGACAAACATCTTTGTTATCCAATGATTAAGTTTGTTTAGTAAACAAATAATAGCATATTTTTAATATTAAAACAAATTACATCTGTAAATAATCTATGACTAAATGCTCATCTAAATCTATATGACTAAATTAGATGGGAGAAATGGTGCGGTTGGTACTATGTGTGTGTCCCCATGTGTGTGAGAGAGAGAATACTAGTTTTGTGATGAATCTTTATTTGGAGGTGGTAGGATGTAAACAACAGTAAAAAAAATACCAAAAACAACAACAATATTGTGTTGTATAGCTTAGAAAACTTAAAAACCTGTGGCAAGCAGTGAAATAAAGAACATGCAACAATTTAAGGAATATAGCTAAATGTAAACTAGTGCAATAAAATAACCAGATAGAGGTGATTAAAAACATGCACATATGAGCACAAAAAAATACTGTAAGTAAAGATATAAGCAGCTTCTAAACTACTTTCGTTGACTAATTACAAACTAGTTTTTTTTTCTTAAGCATGTGCTTTATGAATGCAGTGTGCAGAATATTGATGTACACTAAAATCAAAAAAAATAAGCATACAAGTAACTGCAGATAAATAATATATATATGTACCTTCTCCTTCAAATCAAATATGTCTATCTTCAAAACTAAAGTGAGAAGCAATCGGGCTGATAACGTATTATAAAAGACAACTAAATCAAAATCAAAGATGAATAGAGAGGAGTGTATTTGCATAATATTTTGTGTCTAATACCATCACTTTACAAATGTCATATATATAGAAGTAAGAATATCAATACTACTAGAAAGTTACAAAACTCAAGAGTCATGAGTTTCAAAACTCAATGGACATGGGAGTTACATGTATCTAGACATCAATGAATCTAGACATAATTTTATAACAAATATTATGTTTTACAAGACTTAAGACTTAAAATTATCATTAAATGTAGAATAAATTATTGTTAAGACTTAAGATTAAAATTAAAATATTAAAATTATTATTGAGTTTTGAAAGTCAATTTAAAATATTTTCAAACTTAAAATTGAAATGATTCATTAAAATAATAAAATAATACGCCTCACAATGAGCATTATTTTTTTATAGATAATTTGTAGAATTAGGGCAAGTCGCTGGATGAAAAACAAAGGGACAAAGAGTAGTATCGTGACTAAGATAGTATATGATATGAACTTTGAAAATTTTAATATTTTTCAATCCAAACTTTAAATTTTTATTAAACACTCTAAAATTTTAGTCTCTATTTTTTGATCTCCTGAAAATTCAGTGGAGTCAATTTCCCTCCGCCCCTTACTTAGATCCGCCGATGCGAATAGGGGCGAATATCATTATATTGTGTGTTGAATTTTATACTATATCTGTACCAAAATATAAGATTATTATTGACTTTTTAAAGTCATTTTAAGATCTTTTTAAACACAAAAATGACATGATTCTCTTTAATATTTATAATACAATGATGAATATTGTAAGACCCCGAATTTTATGAAATAAAAGTATTCAATTTTTCTTATAATTACTATTCAGTAAATGGTTAAATTGATAAAAAGTTAAAGTTATGGGTGAAATGTGAAAATTTTTCAAAATAAACAAGTGATTATAAAATAATTATTGTTGTCGGGGAATATTCGTTGGTCGTGGAATATTCTTTCTGTCGGGGAATATTCGTACGACGGCATAACTGTTTGTGGGCCCCATAACGAAAAACGGTCGGATGAAGATAACGACAAAAATTGAGTTTTTATAATTAACGGCGTAGTTATTACCGTTAACACTGTTGGAATACCCGGTGGTTAAAATACAGTAATACGCGTTATTGTACAGTAGCACACGGTATTGCACAGTATTTTTGAAATTATTGATTCTTACGTAAAAAGGCACAACTGAATAATTGTCACAGTAATTACTGTTCAATATTTTATTTTATTGATTCAATAATTGCTGCGTTGATATTTTATTTTATTGTTGTTTCAATAATTGTTACTGCACAGTATTTCCCATTATCAGATCAATAATTCATATTATTTGAATAATATTATTAGATAGTATTATTGGCAATGTCTAGAAAGTTCTGTCTAAGGAGAGATTTGGTCATCTAATTACGCGCCAATAAGGAGAAATCCTTATTGAAAAGCCCCCTCTTTCCTAGGAACGGCCTGGTTGTCATAAATGTGATTCTGTAATATTATTTGTGAATAATTAATTATTGATTCATATGATAAGGAAATATTTATTTTATGTGGATATAAATGAGGGATATATTTTTGTGGTTAAAAAAGATGGAGTTAATGTTGAGGTATTTTATCTGTATTTTTATCGGAACGGAGGTATTGAAAATCAAATTAGGGTTTTTGAGATATTTTGCGGGGGTTATAATTTGTAATCCGGCCGTTGGATCGTGGTAATTTTTGGATATGTTATACATATATAAGTTGAGTATATGTCCACAAACTTTGAACCGTTAAAAATGAACGTATGATTTGTTATGAATTTTATGAGATGACTGGTTCAGAAATTGTTGAATTTTCGGAGTTAATCATTTTGGTGGAAAATTCTAGAATTGGTGGGTCCCACTCTTGGTTGGTGAAGAAATGTGCTGAGATTTTTATTCAAATGTGGTGGTTGAAAATAGTAGCAGGTAAAGCCATCCGGTTACATGTTAAATCTGCTTCGGCGTGCTAACAATTTCCTATAAGTAGATGACTAAGTTAGAATTGAAAATCACACCAGAAACAAGTTTTCTCTCTTTCTCTCTCTAGATTATTGAGTATATTTTGTGAGTATTTAGATACTTGGTGAGTTGCTATTCATCAGTGCAAGTTTCTTTCAGCGTTATATCCGATATACGGTCAGAAGTGCTGCTATTTTGAGGTAAGAGATAGTAAGAGATTTTAAGGGTTATTATGTTTTTCAGTTCGTAATTCTTCTGAACTTCAAAAAATTCTGGAAAAATTTGAAATGATATTTTGATGAGTTTTATTGATTGTGTCCAAAAATGGTGATTTTTGGATGTATAGATTAAGAGTTATGAATTTTACGGAAAAATACTATTTTAAAAGTAACCGCTTATAACTCCTTGTGGTTAACTCTAAAATTGATAAAATTTTTATTGGAAGTATATCTATATAATATCAGTGTACTCTGTGAATTTCGGAATTTTTAGATAAAAGTACAATTTATGATAAATGTCTAAATATTCGGCGGTTTTGGCCATATGAAAAATAGTAAATGAGTTTTAAAAATTCTGAGAAAAATATATGTTTAATATGGGACTATATTCTGCTAAATCTCAGAAAAGAAATATTTTTGGAACTGATTTGGTATTTTTCATGAAAATAGACTAGTTATGAGTAAATGAATTAAATATGTTATGTGAAGTAAGAAAATTGAAAAATAGGATTTTATGGCTTGAGAATCCTATATGAGGTATATGCAGATTTTTAATGAGGGTTTTTGGTTATTGGTGATGAATTCTTATGAGTTTGGCATTTTAAGATGATTAAATGCATTATTTAGTAAAGTGTAAACAATTAAAATAAATTGTTTATAAGCTTAAGAAATATTATTCTTTTAATATCATTATAACGAAATATTGGTATGGATTTTATTGTAGAATTTCTACCTTTTTCATGTTGAATTACTATTCACGAAATTACTATTCATGGGTTACTATTCACGAGTTACTAATCATGACAAAATTGGTTTCTTTTTCTAACCAAATTATAGTTGATTTATGAATATTACTCTTGAAATTAAAACTATATGTTAATCATATTATTTTTATTATTATATATAACATTTTTATAACCCTAATGATGATATTTCTCTTTGACTTGAGTGTAAAGATGGGTAGATTTTTGGTATGATCATGACTATGGGTTCTCTTTGGCCAGTAGTGCAAAGTTGAATTGTTGACTGGTATGATCATGACCATTGAATTTATAATTGAATATCTTTAGCTTAAGTGCAAAGGTGAAATGATCAACATGGTTATAATTATTGGTTATATAAATTCTGAAATGATTATATATTTCTTTGAGATAATAATATATTTGGCCTGTAGTGCAAATATAAATTATTGATGAATATCTTTGGCCTGTAGTGCGAAGATGAACTGTTGTTGAATATCTTTGGCCCGTAGTGCAAAGATGGTTTGTTGATGAATATCTTTGGCCGTAGTGCGAAGATGGATTTATTAGCATGATTATGAACAGGAACTGTGATTTGGTGTAACCATGATCTTTGATGTTTCAGGTAAAGACAGGTGATGAAAATATTCTTCGTCCTTGGTGCGAAGAAAAATTTAGAATCACAATTATGATTATGAGTTATCATATGATTGTGAAAATGAACTGTTGAGTGATATTACAGGGATAAAACATTGTTGGTAGATTTTTTAACATGGAGAAGATAATAGACTTTATGGTCTATCTGACTCTTCTAATGGATTGCTCGTTCCGCTGCAACTATGGTTGAAATTTTTATCATCTACCATATGTTCTAAATCTCTGATTTAATTCTGTTGAAGGCTATTGATAACTTATTTATCTTTAGTCATAATATTCTTTACTGGGCTAGTTGTGCTCACCCTTCTGTTTCACAATTCTTTTTAGTTAATAAGAGTGTAGCTGGGTCGAGCGGGGATAACAGGGGAATAGAACGGTGGTCATCATTTAGTAGTTATATTTGGTGAATCATCTAGGGTGAAGCGAACCCAACGTTGGAAGGGTGTTTTGTCACTATCATACAAGATGTCTAATGACATACAACCTCGTGTCATCATAAGACAGGATTGTGCTCATCCACTTGCTGAGTATATTTACGAGCACTACCTATATAATCTTGGTGTTTGTTTGAAGTATAATTCTCAATTAGAGACAGTGAAAATAATGATAAGTCAAGAGAAGACTCATCATTGGAAAGAATATGATAGTAATCTTCTCGTTTTTCTTTGGGGTATATTGGGTCAACTAAGGATAATTATGTGGCCATATGATATCTATCATAACCTAGAAGCATGACCTCCCATGTACGAAGGTTTCCTTGAGCACTTCCCAAATATTCTAATTTCTAAAACAGTTTTTGATTATACCTTTATATAAGGTGTCATGTGAGGTGTTGTCCACGGTTGGGACATGAGTCACATTTGGTATATATTTGTATCCAAACTCACAGCATATGTGTTGTTGTATTTTGCACGACAATTATTGTAATAAAGTTGTAGTTATTTTTTGTACCATGTATTTGGCGACTCAGAATAGGTTGGATAGAATAGACCTATTTTGGGGTTGTCACAAATATTTACACTAGTTCGACTTTAGAGAAAATTTGACATGTTCTAATTTTTTTTTATGATTTTATAAATTTAGCAATTACTTTGAGAATTTTTGTAATTACTTGTGTATTTTTTTTTGTAATTGCTTGTGAATTTTAATAAAAATAAGACTCATAAAAATTTTAAATAATAAAATCTCAAAAAATGTTATTATAAATAATATTTGGCATTATTCAGCTTCCATGTTGTATCTATGTACATAAACCCCATACCATTTTATTCTATAATATATAATATTCTACACATAATAAAACGATACTCACCACAAAAGAATATATATTCATTTTTTTATATTTTTACCAATAAATATGCATCTTATATATATATATATATATATATATATATATATATATATATATATATATATATATATGGGGGCGGATCAATTACACTAAATTTTTTACATAATTTTTTGACTCTTGAATTTGAATACTCTTAATGGCTAAAATTAAAGCTTATTTTTTAATTTATTACTAAATAAAAATAAAAACAAATATTAATTAAATCAAATATGTTTATCCCATTGTGGTTGTAGTGTTTTAAGCAATTAGCCACTGTACTTTTAAAATATTCAATTAGCCGACTGTACTTTTTAAAAATATTCAATCAAGCTATTCTGTCCAATTTCTTGGACGGACATCAAATAATTACACACGTGGAATTGAACAAAAAAAATCAAAAAATTATTATTTTATGATGTGGCAACACAAAATAATAATAAAATAAAATCATTAATTATGTGGCAAAAAATAATTAAAATAATAATAAAATTAAAATAAATATTTTAATTCATTTTTTAATAATTTTTTCATTTCCTATTTTTTTTCTCATTCAAAATGATTTTGCCATGTACATGATTATATTTATAAGACCAATTTTTTTTTTGAAATTTTTAGACAAAAAAAAATAATACAAATTACAAACATAACTCATTAAAACATTATTTATCCTCATTTTTTTCTTGATTAATTCAAACTCAAATCCTACTGTTCATCTTCTTCCTCACCAAAATTGAAATTTGGAATCTGTCACCCAACACCACCAGTCGCCTCCCAAAGCCATAAAATTCAGCCAGAACAACCCAGAATTAAACTGGTGATTGATGAATCCATAGCATCAGAAATCCAATACCCAACAACAAACATATACGCAGTCATATTCACTTTCAATGAATTCTCCCAGTACAATGGCAAGCAACGAGCCAGAACATAGAGAAGAGGATGAAACCGTTCCCGGAGAAGATGAAGATACCGGAGCACAGGTCACCCCGATCGTCAGGCTTGAAGAGGTGGCCGAAAGGGCGGAGCCAAGAAAAAATTACGTCATGGGCTACAGAATCGGAACAAGTATTAAAAATTGGAGTAGGGGACCAAAGTAGCGGCGCTTTATCTCAGTGCTAGGCTTCTGTCCAGAATTTCCAAATTTTGCATTTTTTTCGTAGCCACTTTATAAATTTTTAACTCAGCTTAAACATGTTATAGAAGGTATGACATACTATTTTAAACAAATATAAACCAGTACAAATAAATGTTTCATACATGTTCTATATGTGTTCAAAACTGCTCAGTCACATCAGTTTTCTAACCAAACCAAAATTACTCAATTCACTTAAACTTACTTCTAAATCATTTCTAATTCAGTTAAGCCACTTGAGACACATATATTTTATAAACATAAGCTTTTTTGCTTACAATAACATCAAGTTTTCACTTTTAAAACTTTACAGCTTCTAAGAGGAATTTAATCAAACAAGTGAAATGCATAACTTTAAAAGAGAGATTTCATAACCATTTAGAAATAATTAAACAAGAATTTTTTAATTCCTTTTCCTTATTACTCCACCCGGCACCCACCATATATATTCTCATTTCCACAAACAATTCATTATAGCTAACATAGCAAAATTGACACTAAATTTTTTGTTATCTACGTTGATATTAGCCAAAATCAATTTTCTCTTGTCAAAAATAAGCTCAATTTAATTTGCAGCTTTCATTCCTTTATTAGTTTCACCCAAAAATTAAGAGCAATTGATAAATGTTTGAAGTAGTTTAGAGAGAAGTAAAATATATGGAATAGGTCGGATAACAATTAACATAAGACATGTGATGTAAAAGAACATGACTTATGAAAATTGGGTTGGACTATTAAGATATATAAATACTAAATATTTGTCAAAAAGTCCACCCGGGCTAGAGCCCACCCTAGCCCATGGGTGGCTCCGCCCTTTGGTGGCCGTCACTACTAGTGAAGAAGATGAAGACGCTATCCTCGATCTGTACTTTCTCTCTCTCTTATCTTATCATTTCCTCTTCGATCTATTTGATTGAAAAATTAGGATTTTAAAATTTTAATTGCTAAATTTATGTGCAGTAAATCGATTTATATGCCTCTCAAGGCCGTACCCAGATCCTCCCTCCAAAGCACACATAACATAGCAAGTCTAAATCATTTATCTGCCTCACTGAAAAAAACAAAAAATAATATTAGTTTTCAAATCGAATAGTACGCTGGAAAAAAGTATGGAATAGTACACAATGAATTAAAATATTTATTTTAATTTAGTATTATTTTAATTATATTTTTTTACCACATAATGATTTTATTATTTTGTTTGAGAAGAAAAAATTATAAAGAAAATCCATTAAAAATGCCACGTAATTAATAATTTTTTATTTTTAATTTTTGTAGAAATTAATATAATGTTGTAATAGATTTAATTGATACAAAAATTTTGATATATTATTTGTATTATTTGGAATTAATTTTTAAAATAAAAATAATTATTAAAAGAAAGGAAAAGATAAAAAGAAAAGGAAAAATTATAAAAAAATGAATTAAAATATTTATTTTAATTAAAAAATGAATTATTTTTATTTTTAAAATTTTTATAAGTATTTTAAAACATAAAAGTATTTTTATTTTTATTTTTAAAATAAAACATACATATTATAATATTAATTTTTATTAATATTATACATATTATAAATATTTAGGTAAAGAAAAAGAATGAAAATAAAACATAAAAATATTTTTAAAACCACAGTGTGCCAATTGCATATTTTTAAAGTGCAGTGGCCCAATAGTATTAGGAATTTGGCTGACTGGCTTGCCACGTAGAAAATAACTTGTTTTATTTTTTTTTTCAAAAGTCACGTAAGAAAATTGACTCAATTTTTTGACGTCCGTTCAAGAAATTGGACGGAATGGCTTGATTGAACATTTTTAAAAAGTACAGTGGGCTAATTGAATATTTTAAAAGTACAGTAGTTAATTGCTTAAAACACTACAACCACAGTGGGGTTAAAGTGTTTTTTGCCTTTTTATTTAGTTACAAATTAAAAATCAGCTTTAATCTTAGCAATTAAGAGTGTTAAATTCAAGAGTCAAAAAATTGTGTAAAAAACTTAGTGTCATTGATCCGCCCCCTATATACACTATATTCATTATTTTTTTAAATAGAAATATACTTAATAAGTACTCCCTCAGTCCCAAATTATCTGTAATTTTGACCATTTACACATTTATTAAGAAATGTAACTATTATGCTTAATTTGTTACTAAAAATACTATTATATCCATAATTATGCAATTTAGAGAATACACTAATGAGGAGAAAAAAAATAAATGAATAGGATAAATTTGTGCTATAACCACTTTAATTGTCTAGAAAAGAGCAAACTGCAATATATAACAAAAATTCTTTAGAACAACATATAATTTGGAGTTGAGGGAATAGAAAAAAGAAAAGAAATTAAAAATAAAATACAAAAGCAAACAATGGGAAGTATTAATTGTTTTGTTTTGATGAAAAATATAGATTGTTACAAAAAAAAGTTAAAAAAACACAAAAAGACAATAAAATTATAAATTAATGAAAAATATAAGTTGTTTTGATTAAAATTCATATTTCTTTTTTTTATTTGTGTTTTTGTGAGTGTGGTCAACTTTCTAAGAAAGACAAACAAATAAAAAATTGTAAAAGTAATCTGCCTATTTTTTTGAGGATTGGTTTCGGGGACTTAACTAGTGAGAAAAATGAACGTATTTCGGCTTATGAGTGAGATCAAATATTAAGATTTTAAAGATAAAAGTTGTTATAACTTGAGTTCTATAGCTCAGATGATTATAAAATTTTAACTGGAAATATACTTTCATATGAGTAAGATATTGACCAAATTTGGTTATTTTTGAAATTAAGTTTGATATAGCAAAATTTGCTAAGTTGTGAGCCGAAATGGTCCTTTTAAAAATACTTACTAAAGCTGAAAAGTTATAATAAAATTATTTCTATGTGCGGATCTAAAGCATACATCTTAAATAGCATACCATCTTAAATAACATAACATCTTAAATAACACACTTTTATTAAAATTACGTTGTTTGGAGATTCTTTTAAAAAATAAGTGGGATCGCGGATGATATTTTTGTAAATAAAAAGAAAGCAGGTGGGACCACTCTCTTTTAAAATTATTTTATTTTTTAAAAAAAAATTTCAAAACGACGTAGTTTTAATAAGGATATGCTATTTAAGAGATGTATGTTATTTATACTATTTAAGAGAAGTATGTTATTTTAGAAGTATGCTTAAGATCCGTTATATATATTATATCCATTTTTTTAAATAAAAATATACTTAATAAGTACTCCTTCAGTCCCAAATTATCCGCAATTTTGACCATTTACACATTTATTAAAAAATTGTAATTATTATGCTAAATTTGTTATTAAAAATATAATTATATTCATAATTATGTAATTTAGAGAACACACTTATGACGAGAAAAAAAATGAATAGGATAAACTTGTAATATAACCACCTGTCTAGAAAAAAGCAAACTGCAATTATTTTGATAAACAAAAATTCCTTAAAACAACAAATGATTTGGAGTTGAGGGAATAGAAAAAAGAAAAGAAATTAAAAATAAAACACAAAAGCAAACAATGGGAAGTGTTAAGTTTTGTTTTGATGGAAAATATAGATTAAATTAAAAAAGAAAAAATTGTGATAGTCTATAAATAGAGAGAGATTATATATATTGAGGACCAACCACATTGCTCAGACCCTAAAAATTTCAAGGCGGTGTGAAACACGAGGGTTTATCTAGCATGGCGAAATCGAGAGATGAAGATTATTTTGTAAAACTCCCACAAGATTTGCTGTTAATTATCTTCTCAAAACTAGTCGTTAATTCAAGTATCTTCGATCTGTATATCTCCGATCTGAAATTCCTATTACGTTGCTCTCTCGTTTCGAAACGATTCAATTCATCCATCTCAACTACTCTCTCTTCGATCCAACCTCTTTCCCTAACTTGCGACATCGTTCAATTCATCCATCTCAACCACTATCTCTTCGATCCAAACTCTTTCCCTAACTAACAACATCGACCCCGCCGCCTCGGTCCCCAAAATCAAGAAGAAAAGTTTCATAATCTTCGATCCATGAATTGGAATCTGATCTCAAATGGAAAGCAGTTTACAGATCTGGAATTTATTGCTTGGTAGCTCTGCAAATTCCATGAGTTAATGGGATTTTGATGATGTGGAGGAGGAGTTTGGTGAAGCTTTGACAATGACTTTGAGAGACCACAAGGACAAGGTATGGATGTGTAAACTAGATTGTCTATAATATTAGAAAGGGATAATGATATTTTTACATGGTTACTATCACGTGAATTGTAAATAGGTGTCCCATTCATGTTAGGGAAAACCCATGTGAAACTATCATATTTCCTTTGGAAATATCGTATTCCTATAACAAACGATTCTTGTTATAGTACTCATAGGTTTATTTTATTGGATGATAGTTTAGTGCCAATTGTTTAAACTTTGGGATCCTTAAGACTACTCAGGCTTTTCTTATATTGTGGTTTGCCTTTGTTATGCGATCGACTTTGGGATTACATTTTATTAATGTTTGGTTTGCTTCTTTTTTTTTGTTGTTGATGGATTTGGCTTTTAGGAGGGTTCGTTGTAGATTAGATGTGTTTGCTAAATTTTGTTAAGTGTGTTGTTGATAGTGTTGGTTTATATGTTTTATTTAGTAATTAGAGCATCATATTATCATCTTATTATAAAGCCTTTAGCTTTTGGGTCACATCTTATCCTAAAAGGAGTATTATTTAATTTAAAGTAATTATTATCTTCATGTTGATTCATCCACGTTTGTTCTTTAACTGTTTCTCACATCCCTTTCCCATCATTCTCTAAATTCAAAATTATAGATTGACAAGAGTCTAGTTTACACATTTTGTGATTTTAGATAAAAAAATTTCTACAATTTTGAATTTAGATCAATTTTTTTATACTTTAAAAAGTTTATATTGAACATATATTGTCTAAATTCAAAATTATAGATTGACAAGTCTAGTTTACACATTTTGTGATTTTAGATAAAAAAATTTCTACAATTTTGAATTTAGATCAATTTTTTTATACTTTAAAAAGTTTATATTGTACATATATTGTGTGCCCAATGGCTTGTATAAAAAGAATATTTTGTTCGACACGCATGGTTTGACGGTTCAACCAGTAAAAATTAGAACCGGTCGTTACTTCGGTCCGGATTGGACCAATAATCCGTTTTTGATCAAAACTCGGTAGAACTTTTATAATTTTTTTTTGTATTAAAATTTTTTTAATATTAAAATTAATCACTTTTAGTAATACTGTAACTCAACTTTATTATGTTTTAGTTTATAAAAAATGAGTTTTTTTTTAAAATTTTATTAATTACTAGTAATATATATTTTTATATATTAATGACGTCACTGGATTAATAACGGTTTGATGGTTAATATACCTTACTTTTTCCTATACAAAATCTAAGATAATAAAAAAAATAGAATTTTTTTTTGAAAAAGTAAAAATAAGAATTTGCATCCATCCTCTTTTAAAGATTTTCCATTCCTACCCTTGTCTTTGTTATTATTGATCTCCGCTTTGTAAAATGAAATGGCTGAAAAATGAGTCAAAACCCCCCACGACTATAAATCATTCAAACTAATAAAACTCCTTTGTTCTCTTCAACACTTGTCTAATCTCACCACTTCAAAACAATTTACACCGAAACATAATTAATTAATTTGAGTTCGGAGAGAGTGAGAGAGTGAGAGAGAATTAGGGGGCTGTATTCAATTAATATTTTTAAAGATTTTAAAAGTTTGGTTATATTCAATCAAGACATTTAAAGAGTTTATAAAAGTTTAGTGGTATTCAATTACAACTTTTTTAATGTCTTTAAAAGTTAGGTGATATTGAATTAAGATTTTTACAAAATTTATAAAAGTATTTTGGTATTCAAAAAGTCATAGATTTTAAAGATTTCTATCAAATGGTAGAGTTTGACAGACTTTAGAAGAAGAATTATAACTCTCAACCTATATTCAAAGTCTTACCTCATATCTAAAGACTTCTAAATAAACACAAAGGTAGATAAAACTAGTTATTAATTGGATTTTGTCTTTTATTGGGTTATATTAGTTATTTATTTTATATGGGCTAATAAATATTAATATGTGATGGATAAATAATTTGGTAAAATTTGGGCCACAAAAATAATAAATTTTATTATAAGAGAATTAACAAGATATATTAATAAGTAAACAAATAACTAGACCTAATCTGAATTGGTGAGGGAAAGAGGAAATAGATTTGTTCAACAAAGGTGAGATAAAATCATAAAACTTTCATATCAATTGTAAAGATTATGTATTATAATATATGAAAATAGAAAATATATGATGTGTACGTGTATGTTTTTTTTTATTATAGTTTTTTGACATTTTAAACGAAGGAAATCACTATTAATTTTTGAGACATCCTCCATATTCGTCTTCAAGTGTCTTTGGTGTATCATAGTGAAATAATGTAACATGTGGTTGTATTCATGCATGACAAATTGACAGAATCGTTATCTTTCCTTTATAAAAGAGGGAAAAACACACTGCTTTGATATATGTTAGGCGCATAAAAAAGGTCCACACAATCAAACAAAATTAGCAGCAGTTAAGGTGAAAAATTGGGTTGACAAAATCACACAATCACACAATCAACATATATATATATATATATATATATATATATATATATATATATATATATATATATAATCAACAATAAAAAGCAATCAATTATTAGTAAAAAGTGTACGCATATGCATAAAGTATATATAGCTCAATAAAAAGTGAGCTTAATTTTTGCATTGCGTCTGTAGTTTCTAAAATTTTATTGGTATCCGAGTATCCAAATATATCATGAAATGAGTAGAATAATATAAACGATTTTAACATATATAAAATCTCATGTCACAATAATATAATGAGATTTACTCTAGTTCATGAAAAAAGAGGTATAGGTTGTACACATGGGCTAATTAACAATTAATATAAGTTACAAGATATATTAGAAGTATACAAAAGTCTATCACAATCTTCATAAAAAGTTTATAAAAGTCTGTTACTTTAAAATTCCACAAATTCTACAAAAGTCTATCACTTAAAAAAAATATTTAAAAATCTTAATTGAATACACCCCCCTTAATTTGAGTCATTCCTTTGTTACATGATTTATTTACTGTTTGGCTAACATGTAATATGATCAAGGGTAAATTAGTCAATATAAAATTATATTTAGTTGATTTATGTACTTTAGACATGTTTTTGAGGGCAATTATTTTGTCATTTAAGTCGTCATTATTCTGGGGACGGAATGAGTACTTTTCTCTTTCCTATATAACATCTGTAATAATTAATAATAATAAATATAATATATTAAAAGATTCCTAAGGATTTTTACCCTATGAAATGATAGGAAGGTAACTTTTCCTTGGTTATATTTGGGAGTTTAGTAAGAAAATCAGGACATAAATGTCTAAAATTTGTTTCATGTGTTACAAATAAGGGCAGTTACAGAATTAAAATAAATTTTACTAAACTCATTTTCTTTTCCTTAGTTTTCCTACCATTTTGGTCGGTCATTAGCTTTCTTGCCTTTCTTGACTTAAAAACTCACAAACATGGGATTCTATCATTTTCTTAGTTTTAAAAAGTATTAAATACACTTTGTTTCCATCTAGTATACCCCATTTTGTATATTGCATCCTATATTTTAAATCATGGCATTTTAAGCAAACTGACATATAACACCCTCGCCCAAAATTCGTCTCTAAAAGTGACGGGAAAGTGTCAGATTTGGTATTTTCAGTGATGAATTTTGGGTCGAAGAGTGTTATGTACCGATTCGCTAAAAGTTTGGGATGTAAAGTTTCACATTTTGAAGTCTATGATGTAATGTGCAAAATGAGATAAACATGGGGATGCAAACTGAATTTAACTTTTTTTAAAACTCGTAAACAAGGTGTTGGGGTAGAAAATATCAAGTAGAATGAAGAAATCCAAATCGGAAGGGAGATCTAAAGCTGAAGGGAAATCCAAAAATAAGGCAAAATTGGAGTAGAAAAAAAACTACCAAATGAAATGCTTTGTTCATATCATATACCAAAAACTACTCCTTAATGATAATGGTAAAAGTATAGTCACAAACCTCAAATTCCTATGTCAATGCTCAATCGTTTCCAAGTAATTCAATTCCACTATCCCTCTTCTTCACTCAATTTCCCTAATTTATACGGATTTCGACGCAATTTGATCCCTATGTCAACAAGAGAAGAATGGGGAAAATCATCAACAAGTTTTATGTTCTTCAATCTTTGTATGTGGAGTACAATGTATTGAGATCTAGTTACAGATGGAAAGCCGTATACAGATTTGGATTTTATAGCTTTGCGGCAATAGAATGCATCCATCGTGAAGATGATTTTGAAATGCAAGTAGATTCGATGATTAAATTGCACAAGATAAGGGCGTTGTTGATTAGAAAGCACAAATTGCTTCATAGTGTTGTAATTACGGATTCAAGGAAATTGGGGAGGATTTCTTTTGGACGTTAAGGGGTGTTTGATAAAAACTGAATGAATCTGAAAGAGCTGAATAGAAAAAGTTGTTTGATAAATAACATGTCAGAAACACTGAAAGACAATTTTATTATTTTATCCCTCTAAAAAAAATCAAAGTTGTTATAAATTTATTTAATATTATTTAATATAATAGTTAATATTTTTTTTAATTTTTTTATTTTATTCAACTGCTCATTCACTCATTCAGCCAAAAAAAATCTGACTTAACCATTCAGCTTTAATCATTCGACCGATTTAGCCATTCAGATGTATTCAGTCCTAAATAAACAGTTCCTAAGACTACTTTTTACCGGCTTAGAAATTGTAAAGTGTGGTAGAGTGATAAACTTGCGTATGTCATTACCAGGTTTTTTGATAAAAGGGGTGAAATTTGTGATCATTAATAAAGGGGAAAATGCACCTTATGTGATATAATATGTTGGGAATTCAATGACGATGAGAAGGTGCTTGGGGAAGCTTTGACATTGATTTTGAAAAATCACAAGGACAAGATAAGGAGGATAAAAGATCAACGAGATTGACATTGTTATGTCTATCTTGCTATGCAAATATATTGGAGAGGTGCTCCATAGTAAATGTTTGCGATGACATTATTCGGTTAAATATATTTCTGATTGTTTGCAAACAATCCAAATTTTAAAAAAGAGTGATAATAGAAAAGCGAAATGGTTTTAAAGTTATAATTTTGGATGACCATATGTATATTTACCTGAAAAATGTCATTGTAAATATTTGCTATGAATCACTTCCCATCATATTATAACACATTTTTTTTGTGGTTTTATACTATGGTGACGATAGTTATGCAGTAGACCTTCAATTTTATTAAGGATAAATTATAATTAACCACCTAAGATTTGATTATTTTTTCACTTAACCACCTTTTGTTTAAAAATTTACATTTAAACACTTGTAGTATTGAGGTTAAGTGAAGCTGTCAATTTTTTCATCCAACTTAGCAGTGTGTGCATGCCATTCGCCAAAAGTGTGAAAACCCACTAAAACTCTAAAAGAAATTTTAAAAAAAGACCCAAAATACCCCACCCCAAACTCACTCTCTCTCATCATCTTCTCCCTACCTAATCACCACCACTTCCATCATAAAATACTCCATAGCCACCAACTTCAACTTGAAATAAAGCATACGCATATAAGAAAATATTTTTTTTTCAACAACGATTCTTGATATATTTTCTTGAGACAAAAAATGTTTAAATTTTAGTGCTTAAGTATCTCTGTCCATCATCTCCTCGACTACAAATTAAACTTGCTTGCCTCAATCTGTATTGTTCGCTCCATCATTTCCCATCTTTGTCTCCTCTTCATATTCTCTCATCCATCTTTTCTCCTTATCCAATTAAAAATCCTAAATTAAACCCCAAATCTACCATCACCTAATTCACCCACCACCAACAACACCACCACCGTCGTTGCCCCCTCCATCTCCACCATCATTGCACATGCACAACTCATCCATTTGATGTTTTCACAAATAGAAACCCCAATTTGACTCCACTTGCAATCAAAATCATCAAATTAAACTTTAAAATTAGACATCATCACTCATCCACCCATCGTGATCCTGCTTAAGTTTGAAAATATTTTAAAGTTAGAGATAAGAGAGAACGTATGTGAATAGTACTGGAGGTGGTGTATGTGTGTATAGAGAAATTTATAATAAATAATAAAATATTAAAAATAATAAAATAATTTATAATAAACAATAGTTCTAATTACCTACATTAACTACATATCTCAATCAATTAAAATTTTAATAGTATTATAAATTACTTTCAAAGTATATAATCAAATTTGATTTTTTAAAATTATACTTTAAAATTAATATAATTTATTTAACTTTTAAAAATAATAAATACTGTAATTAATACTAATATATAGATAATTTTAAATTTTTATAATTATATTATCTAACTTAAACTAATAATGATTAGTTTTATACTTTGAAATTGAAGAACTATTTCGAAAGTTCATGCAATTGTAATTGTTTGTAAGCGTGAATAAAGATATATAGATGATATATTGAGGGAATTAACATTTCCACCAATAAAATTAAAAGCGATATCAATTCCCTATACTAATGATGAATTCAGTGTTCTATATAATTTATGAGATTTAATGTCACAAAACAAGTTGTCTCTCTTTTTATACCAAAAGAATGAGAATTTCATGTCTCAAGCAATAGAGAATTTAATAATCTCTCATGGAGAAATAAAAGCAGAAAAGGTTGCAAGTATATTAATCAAACTTGTTTCTGACATGCCCATGACTAGAAGCATCTAATTCAGCTTAATTACTCATGTTCTTAACAAATCAATTAAAATTTTTTGAAAAATAGTAATGTTCATAAATATTATAAATTAGGCACGATTTAGGTTTTACTTTTTAAGAATAGTAAAATTTGAACAAAAGTAAAGAACAATATATTAAAGATTGCATTAAAAATAAATAGTTGTTGTAGTTCAGTTGGTTTGAATTCTTATTTATTTACTTATAAGTCTTGTATTCAAGCCTCACAATCTACAAGTAGCAACATTTTATTTTAAAAAGAAAAAAAGTCACGGGCCACCCGCGGACCGAACCAAAAACGGGCCGGGCCAAAATGGGCCGTATTTTTTTGGGCTAAAAAACTGCAGCCCACAGCCCGGCCCGCGGGCTTGGGCCATATTTGCCAGGTCTAGTTAAAGCTTAGGGTTTGGGACAAAAATGTCTAAACACACTTTAGTTAACGGGTTTATGACAGAAAGTAATTTTTCACTTCACCTCAATAACTCAAGTGTTTCAATGTAAATTTTTTAAATAGCAGGTGTGTGACGCCCCCAAAATTAGGTATACATCACCCATCTTGAGTCGTCAGATACATAGTACAGAATACAAATACAACTTAATAATACAACTGTCGTGTACAATACGACAAAACATAAACTGTGAGTTTGAATACAAATATTATCTTCTAGAGAGTATTCATACTCAAAAGGAGTCCTCATTACATTTATTAACACACCATTACATAGAATAGTGAGGACTACTAACTAATACTATCATTCGGACCATCACTCCGTACCCCGACTTGTCCCAGCTACGTTCTCATTTCCTGAAGAGAACAGTGAAAGAAAGGGTGAGCTCAACTAGCCCAGTAAGAAATATTATGACTAAGATAATGCAGAATAAATTATCATTAGCCTTCAACAATGTTAAACTGATAAAATATAATAGACATCAAGTTTAACTGTAGCGGAACAGCAATCCATTAAAAGAGTCAAGTAGAAAATAAACTCTACTATCTTTTATGATTTAAAAGATTTTCCAACACTGTGATCGCTGAGACTCAGCTTAATAAAATAATTCACATCATCGAATCACCCCTGCACTACGGCCAAGGATATTCGTATATTCATTAATGGTCATGATCATGCCAACAACTGTCCATCAATGCACTACGGGCCAATGAGGACTTTTACCACATTATTTGTAACATTACGGTCATGATTATACCGAATAATCCCTGGTCATAATCATACCAAGTCCATCTATGCACTACAGGCCACAGATGACTTTCAACATTTTATAAACATGAGGATGATGACAATGATATAAGAATTCAATAAAACAAGTTCAAGAATTAATTTATCCAGGAATTAACAACGTCCAAATTGTCAACATGATACTGCATTGTGGAGTAAAATTCAAGAATGCTTAGAAGAATATTTTCTTGAAAAGATACTGGATGAAACGCAACCATCAAGGATATTCCACAACTTTCATGGAGTATAGAAGTCAAAACTTAACCAACTGAGTACAATAAAGAATGGAATAACAAAAGAAATCACCATGCATGCGATAGACCGCACAGACAGGTTATTCCAATAGAATAATAAATAATGGAACCAGGTCCGGCGTAAACGCACAGACAGGATATTCCGACAGAATAATAAATAATGGAACCAGGTCCGGTGTAAAACACACAGACAGGATATTCCAACAGAATAATAATAAAACGGAACCAGGTCCGGTGTAAAACACACAGACAGGATGTTCCAACAGAATAATAAACGGAACCAGGTCCGGTGTAAAACACACAGACAGGATGTTCCAACAGAATAATAGAAGAATGTCACCAAGTATAGGGTAGACCGCGTATACTGGTTATTCCAACAGAATAATAACAAATGGAATAACAGAAGTTCTCTTCATGAATATAAAAGAAATAATATTCCCTACCTTAAAAGAACTGGATATTGGAAAAGTGATGTAGCAGAATACTTTTATTCTCTCTCTCTCTTATTCTCTCTATACTTTCTCTCTCTATAGCTTGAATGAATTCGTGAAAAATAATGAAGCCCTAGGCCTCTATTTATAGAAAAACTGAGGGTGGCTCTTGGTCTTAACGAAGGGTCAAATGACTCTTGGTCTTAACGAAGGGTCAAATGACTCTTGGTAATATTGAAGGGACAACTACTATTGACGAAAGTAATTACTATTGACCAAGGTAAATACTATTGACGAAGGTAATTACTATTGACCAAGGTAAATACTATTGACCAAGGTAAATACTATTGACGAAGGTAATTACTATTGACTAAGGTAAATACTATTGACGAAGGTAATTACTATTGACCAAGGTAAATACTATTGACGAAGGTAATTACTATTGACGACGGTAATTACTATTGACGACGGTAATTACTATTGACGAAGAGACTCTTAGATGATGACATATGGCCCCCCATAAAATAACCAAACTTACCACAACGTCTCAATTATTGATTTAATAATATAACATATTATACCGATGATACTATGACAATAATTTAAGAGATATGATGCAGCAATTACTGTAGCAATAATTGAGTATAGCTGAGTGACTTCTCACGTAAGCATCAATAATCAATACCGTGTGCTACTATGCAACCACGCGTATTACTGTACTTTTACTACCAAGTAGTTCAACAGTTTTAACGATTTTTAACGGTAACACCTCAGCTGTTATTTTTATAGAAAGATAATTCTGTCGTTTTCTCAATCCGACAATAATTCCGCTGTGGGGTCCACCAATGATTGTGCCGTCGTACGAATATTCCCCGACAAAAAGAATATTCTCCGACCAAACGAATATTTTATAACAACTTGCTTACTTTGCAAAATTTATAAATACTACCCATAACTATTATATCAAATCCACACATTAATATAAAAAAAATTATTTCGAGAAAAATTAAATATTTATTCATAAAATCTGGGGTTTCACAATCTCCCCTCCTTATAGAATTTCGCCCTCGAAATTTACGTACGTACTTGGTATGCCGAACATGTGAGGATACCTTGACTTCACTTCAAATTCTAACTCTTGAGGTATAACCTTTAAGCATCGAATATGATCCTTCTTATCCAAGATGTTAACACGTATCTCCTCATACGTTAAATCTTTCGCTATTTCGTCCGGTTTTAAATTAATAATGCGGTTCGGGTCGTCCACATATTTACGGAACATCGATACGTAAAAAAATATTCTGAACACGCAACATACTTGGCGGTAAAACGAGTCTATAGGCCACAGTTCCTACTTCATCGAGGATTTCAAATGGGCCAATTAAATCGAGAGTTGAGATTTCCTCTCTTCGTCGATTCTTGCTTCTAGAATAACGCCCTCTTGAATCTTCTTCTTCACATTTATCAGCTCCGAGTATGTAGCTTTAACGGCTTTAACGTTATCGATTAAAGTCGATTTTACTCGTATATTCGTTATCTTCATATGGGTCCCTCGAGTCTTTAACTCTATCTTCGTCATTTGTAAGTTATACGAAATGAGTCTTTGTTTTAACAACATCGCCCTCGTAAACACATACGATCTTCTACTCAACACGTCAGCTATCACGTTCGTTCTTCCACAATGATATTGAATGGTACGGTCGTAATCTTCAACAGCTCGAGCTAACGTCTTTGGCGTATAATACGTTCGTTTTAGTTGAAGAAATATTTGAGGGTTTAAGAAATAGGTTTTGTACTGGGGTCAATACAAAATTCAATTTTACGCTCTGGGGTAGGCTAAGAAGTCTTCAAGAATACGTCAAGAAATTTATTAACAATAGAAATATCGTTCAAAACTGTGACCCTCATCCAAGACTTGGATAACACGTCACATTGATACCTATCAACTTGCCATCATCATTTACAACGTCTCCTACGGAAAGTCTAGCTTCGGTGCATTCCACACCAGGAAGTCAACAGCGAAAGGAACGGGGATTTTTACTTATGGCTTGATATGACAATGATTGACTTTAGTGGTTTGGTTACTTTGAATTTGCATAACAGGTTGGTTAGGAATATGAAAGCTAACAACCTTACGAGAAGCATGATGAGTAGTGAACCAATCGTTTCAAAAAAATCACATCAAAGGCAAGTATTTTCAAAGAGATAAGATCGACAGGTAACGTGAAAGTGTTGATTTGAACAAGATTTATAAATAGTAGAGGTAACGAAGGTTTCTCCCAACTGAGTTTAAATAGACATATCAAAGTCTAAGTTCTCCGGAGTTAACTTCAAACATTTAACACAACTAGGTGAAATAAAAGAGTGAGTAGAACCGGTATCTAACATGGTATAGACTTCGCAAGAGTTTATGACTAACATACCCGTGATAATTTTATTCAGGTTCCTCGTCACGAAAAAAAATACTCTCTCTTAAACTACTGGCTTTGGCTTTTCTGGGACGGTCTTTGGTGCCTCCATCCTATCTGAACTTGTCTTCTGTGAACGACAAAATCGGGCTAAATGACCTTCTCTTCCACAATTATAACATGCTTTGGACGGCATCGCGCAGTTTGGACTGATGTGCCCCTCCCCTCCGCATTTGAAACATATGATAGGTGATCGTTCTCCTTCCTTAACGACAGGTGCTGGTGCTGACATCTTTCCATCATTGTTGAATCTCCTCTTCTTAAAATGTTCATTCTTATTGTTTTGGCCCTGATTACCACCGAAGTGGTTACCATTTCTGGCCTGTTGATTCCCTCCACGCTTGTTGTCACCGCTTCGATGACTGCTCTCACTGGTATTATCATTTTGCCGGCTGCTCTCTTTTGGTTGCGTTATCTCGTTATCGCGCTCCACCAACTGAGCCCTATTTACAACATCTGAATACAAACACAGTTTATGAGAAACAAGATGTTGACGTATCTCCGGCTTCAAACCTCTTAAAAACATCCGCGTCATTCTTTCTTCATTATCCACCAGGTGGGACGCAAACCGGGATAACTCCGCAAATTTTGCCTCGTACTGCGACACGGTCATATTATTCTGCTCCAATTTGATGAACTCCACCTCCTTCATGTGACGAATACTCTCGGGAAAGTATTTGTCGTTAAACAGATCTTGGAACTTCTCCCAAGACATCTTCAGTGCGGCAGGTTGAGTACGCTTTATCGATTCCCACCAGTAATCTGCCTCTCCTCGCAACATAAAGGCGGCAAAGGGAACCTTTTGCTCCTCGGAGCAACCCAAGACATCAAATATCTTGGTGATCTGCTTTATCCATGTTTCAGCTACAAGTGGTTTGGGTTCTCCCTTAAACTCCGGTGGTCCCAACTCCTTAAACTGTTTAGCGGTGACCGCCTGAGAGTTTCCAGTATTTCCACCTACGTTGTGGACAGGAGCCGCTTTCACCTGTTGTTGCATGAATTGCATAAAGCCTCTGAACATTTGATCATTCATCATTTGGTCAGTGTTGTTGTTTGCATGAGGATTGACACCTTCCTGATGCACATTATCATGATTATTGATGTGTGGTGAATCAACAGTCGTCTGTGCTCCATTGCTATTCTCAACATTCTCGGATGCCATTTTCAAATACTGCCACAAAATAAAAATTAATTGATATGTCATATATTATCCTTATGTTATGACCGACCAATTAAATACCATGCAAATAAACTTAGGTAGGTCATACTAGCGAAGGAATTCCCCGTCTCTCCCCTCCTAGTTCTATTCTCACATCCTAGCCAGAGATCATATCCCTAAGCTTTGATACCAACTGTGACGCCCCCAAAATTAGGTATACATCACCCATCTTGAGTCGTCAGATACATAGTACAGAATACAAATACAACTTAATAATACAACTGTCGTGTACAATACGACAAAACATAAACTGTGAGTTTGAATACAAATATTATCTTCTAGAGAGTATTCATACTCAAAAGGAGTCCTCATTACATTTATTAACACACCATTACATAGAATAGTGAGGACTACTAACTAATACTATCATTCGGACCATCACTCCGTACCCCGACTTGTCCCAGCTACGTTCTCATTTCCTGAAGAGAACAGTGAAAGAAAGGGTGAGCTCAACTAGCCCAGTAAGAAATATTATGACTAAGATAATGCAGAATAAATTATCATTAGCCTTCAACAATGTTAAACTGATAAAATATAATAGACATCAAGTTTAACTGTAGCGGAACAGCAATCCATTAAAAGAGTCAAGTAGAAAATAAACTCTACTATCTTTTATGATTTAAAAGATTTTCCAACACTGTGATCGCTGAGACTCAGCTTAATAAAATAATTCACATCATCGAATCACCCCTGCACTACGGCCAAGGATATTCGTATATTCATTAATGGTCATGATCATGCCAACAACTGTCCATCAATGCACTACGGGCCAATGAAGACTTTTACCACATTATTTGTAACATTACGGTCATGATTATACCGAATAATCCCTGGTCATAATCATACCAAGTCCATCTATGCACTACAGGCCACAGATGACTTTCAACATTTTATAAACATGAGGATGATGACAATGATATAAGAATTCAATAAAACAAGTTCAAGAATTAATTTATCCAGGAATTAACAACGTCCAAATTGTCAACATGATACTGCATTGTGGAGTAAAATTCAAGAATGCTTAGAAGAATATTTTCTTGAAAAGATACTGGATGAAACGCAACCATCAAGGATATTCCACAACTTTCATGGAGTATAGAAGTCAAAACTTAACCAACTGAGTACAATAAAGAATGGAATAACAAAAGAAATCACCATGCATGCGATAGACCGCACAGACAGGTTATTCCAATAGAATAATAAATAATGGAACCAGGTCCGGCGTAAACGCACAGACAGGATATTCCGACAGAATAATAAATAATGGAACCAGGTCCGGTGTAAAACACACAGACAGGATATTCCAACAGAATAATAATAAAACGGAACCAGGTCCGGTGTAAAACACACAGACAGGATGTTCCAACAGAATAATAAACGGAACCAGGTCCGGTGTAAAACACACAGACAGGATGTTCCAACAGAATAATAGAAGAATGTCACCAAGTATAGGGTAGACCGCGTATACTGGTTATTCCAACAGAATAATAACAAATGGAATAACAGAAGTTCTCTTCATGAATATAAAAGAAATAATATTCCCTACCTTAAAAGAACTGGATATTGGAAAAGTGATGTAGCAGAATACTTTTATTCTCTCTCTCTCTTATTCTCTCTATACTTTCTCTCTCTATAGCTTGAATGAATTCGTGAAAAATAATGAAGCCCTAGGCCTCTATTTATAGAAAAACTGAGGGTGGCTCTTGGTCTTAACGAAGGGTCAAATGACTCTTGGTCTTAACGAAGGGTCAAATGACTCTTGGTAATATTGAAGGGACAACTACTATTGACGAAAGTAATTACTATTGACCAAGGTAAATACTATTGACGAAGGTAATTACTATTGACCAAGATAAATACTATTGACCAAGGTAAATACTATTGACGAAGGTAATTACTATTGACCAAGGTAAATACTATTGACGAAGGTAATTACTATTGACGACGGTAATTACTATTGACGACGGTAATTACTATTGACGAAGAGACTCTTAGATGATGACATATGGCCCCCCATAAAATAACCAAACTTACCACAACGTCTCAATTATTGATTTAATAATATAACATATTATACCGATGATACTATGACAATAATTTAAGAGATATGATGCAGCAATTACTGTAGCAATAATTGAGTATAGCTGAGTGACTTCTCACGTAAGCATCAATAATCAATACCGTGTGCTACTATGCAACCACGCGTATTACTGTACTTTTACTACCAAGTAGTTCAACAGTTTTAACGATTTTTAACGGTAACACCTCAGCTGTTATTTTTATAGAAAGATAATTCTGTCGTTTTCTCAATCCGACAATAATTCCGCTGTGGGGTCCACCAATGATTGTGCCGTCGTACGAATATTCCCCGACAAAAAGAATATTCTCCGACCAAACGAATATTTTATAACAACTTGCTTACTTTGCAAAATTTATAAATACTACCCATAACTATTATATCAAATCCACACATTAATATAAAAAAAATTATTTCGAGAAAAATTAAATATTTATTCATAAAATCTGGGGTTTCACAAGGTGGTTAAGTGAGAAATCGCATAAATCTCAAATAGTTAAATGAAATTTACCCTTTTATTAATTTGGTTTGCTACTGCTTCATATTTGGATGTTAAGCAGTTTGAACTAAATGTTGTCTAATGTCTATGTTTGCTAAAGTTGGTTAAGCATGGTTTTCTATTATTTTGGTTTATCTGTTTTATTTAATTATTACACCATTGTATGTTGTAAATAGTGATTTAGCATTTTTATTGGAAAATTTTTATTTTGTCGAAAAATTCTAACGTACATTCATAATCATATAACACGTAATCTTCGTCAAAAATTATCCTTTAACCACTTAAAACACAAACATTTTCATAAAAATATTTATTTATTTTATTTATTTAATAAATATTAATAACCCTTGTAATTATTACAAGGGAGTTACATTCTCGATCATTACAATTTCACATTCATCTTCAAGTTAACTCATTTCCATCCATTTCGACAGCAATTACATTCCACTCGCCAAAAAGCGAGTGAAGTGAAATTTAGTAATAACAAATATTGTTCTAATGACCTTAATACCCTCTAATCTCCCTCAAATTTAACAAAACATACCTTCACTATATAGTCACCAACAAAAAATAAACAAACCTATTTTACCTCCCCTCAAAAAGAACAACAGGAGGAATTTGTTCAACCAACCTCATCCAAATATAAAGCTATTCATATCAAATTACACATGATGATTATTTATCAACCTTGAACTTTCAATTAATCAACAAACAAAAACACACAAGTAAAATTTCTCAAAACAAAACACTAACTCAAAACACAAACCTCATTAAGCAGATCAAAAGCAATTTTCTCTACATCCGGAGCGGAGGTTGTGGAAGAGTCAAATATCCCTCGGTCTTTAGTGCAAAGATTTGTCCTCGATGTCCATAACCCATTCTGAAAACACCATCGCCACCTAAAATAATGGAATCACCGTCTCCTAATTCCTATTACGTACCGACAAGTAATTTTTTTTTGAATTCACAATCACGCTGTCGTCATCTCTTATTTTTTGACTTTTTTTATTTTAAATATCTCCTTTTCGGGTACCGAGTTATATGTTTAGTGTTGTTTTTTGTTTGAGTTTGTAGATGGAGGTGGTGTTTTGAGGTGTGGCTTTATGTAGGGCTGAGCAAGTAACCAAATTGGAACCGAAACCGCACCAAAAATCGCATGAACCGCACCAATTAAAATCGCACCAACGATTCCGGCGTATGTGACGGTTTTAGGTGGGTTGAATAACCAAATTTACGGTTCCGGTTTGGTTACTTGCCAAAATTGCACGCATAAAACCGAAACCGCACCATGTGTGTGTGTATGTATTATCTCTAGTAAAATCTAAAGTTACTTTTCACTTGAACACGCTCAAAGAAAACCTCAATCTTGCATTGTCATTTTTTCACCAATTGAAAGAAGATGGCTAGAGGTTATATAGTCAAAAATTAAGCATTTGGATTTTGAATTTTAGAATTTGTTTGATGCGTTACTGGAGGGGCATATAGCTGAGAGGCCAAATTCGTTGGTTCAAGCACTTGATGCATTGGTTAAGATCTATGCTATAGTAGTAATAGTATAATAGATTATTTTTCAAATTAGGATTATATTCTATAAGTCCTCCTTGCAATATATAAGATAAAATTTTATTCTATCTCCGGTATATATTTTTATTTTTTGGAGAACTAGATAAACTTTCTTACGTGTTATTGAATACATAGTCTCCATTATTTTATATAGCGTATGTTTTAGTTTTAAAGTATCATTCTTTTATTATAAACTAAAACTATTTTATGTGTCTCATTGTTCTATAATTTGATGGTGAATTTGACATGTTTGGCAGAAGAATCTTTGTTTCTATGCTTGATATAATTTCCATTGTCGACTCTATCACTAAGTTAATTGCTCGATGTGAGCTCTGTGTTAAATTCTATTGAAAGCTTAGACCTTTTTGTTGTTTCAATTGGTTTTGGAACCGAAATTGCACCAATTGAAACCGCACCGCACCAATCACAAACGATTTCGGGTGCGATTTTAGATTTGTCAAACCATACCTAAGCGGTTTCGGGTGCGGTTTGAATTTTAAACCGCACCATGCTCACCCCTAGCTCTATGGTTCATTTGTTTGTGGTGGGTTGTGAGGGTGCGAAAAAATTTGGGAATTGGGGTTGTCATTGTAATGATGCTTAGGATATGGGTAGGGGCGACATGTTGTTAGAGGTGGCGGTGTTTGATGGAATGGAGGTGATGGATGGAAAATTAAGTCTAAGCGGATAACTTTTTGGGACCCGAAAAATTGGATCGGTTTTTTTATTTTTTTCTTTTGAATTCCAAAAAATTTATAATATTTATTTTAATTTAAATTTTTACAAAATTCAGTGATTTAGGTGTAATTTAAATACATGTAAAAAATAAGATTATACAAATTGTACACCCTATTTTTTATATATAATTTGTACAACCCTGTTTTTTACATGTATCCAAATTATACCTAAATCACTTGTTTCTGTAAAAATTTGAATTAAAATAAGTATTATAAATTTTTTGAGTCAAAAGAAAAAAAAAAATTAGACCGGTACAATTTTCCGGTTCCAAAAAGCTGTCCCCATAGAAGGACTCTGGATGGAATGGTGGTAATGGATGGACGGATGATGATGGTGGTGGGACTTGGTGGGTGATTGATTAGATAACGATTGGTATTAAAAATATTATAATTTTTTTTAAGAATAGCTGTTCTTTAAACTTCACGGTGGACGGTGGCAGTGGGCTGTTCCTTCATAATAAAATAAATGATATAAAAAATAATTAAAAAAAAAGTTTTAGAAGAGCATTTCTTTAAATTTTACGGTGATGGTCATGATACTTCTTAGTTTTTTTTAATAAGCTTATTTTCACACCAAATTTTTCGCTCGAAAAAAATGGCTTTATTGACGACACATATTAGCGACCGTGTTCTCGTCGACAATAAGGTCATTATCGACGCCAATAACCCTTCTTCTTGTAGTGGATATGTCCTAAAATAGAAACATTATTTTTAATTTTAAAATGAACTAAAATAGGAACATTATCTTTTATTTTAAATAATAAATTAGAAATATCATGTAATTTTAAAAATAATATTCCTAAATAAAGTCCGTTTTAAAGCTATAAATACCTAAATTTTTAATCATGTCTCTAATTTTAATAACGTGCTAAAAAAATATATTTTTGATTTTATAACAGAACTTTTTGGGCGCCGTCTCTATTTTAAATACAAATCCTTCTTGCAAAAGAAATATTGGAATACTTAATTACATACGCATATAAAGTTATGAATGGTTTTTCTTTTCCTTTCTATTTTTTCACCGCCTCTATTCAAATTTCAAAATATAAATCCGTCCTCCAATTGGAATAGTGTATAAATTACTTGACCTCCAAGTGATCTATTATTATATATATAACCCTTGGCCATTATTCATAAACAATATTACGCAAGAGAAATCATGTCTAAAAGAGTTTATTTCCCTGAGTATTTTCTTCATTTAAGGTCAATATTTATACAAACTAATTGATACATGAGAATCCTTAATATATGGGAAGGATTCTATTTATACAAACTAATTGATACATGAGAATCCTTAATATATTGGAAGGATTCTATTCTGCTTGATTTGGGGGACTATCTTAGGATAGTTAGGCTAAGTTAGGTAAATGGGATTATATGGGAATTATACTATACAAGGAATATAGCTAATCTAATACACCCCCTCAGTCAAAGCGGGAGGTTCACGAACGCTGAGACTGTCCCGAAAATCATTGAAGAGCACGCGCGGAAGACCTTTAGTGAAGATGTCAGCAATTTGATGACGGGACGGTACGTGGTGAACACGAACTTGACCTCGAGCAACCTGTTCACGGACAAAATGGATATCCATTTCAATATGCTTAGTTCTTTGGTGCTGGACAGGGTTGCCGGATAGGTAAATGGCGCTCACATTGTCACAATAAACAATCGTAGCTTTTCGTGGGGGGCAATGGAGCTCAAGTAGTAGATTTCGGAGCCAGCAAGATTCAGAGACAACGTTGGCAACGCCCCGATATTCAGCTTCAGCACTGGAGCGGGACATGGTTGGCTGGCGTTTAGAGGACCAAGAGACCAAGTTATCGCCCAAGAAAACACAATACCCGGATGTTGATCTTCTGGTGTCTGGGTAGCCGCCCCAATCGGCATCGGTGTAAGATATAAGAGCAGTAGCAGGGGTGGCGTAAAGGTGAAGGCCAAAAGTTACTGTTCCTTTGACGTAGCTGATGATACGTTTAAGAATAGCCATATGGTCATTGCTTGGTGCGTGCATGTGTAGGCATACCTGTTGAACGGCATGGGAGATGTCTGGCCTGGTGAATGTAAGATATTGCAAGGCACCTGCAAGGCTACGATACAAAGTAGGATTGCTATAAAGTGATCCAGAGACCGAGCCAAGTTTTGGTTTGGTGTCAATGGGAGTGGCGCATGGCTTACATTCGGTCATACCTGCGCGCTCAATTATTTCCTCGGCGTATTTGCGTTGATTCAGGAAAAGGGCCTCCTTATGTCGAGTTAATGCGATACCTAGAAAATAGCTCAAGGAACCCAAGTCTTTCATGGCAAATTCGGAGGCAAGACGAGACATGATTGACTGGCGGAGCTTGTCAGATGAGGTAATAAGCAAGATGTCATCAACATAGAGGAGCAGATAGGCGGTGTCATTATTATTATGATAAATAAATAGGGAATGATCACACCTACTGTGAGTGAGGCCAATAGTCGAAACAAAATCAGCAAATCGCTGATACCAAGCTCGTGGAGCCTGTTTGAGGCCATAAAGGGATTTCTTCAATAGGCAGACATAGTCGGGATGGTGACGATCACGGAAACCAGGAGGTTGATGCATATAGACTGTTTCCTGTAAATGGCCATGTAAGAAAGCGTACTGGACGTCAAGTTGGTGAATAGTCCATGATCGAGATAGAGCAAGACCGAGAACTACACGAATGGTGGCCGATTTGACAACTAGGCTGAATGTCCCATCACAATCGATGCCAACTTGTTGGGACCTGCCATCACAAACAAGACGGGCTTTATGCCGCTCAAAAGAACCGTCAGATTTCTTTTTGTGCCGAAAAACCCACATGGACCGAGTTATATTCACATTAGGTGGTCTCGGAACTAATACCCAAGTCTTATTAGTAATAAGAGCATTGCACTCGTCGAGCATGGCCTCTTTCCAATTTGGGTCGGAAAAGGCACTGATTGGGTGACGAGGTATGGGGGACGGGCTGGAGATAGTAGATAAGTTAAGGGGATATTTTGGTTTAAAAATGCCGCGCATACCTCGAGTGGTCATTGTCCGGGGAGGGAATTGGGTTGTGATAGGGGAGGCCTGAGTTCCACAGTGGGGGCGAGGGGAGTGAGGAGCAGGTGGTGGGGAGTCTTGTCGCGGTGGAGCTGTCCGAGTGGGGGAGACAGGTGGTGTCGCACATGGGGCACCCGGGGTGGGGTCAATGAGCTCATGTAATAGAGGGGAAGGGTCGTCATCGACTCTGGCGAGTGGAGTGGGGGCAGCGAACGGGGCAAACTCAAAGGGGAATTTGGACTCATCAAAAATCACGTGGCGGGATATTATAATTTTGCCACTAGAGAGGTCGTAACAAATGTATCCACGATGTTTGGGGGGATATCCTAAGAACACACACGGGGTGGAGCATTTTTGGAGTTTATGTATGGTGGTGGATGGGAATAGGGGATAGCATAAACAACCGAAAATACGGAGGTGTGTGTATAAAGGTGTGCGGTGATATAATAGTTGGGTTGGGGAGGAGTAAGCAAGAAGCTTGCTGGGGAGTATATTAAGTATGTAGATTGCCATGTGGAGCGCATAATGCCAAAAGGAAAAGGGCATGGATGCGCGGTGGAGTAATGTGCGGATGATATTATTAATGGAGCGGATTTTACGTTCGGCTTTACCATTTTGAGATGATGTGTGGGGGCAGGAGAGACGGAAACTCATTCCACGGTCTTTACAAAATTGGGCAAAATTTGAGTTATCATATTCTCGGTCATTGTCGCATTGGAAATTTTTTATTTGTTTATGGAAGTGTGTGTTTATATATTTTGCGAAAGTTGAGAATATGGAATAAACCTGGGATTTTTGGCCAATTGGAAAGGTCCACAAGAAATTTGTATAATCGTCAAGTAATAACAAGTAGTATTTGTGTCCTGCAGTACTCAAAACTGGTGAGGTCCATAAGTCGCTGTGAATAATATCAAAAGCTGACAATGTTTGACTAGAAGAATCAAGAAATGGCAACTTAATTTGTTTCCCGAAAATACATGACTGACACTTTGATAAACTATTTCTAGAGGTGCAAGAAATTAATTTATTTTGACGCAATGAATTAAGAATAGCTGGCCCCGAGTGTCCCAGACGTTCGTGCCATAAAACCGAAGCTGTGGTGGTTAGGGCCGTCGGGTTGCGTTGGGTGGCAGGGGAGGGGAGTAGAGGGTATAGGTCGCCAGTGCTGTTACATCTCAGGATTGGTTGTCTCATCCGGATATCCTTCACACAAAAACCGAAAGGGTCAAATTCAATTGTTACGTTATTATCGGTAGTGAAACGGCGAACGGAAATCAGATTTTTAATGAGCTTGGGGGCATGTAAAACATTATGTAGTTTAAGGCGAGGGTAAATGGGAGGTAATGTGACCTGTCCGTAGCCACGAATTGGTATTCCTTGGCCACTACCGACTATTATATTTCTATTAGTGCTCAAATTAAAATAAGACGGGAGATTACCGTGAGACGGAGTCATGTGAGAAGTTGCACCGGTGTCCATGTACCAATTCGGGTCCTGAGGAGTCAAACCCAAAGTGTGCATCGCAGCCTCGATGTCTGTCGGGGAAGGACCGTCGGGAGCAGAAGCTGAGGCAACATGGGCCTGGGGTTGCGGTGCTCGACTGAGTATGCCATGGTAGCGGCTCGGTGGAGGGCGCGGACTGGCAGAGGTGGGGTAGGGGCAAGGTGGGGCACCCCACCCCCATCCCCACGGCTGATATGGAGCCCATGGAGAAGTGGCAGAAGGGGCGGTGGTAGCGGCAGGAGCTGTGGTCTCCGTGGAACGAGCAGAGGAGCCACCAGAGGATGCACTGTGGCCACCCCCACGACCCTGGCGGTGATTGTTACGGCCCTTACCGTGGCCAGATCCGCGGGAATTCGGACGTTTGTGGGTGAACGAATTGTTCGGTTTTGGATCTGATGTGGACTGATGATATAGGGCGGTGTCTGCGGTGGTTGCCTCCATGGCAGCCTGATTAGCTTTCCGTGATTCTTCAAGGATTAATCGCGAACGGGCCTCGGAGAATGTTGGTAGGGGCGAGCTTTGAGAAAGGAGAGTAGCAACGCCATCGTAGTTGGAGTTGAGGCCAGCGATGAGTCGGAGGACCAGTCGTTGATTTGTGACCGGAGCGCCGACATTCGTGAGACGATCAGAGAGCTTTTTCAGGGCCTGGCAATATGCAGTGATAGACGGATAGTCCTTGAGGTGGATATTGTTGAATTCCTGCTCCAAACTTACAACACGGGTGGCCTTGTTATCCTGGAATATATTTTCCAGACGTATCCACGCCTGTCGAGCGGTGGATTTTGGGGCAATGATGGTATGGAGCAGATCATTGGAGATAGTTCCGTAAATCCACTGGAGGACGACGGCATCCAGACGAGCCCAGAGAGCATAGTCCGCAGGGGGACTGACCGGTGGATCGACGGGGGGCAGGATGTGGTCGAAGACTAGGGTGGCAGTGCAATGGAGACGGAACAACTCCACCCAGGTATCGTATTCATCATTATCCATGGCTAGGATGACGGGAATTTGATTTTTGATGTTGTTTATAGTAAGGGCAGGGTGAAGGGTAGCCATGGGGAAGAATATAGAAGGGGATTTGGAGAAGAAGAAGCTCTGATACCATAAAAGAGTTTTGTAACGACCCCAAAATAGATCCATTCCATCCAACCCATTCTGAGTCGTCAAATACATGGTACATAAAATAACTACAACTCTATTACAACAATTATCGTACAAAATACAACAACACATATGCTGTGAGTTTGAATACAAATATATACCAAATATGACACATGTCCCAACCGTGGACAACACCTCACAGTAACACCTTACATAAAGGTATAGTCAAAAACTGTTTTAGAAATTAGAATCTTTAGGAAGTGCTCAAGGAAACCTTTGTACATGGGAGGTCATGCTTCTAGGTTGTGATAGATATCATATAGCCACAAAATTATCCTTGGTTGACCCAATATACCCTAAAGAAAAACGAGAAGATTACTATCATATTCTTCCCAATGGCGAGTCTTCTCTTGACTTATCATTATCTCCACTGTATCTAACTAAGAATTATACTTCAAACAAACACCAAGATTATATAGGTAGTGCTTGTAGATATACTCGGCAAGCGGATGTGCACAATCCTGTCTTATGATGACACGAGGTTGTATGTCGTTAGACATCTTGTATGATAGTGGCAAAACACCCTTCCAACGTTGGGTTCGCTTCACCCTAGATGATTCACCAAATATAACTACTAAATGAACTTTTCTATACTGCTTCGGGAGGACCTCCACAGCTAGAGACCACCGTTCTATTTCCCCGTTACCCTCGCTCGACCCAGCTACACTCTTATTACCTGAAAGGAATTGTGAAGCAAAAGGGTGAGCACAACTAGCTCAGTAAAGAATATCATGACTAAAGATAATTAAATTATCAATAGCCTTTATCAATAATAAATCAGAGATTTAGAACATATGGTAAATGATAAAAATTTCAACCATAGTTGCAGCGGAACGAGCAATCCATTAGAAGAGTCAAATAGACCATAAAGTCTATTATCTCCTCCATGTTAAAAATCCACCAACAATGTTTTATCCATGTAACATCACTAAACAGTTCCTTTCCACAATCATATGAATAACTTATAATCATAATTGTGACTCTAAATTTTTCTTCGCACCCAGGATGAAGAATATTTTTATCACCTGTCTTTACCTGAAACATCAAAGATCATGGTTATACCAAATCACAGTTCTTGTTCATAATCATACTAATAACTTCATCTTTGCACTACGGCCAAAGATATTCATTTGTACCAGTTGGCCATGTTCATCTCAACACCTTTTCATCTTTGCACTACTGGCCAAAGATATTCAATAACATGTCATCTTTGCACTATAGGCCAAAGATATTCATCAACAATTTATCTTTGCACTACAGGCCAAAGATATTCATCAACAGTTCATATTTGCACTACAGGCCAAATATATTCATATTTCAAAGAAATATATAATCATTTCAGAATTTATATAAACAATAATTATAACAATGTTGATCATTTCACCTTTGCACTTAAGCTAAAGATATTCCCTTATAAATTCAATGGTCATGATCACACCAGTCACCAATTCAACTTTGCACAACTGGCCAAAGAGAACCCTAGTCATGATCATACTAATAATCTACCCATCTTTACACTCAAGTGAAAGAGAATATCATCATTAGGGTTATAAAAATGTTATATATGATAATAAAAATAATATGATCAACATATAGTTTTAATCTCAAGAGTAATATTCATAAATCAACTATAATTTGGTCAGAAAAAGAAACTAATTTTTTCGTGAATAGTACCCAAGAATAGTAACTCGTGAATAGTAACTCGTGAATAGTAACTCCTGAATAGTAACCTCGACACAAAAAGGTAGAAATTCTACAATAAAATCCATACCAATATTTCGGTATAATGATATTGAAAGAATAACATTTCTTAAACTTATAAATAATTTATTTTAACTGTTTACACTTTACTAAATAATGCATTTAATCATTCTAAAATGCCAAACTCATAAGATTTCATCACCAATAACCAAAACCCTCATAAAAAATCTGCATATACCTCATATAGGATTCTCAAGTCATAAAATCCTATTTTCCAATTTTCTTACTTCACAAAACATATTTAATTCATTTACTCATAACTGGACTATTTTCATGAAAAATACCAAATCAGTTCCAAAAATATTTCTTTTCTGGAATTTAGCATAATATAGTCCCATAGTGAACATATATTTTTCTCAGAATTTTTAAAATTCATTTACTATTTTTCATATGGCCAAAACAACCGAATATTTAGACATTTATCAAAAATTGTACTTTTGTCTAAAAATTATGAAATTTACAGAGTATACTTCTATCATATACATGTACTCTCAATAAAAATTTCATCAATTTTGGAGTTAACCACAAGGAATTATAAGCGGTTATTTTTAAAATAGTCTTTTCTCATAAAATTCATAACTCTCAATCTATACATCCAAAAATCACCATTTTTGGACACAATCAAGAAAACTCATCAAAATATCATTTCAAATTTTTTCAGAATTTTTGAAAGTCAGAAAAATTACGAAACTGGAAAATATAACAACCCTTAAAATCCCTTACTATCCCTTACCTCAAAAGAGCAGCACTTCTGACTGGATATCGGATATGACGCTGAAGGAAACTTGCACTGATGAATAGCAACTCACCAAGTATCTAAATACTCACAAAATACACTCGATAATCTAGAGAGAAAAAGAGAGAAAACTTATGAATTCTGGTGTGATTTTCAATTCTAACTTAGCCCTCTATTTATAGGAAAATGTTAGCACGCCGAAGCAGACTTAACCTGCAACCTGATGGCTTTACCTGCTACTATTTCCACTCACCACATTTGAATAAAAATCTCAGCACATTTCTTTACCAACCAAGAGTGGGGCCCACCAATTCTAGAATTTTCCACCAAAATGATTAACTCCGAAAATTTAATAATTTCTGAACCAGTCATCTCGCAAAATTCATAACAAGTCATACGTTTATTTTTAACGGTTCAAAATTTGTGGACATATACTCAACTTATATATGTATAACATATCCAAATATTAGCACGATCCAACGGTCGGATTAAAAATTTTAACCCTCGCAAAATATCTCAAAAACCCTAATTTTTAATACCTCCATTCCGACAAAAATATTGATAAAAACCTCAACATTAACTCCTACATTTTTAACCACAAAAATATATCCCTCATTTATATCCACATAAAATAAATATTTCCTTATCATATGAATCAATAATTAATTATTCACAAATAATATTACAGAATCACATTTATGACAACCAGGCCGTTCCCAGAAAAGAGGGGGCTTTCCAATAAGAATTTTTTCTTACTGGCGCGCAATTAGATGACCAAACCTCTCCTTAGACAAAACTTTCTAGACATTGCCAATAATGTTATCTAATAATATTATTCAAATAATATGAATTATTGATCTGATAATGAGAAATACTGTGCAGCAACAATTATTGAAACGACAATAATATAAAATATCAATGCAGCAATTATTTCGCCCTCGAAATTTACGTACCTGATAATTCAAAGAGTTGAGAATACCTTGTTTTCATTTCAGATTCCATCTTCCCTGTCATCATGATTTCTCCATTGCTCATCTCCTGTATTTCAAATATTATTCTAGAATACAGCTTCAAAACAAGGGTTAATTTAACGAATTAACATATCACATAATATCCCGATATTATGACTGACCAACAAATAAGCTTAGGTAGGACACACTAGCGAAGAATTTACTCATCTCTCCCCTCCTAGTTATATTCCCCGATCTCCGTCAGAGACCATATCCCTAAGCTCTGATACCAAATGTAACGACCCCAAAATAGGTCTATTCCATCCAACCCATTCTGAGTCGTCAAATACATGGTACAGAAAATAACTACAACTCTATTACAACAATTGTCGTACAAAATACAACAACACATATGCTGTGAGTTTGAATACAAATATATACCAAATATGACACATGTCCCAACCGTGGACAACACCTCACAGTAACACCTTACATAAAGGTATAGTCAAAAACTGTTTTAGAAATTAGAATCTTTAGGAAGTGCTCAAGGAAACCTTTGTACATGGGAGGTCATGCTTCTAGGTTGTGATAGATATCATATAGCCACAAAATTATCCTTGGTTGACCCAATATACCCTAAAGAAAAACGAGAAGATTACTATCATATTCTTCCCAATGGCGAGTCTTCTCTTGACTTATCATTATCTCCACTGTATCTAACTAAGAATTATACTTCAAACAAACACCAAGATTATATAGGTAGTGCTTGTAGATATACTCGGCAAGCGGATGTGCACAATCCTGTCTTATGATGACACGAGGTTGTATGTCGTTAGACATCTTGTATGATAGTGGCAAAACACCCTTCCAACGTTGGGTTCACTTCACCCTAGATGATTCACCAAATATAACTACTAAATGAACTTTTCTATACTGCTTCGGGAGGACCTCCACAGCTAGAGACCACCGTTCTATTTCCCCGTTACCCTCGCTCGACCCAGCTACACTCTTATTACCTGAAAGGAATTGTGAAGCAAAAGGGTGAGCACAACTAGCTCAGTAAAGAATATCATGACTAAAGATAATTAAATTATCAATAGCCTTTATCAATAATAAATCAGAGATTTAGAACATATGGTAAATGATAAAAATTTCAACCATAGTTGCAGCGGAACGAGCAATCCATTAGAAGAGTCAAATAGACCATAAAGTCTATTATCTCCTCCATGTTAAAAATCCACCAACAATATTTTATCCATGTAACATCACTAAACAGTTCCTTTCCACAATCATATGAATAACTCATAATCATAATTATGACTCTAAATTTTTCTTCGCACCCAGGATGAAGAATATTTTTATCACCTGTCTTTACTTGAAACATCAAAGAACATGGTTATACCAAATTACAGTTTCTGTTCATAATCATACTAATAACTTCATCTTTGCACTACGGCCAAAGATATTCATTTGTACCAGTTGGTCATGTTCATCTCAACACCTGTTCATCTTTGCACTACTGGCCAAAGATATTCAATAACATGTCATCTTTGCACTACAGGCCAAAGATATTCATCAACAATTCATCTTTGCACTACAGGCCAAAGATATTCATCAACAGTTCATATTTGCACTACAGGCCAAATATATTCATATTTCAAAGAAATATATAATCATTTCAGAATTTATATAAACAATAATTATAACAATGTTGATCATTTCACCTTTGCACTTAAGCTAAAGATATTCACTTATAAATTCAATGGTCATGATCATACCAGTCACCAATTCAACTTTGCACAACTGGCCAAAGAGAACCCTAGTCATGATCATACCAATAATCTACCCATCTTTACACTCAAGTGAAAGAGAATATTATCATTAGGGTTATAAAAATGTTATATATGATAATAAAAATAATATGATCAATATATAGTTTTAATCTCAAGAGTAATATTTATAAATCAACTATAATTTGGTCAGAAAAAGAAACCAATTTTGTCGTGAATAGTACCCGTGAATAGTAACTCGTGAATAGTAACTCGTGATTAGTAACTCGTGAATAGTAACCTCGACACACAAAGGTAGAAATTCTACAATAAAATCCATACCAATATTTCGGTATAATGATATTGAAAGAATAACATTTCTTAAACTTATAAATAATTTATTTTAATTATTTACACTTTATTAAATAATGCATTTAATCATTCTAAAATGCCAAACTCATAAGATTTCATCACCAATAACTAAAACCCTCATCAAAAATCTGCATATGCCTCATATGGGATTCTCAAGTCATAAAATCCTATTTTCCAATTTTATTACTTCACAAAACATATTTAATTCATTTACTCATAACTGGACTATTTTCATGAAAAATACCAAATCAGTTCCAAAAATATTTTTTTTCTGGGATTTAGCATAATATAGTCCCATAGTGAACATATATTTTTCTCAAAATTTTTAAAAGTCATTTACTATTTTTCATATGGCCAAAACAGCCGAATATTTAGACATTTATCAAAAATTGTACTTTTGTCCAAAAATTATAAAATTTACAGAGTATACTTCTATCATTACATGTACTCCCAATAAAAATTTCATCAATTTTGGAGTTAACCACAAGGAATTATAAGCGGTTATTTTTAAAATAGTCTTTTCTCATAAAATTCATAACTCTCAATCTATACATCCAAAAATCACCATTTTTGGACACAATCAAGAAAACTCATCAAAATATCATTTTAAATTTTTCCAGAATTTTTGAAGGTCAGAAAAATTATGAAACTGGAAAATATAACAACCCTTAAAATCCCTTACTATCCCTTACCTCAAAAGAGCAGCACTTCTGACTGGATATCGGATATGACGCTGAAGGAAACTTGCACTGATGAATAGCAACTCACCAAGTATCTAAATACTCACAAAATACACTCGATAATCTAGAGAGAAAAAGAGAGAAAACTTATGAATTCTGGTGTGATTTTCAATTCTAACTTAGCCCTCTATTTATAGGAAAATGTTAGCACGCCGAAGCAGACATAACCTGCAACCTGATGGCTTTACCTGCTACTATTCCCACCCACCATATTTGAATAAAAATCTCAGCACATTTCTTTACCAACCAAGAGTGGGGCCCACCAATTCTAGGATTTTCCACCAAAATGATTAACTCCGAAAATTCAATAATTTCTGAACCAGTCATCTCGTAAAATTCATAACAAGTCATACGTTCATTTTTAACGGTTCATAATTTGTGGACATATACTCAACTTATATATGTATAACATATCCAAATATTAGCACGATCCAACGGTCAGATTAAAAATTATAACCCTCGCAAAATATCTCAAAAATCCTAATTTTTAATACCTCCATTCCGACAAAAATACTGATAAAAACCTCAACATTAACTTCTTCATTTTTAACCACAAAAATATATCCCTCATTTATATCCACATAAAATAAATATTTCCTTATCATATGAATTAATAATTAATTATTCACAAATAATATTACAGAATCACATTTATGACAACCAGGCCGTTCCCAGGAAAGAGAGGGCTTTCCAATAAGAATTTCTCCTTACTGGCGCGTAATTAGATGACCAAACCTCTCCTTAGACAAAACTTTCTAGACATTGCCAATAATGTTATCTAATAATATTATTCAAATAATATGAATTATTGATCTGATAATGGAAAATACTGTGCAGCAACAATTATTGAAACAATAATAATATAAAATATCAACGCAACAATTATTGAATCAATAAAATAAAATATTAAACAGTAACTAATGTAACAATTATTGAGTAGTGTCTTCTTACGTAAGAATTAATAATTGAAAAAAAATACTGTGCAATACCGTGTGCTACTGTGCAACTACGCGTATTACTGTATTTTAACCACTAGGTATTCCAATAGTGTTAATGGTAACAACTACACCGTTATTTATAAAAACTCAATTTTATCGTTTTCTTCATCCAACCGTTTTCTGTTATGGGGCCCACAAATAGCTGCGCCGTTGTACGAATATTCCCCGATAGAAAGAATATTCCACGATCAAACGAATATTTCCCGACAAAATGAATATTTTATAACCACTTGCTTATTTTGAAAAATATTCATATATCACCCTTAACTTTAACTTTTTATCAATTTAACCATTTACTAAATAGAAAAATTGAATACTTTTATTTCATAAAATTTGGGGTCTTACAAGTTTATTTCCCTAAGTATTTTCTTCATTTAAGGTCAATATTTATACAAACTAATTGATACATGAGAATCCTTAATATATGGGAAGGATTCTATTTATACAAACTAATTGATACATGAGAATCCTTAATATATGGGAAGGATTCTATTCTGCTTGATTTGGGGGACTATCTTAGGATAGTTAGGCTAAGTTAGGTAAATGGGATTATACTATACAAGGAATATAACTAATCTAATAATGTCTAATACGACCACCACACAAAACCCTACTCAAACTAGCATCGCCACAACCCACCACCACCACCACCCTATTTTGTCCACCAAAAATCATACATTGATTCAATCCCAACCATCAAAGCTACGAGTTCCTTTGTAAAATCTTGCTCAGGACAAACTTGTTCCGTTTGTACGTATGCATTTGTTATGGACGAGAACGTGGCCATTCTGTCCGATTGCACGCACAAGTTTCACGCAGAATGCATAGTTCCATGGCTAGAACGAAGCAATACATGCCCGGTGTGCCGCCACAAGTTGCCGGAGGAGATCAACAGCAGTCCGCCGATGGCGCTGAGGCATAAATTAAGGATGCCGGTGAACTCGATTAGTTTTGGAAAACAAATAGCAACGCGCAATCCGAGATATCTAATGGATTATATATTTATGTATATATATGTTACTGCTGTATAGGTGCTTTGATCTTCATTGGTGTAACTTTTTTACGAAATTTATGATGTTATTATGAAATTTAGAGGCTTGTTGTAAATCTTGATTTTCTGATTTTTGGTTGTTTTATACACACACACACACACACACACACACACACACACAAAAACATGCATATATGTGTGTTACCAGTACTATACAGGTGCTTTGATCTTCATTATTGTTTAACCTATTTTATGAAGTTTATGATGTTATTATGAAATTTAGAGGTGCGTTGTAAATCATTATTTTTTATTGCTATTGAGGATGATGATGTTCAAATAAAGAAAATAATTTTCAGATAGTATTCTAATTTATATTTTTTGACATGAATTTCTTTAATTTTGAACAAGAATATGATGAAATTTGTTAATTATCCAAAAAATTCTCTACTCATTTTAAAATAATTATTTCATAATAATGATATTATAATTTAGAATAGAGGTAGTATTTATTTATCAAAATAGTAATTGTTGGTACCTGAAAATGACTTAAACTTTTGGCAGCAACTTATTTTAAAATGACTTAAAGTTAAAATTTAAGTTGACTTATAAGTCATTTTAAGTTGTGACTTATACCTAAAAGCGTTCGACACCAAATTGACTTATAAATCAAAAATTAAGTTAAAATAAGTTACGAAGATGTTCGACTGATAATAACTTATAAGTTAAAATAAAATGTAAAAATTACTAAAAAAGACATTAATAAAAAGATGCATTGATTTAATATCATATTATAAACATCACCATTTTTTTCATTAAATAAAACATTAAACAAATAAATATATTATATATATTGTATTATAAATATAATATAATATATTAATAATATATTATATAATATATAATATTATATGCATATATTTTATTATGTGTTGCACTACAAGAAAAAGACTTAATTCCGACAGAATTTTTTGTCGGAATAAGCTTATTTCCGACGGACTTTTTCTTCAGAAATTTAGTTGGATTAAAGGTTGTCAGGGATAAGTTCGTCGGAAATTCGATCGGAAATAAGAATCGTCGGTGGAATTATGGTTGACGGACAGCCCGTCGCAGGTAGAATGTTTCTAACGGAATTATGTCTGACGAACGAATTCCGTTGGTGATTGATGAACAGTGGCACCTACTGAAATGTTTTGCGGACAGAGTATATAATTTTCTCTCTCACTCTTTTTATATATATTGAATGAATACAAACAACCTATATATAGATGTACAAAGGAAACAACCTACCGTAAAACTATTCTAGGCTATACATAATCTTAGGCTAAGAAACTGGTTGACCCTTAAACAAATATATTATACAAAATCAGCAGATAAGATTACTCCTACAGTTTCTCTTAATTGACAACTCACGCCAACACTCCCCCTCAAGTTGGTACAAAGATATCATCGATGCCCAACTTGTCAAGTGAGTTATAGAAAATCCTGCTAGACACTACCTTCGTAAGTATATCTGCCAGCTGGTCTTCAGATTTAACAAACGAAAATCGAATTATCTTAGCTTTAAGATTTTGTTTGATGAAATGTCGATCTACCTCAATATGTTTAGTCCGATCATGTTGAACTGGGTTATGAGAAATATCTATGGCTGCCTTATTGTCACAATGCAAATTTATTTTGGACTTCGGAGTGAAGCCAATCTCTGTTAATAACCTCTTAAGCCAAAGGAGTTCACACAGTCCTTTGGCCATTCCTCTGAACTCTGCTTCAGCACTAGATAATGCCACCACCTTTTGCTTCTTGCTCTTCCACGTGACGAGATTGCCTCCTACAAAGGTGAAGTAGCCTGCTGTAGACTTCCTGTCAGAGACACTTCCTGCCTAGTCTGAATATGTGTAACCTTCATTGTTAAGATGATTATTCTTTGTGAATAAAAGCCCTTTCCCTGGAGCGGACTTTAAGTAACGAAGAATCCGAACTACAACATTCATATATTCTTCACTAGGTGAATACATAAATTGACTGACTATGTTCACTACATAAGTAATATCCGGACGGGTATGGGATAAATAGATTAATTTGTCCACTAATCTTTGATACCTCTCTTTATTAGTCGGCACCTGATCTGGATACTCTCCAAGTTTGTGATTCTGAATAATTGGAGTATCTACTGAATTACAATCTAGCAATCCCACCACAGACAATAAATCTAGCACATATTTCCTTTGAGAAAGAAATATACCTTTCCTTGATCTGGCTACTTCAATCCCTAAGAAATACTTGAGACCCCCAAGATTCTTCATTTCATACTCGGCTGCCAATCTCTTTTGCAGTCTAGCGATCTCTTCCGAGTCATCCCCTGTGATAATTATGTCATCCACATAGATTATTAATGCAGTTACCTTCCCCTGTTGTCGTTTCAAGAAAAGAGTATGATTTGAGTTCCTTTGACAGAAACCATACTTTTTCATGACCAAGCTGAACCGTCCAAACCATACGCGAGGTGATTATTTTAGGCCATATAGAGATCGTTGCAATTTACACACCACCCTTGTCTTTGAGGAAGCCATGTACCATGGTGGAATATCCATATAAATCTTCTCTTCAAGGTCGCTATGAAGAAAGGCATTTTTTACATCAAACTGATGCAATGGCCATTTTAGGTTTGCAGCAAGAGACAACAAAACCCTGACAGTATTTAGTTTCACCACAGGTGAAAAAGTTTCTTGATAATCTATGCTGTATGTTTGTGTATATCCCTTCGCCACGAGTCTTGCCTTATATCTTTCAATAGACCCATCTGCTTTATGTTTAATGGAGAAGACCCATTTACACCCAATTGGTTTCTTTCCATCTAGCAGTGGGATACGCTTCCATGTTCTATTTTTCTGTAGCGCATCCATCTATTCTTCTATCGATTGGGTTCACTTTGGATCTGCTAAGGCATCTTGTACATTAGTGGGAATATGTGTGGATGACAAGTTATGTATGAATGCTCTAAGAGGTTTTGATAATCTCCCAGTTGATACATGATTTGCAATGGGATATTTCGATCTTCATTCCTCAAAGTCCGGTGAGTACCGATTCGGAGGCTTTCCACGATTATGTCTAAAAGGTAAGTGATATCCAAGAGACATATTCGAGTTATCAGGGGAAGAATGAGTAATATTAGAACTTACCTCATGAGTATTCTCAAGAGCTGGGCCATTCGGTACTATAGGATGTGGGGTTTGTACAGTTTCAATGTCCATTCCCACTACTTGCCCGACCTCTTCCACAGTCTCCTGCTCAGTATCTGAGTTGTCAGTTCTATTCTCCTCACTACCCACCACATCATTTTCATCATTTTTTCTGCTCACCGGCAACACCAAATTACCAGGTTGCCCAGTTTCAGTTTGTCCAAGAATGTCCTCGGACTCATCACAATCCCACCAATTCTGCCTTTCGACTGATATCGCTCCCTGGAAGGAAGAATTGGATGCCGGTACTAAAAAACTTTCAGACTCCACAAAGGAAATATCCATGGTAACATATGTATGCCCGATAGTAGGATGGTAACATCGATATCCTTTTTTTTGTGTACCATAGCCTAAAAAAACACAACGAACTGCACAAGGATCAAGCTTAGTGCACTGGTTTTTATGGAGATGGACAAAAACTACGCATCTGAAAAATCGAGGATGAATCACCAAAATAGAGGGAAGAGAGACATACTTAGAGAAAACCTCCAATAGAGTCTTAAATTCCAACACCTTCGACGGCATACGATTCAGAAGATGTACTGTAGTGACTACAACATTATCCCAATATCTGTTTGGTACATGTGCGCCAATCAATAATGCACGAGCAGTTTCTAGGATATACATGTTCTTTCGTTCAATAATTTCGTTCTGTTGTGGTGTTTGGGTACAAGAGGTTTCATGAAGGAGCCCATTATTCTGAAAGTAAACTTGGAATTCCCAATTAATATATTCTCCACCATTGTCACTACAAAGAATTTGAGTATTAGCTAAAAATTGTGTTTGAATCATAGTATGAAATGTTTTAAATATATCAAACACATTATCCTTATGTTTCATCAAATACAACCAGGTCATTCGTGTACAATCATCAACAAAAGTTACAAACCAACGAATTCCAGAAATAGTAGTAACATGAGATGGTCCCCAAACATTCGAATGAATTAAGGCAAAAGGGATATCACTTTTATTTAAGCTTATTGGAAAAGGTACATATGACTTTTAGCTAAAATGCAAGTTTCACACGTAAAAGTTGGGTCTTTTAAATTGGAGAATAAATTAGAAAATAGATACTTTATATAACTAAAAGAGGGATGTCCTAGTCGCCGATGTAATAGCCAAGTCTGTCTCTCCTTGATACTAGTTGAGTGCTGCATATTACTCACTTTACCATGACTAAAATCATCCATGTAGTACAACCCCTCTCTTTTAGTACCAAGCCCAATGATCTCCTTTGTGAGAATATCCTGAAACAGACAAAATGTATGATAAATTAAAGCAACACAATTTAACTCTTCAGTAGCTTGTCATATATATATTAATTTATTTGAAAGAGATGAAACCAATAGTGTATTAGATAGAGAGAAGGAGGGTAAGTGAGCAACAGTTCCAGCTCCTATAACAGGGTATGTGACCCCATATGCATTAGCGACCCTACTCCGTTTTGGTTGGGTAATCTCGACTAGACCTGGCAAACGGGCCAGGCTGGCCCAAACGGGCCAGGCTGGCCCAAACGGGTAGGGCCATCGGCGGGCCGGGCTATCGACGGGCCGGGCCAAAATGGCCCGGGTTTTGGTGGGCTAAAATTTAGCGACCCATGGCTCGAATTGGACCGGCCCGGCCCGGCCCGCGGGCTTTTTTATTTCTTTTTTTTAACACCTAGCCAAACACAACCTCTCCAAATTCTTGACCTCGACTTAAGTTGCCACAGTAGAATCCCTCAATTCCTCTACATTAGACAAATCAATCGCAACCAAATTCCTACAATACATCACCAAATTCAACAACCCCACATGTGTAAAGAACTTTGACCCCGAAAGATTAATTGACCTCAACATTTCCTTGTAAATACCCGACAAAATTATGAGGGAATTATCAGTTATTCGAGGGCAGAGAGATAAATCAAGATCAGTAATGTAAGGTTATTAGGGTACCGATTCAGGATCTTGGGTAAATGCTGAGAACGAAGAGGTTTTAGGGTTTTACGATGCAGAGATTCAATGTTGTAAAAAGATTTGCTTACAAGGGAAAATGATTTTGTGTCAAATGGGTTGTCAGCTAGAGAATCAAGGATTGTAAAAATGATTTCTTCAGAAAGATGATCGAAGAGGTTTATATTAGATTTGGGGGCTGATTTTTTCCTCTTCATTGCTTAAAAGATCCGAGCTTTAAGGAGGCCTAGAGGTTTAAGATTTTGAGAAATATTAGAGCTAAAAAGGTATGGGGAGGTGAGTGATAATGGTGTACAAATAAAAAACTTAAAGAGTATGTATATTTATATATGTTTAAGATTCCAACTTACAGAGAGAATGGAGGTGGGTATTTCGAAGAGATAAATAATGGAGTATATGAGATATGCTCTCGCCTCTTAGACAGATGATGATTATGTTCATATGCTTAGCTAGTTAGCCTTAAGGTTAAGGAGATTAGAGAACAAATAGAATTTTTTTAAAGGATTGGGCGGGCCGGGTATTCATTAGGCCGGGCTAAAATTGGGCCGGGCCAAAACGGCCCAAGTTTTGGTGGGTCAAAAAAGTGAAGCCCACATCCCAATTTTTAACGGGCGGGCTGGCCCGGTCCTCGGGCCTGGGACAATTTTGCCAGGTCTAATCTCGACAAAGTCATTTGGATCGAAAGTAATGTGGTCAGTTGCTCTTAAATCAATAATCCAACCATTGCAATTATCCTGATTAGTGCTAAATAATGCATAGCCACAGTTACCTTGATCGTTGTAAGTGGTTGAATCACCCGATGGTTCCACTTGTGGAATCAAGGATAATTGAGGTTCTGGATTTACCAAAGCAGCCCGTCCCAACTCGCTATCAGCATCAGGTTGTTTACGTGCCTTGAGTTCTTTCCACCAATATGGATACCCATGTAACTTAAAACAAGTTTCCTGAGTATGCTTCATGTTCCCACAATTTGTACATCCTCCCTCCATTTGTGATTTGGCCTTTGAAGTTGTATTTATCTTTCCTTCTCACATAGAGGGCTATTTGAAGTGTCAATGGACGCTGAAGTTCCATCTTGGTTCCTCTCGAGGCCATAGCAGCAGCTTTTGTAGATTTCATGTCTGCCTTCATAATAATTTATCTTACATCATCCCTTCGAACATATGCATAGGCCTGTTCAATTGTAGGAAATGGTCGAATTTGAAGTACATCGGCCCGAATCTTGTCAAGACGATCATCCAATCCGCCGAGAAATATATACACTCTATCCTCCTGTTGAATCGAGTTATACTTCTCTATGTCCTCTTAACACTTCATTGGATTGGGACGTCGAAAATCGATTTCTCTCCTTAGGCCTTGAAGAACATTGTAATATGTTTCAATGGACCCTCCAGCTTGTCTCATTCTAGTCACACATCTTTTCAAATCATACACTTGAGATATATCAGTTCCATCAAAAAAGGTTATATCAATCGAATCCCATACCATTTTGGTAGTTAGGAAGCGAATGAAATTACCTATCAAGGTTGAATCCATGGAATTGATCAACCATCCCTTCACAATTGCATTCTCAGTTCTCCACTTCCTGAACCCTGGGTCTGTCGATTTTGGTTCTGGAATGTGTCCATTTATATATCCCAATTTATCTTTGCCAGAGATAAACATCTCCATAACCTGGGACCATAAGGCATAGTTGGTGCCGTCCAACTTAATGCCAATCTGTGCAGCAGAAGAATCATTGTTTGATGTTTGGATTTGAGTCTGACTTTGGGTCAAGATCTGTTTCATTCGGGTCGCTAAGTCGTCAAGAATGGTCACCGTAGATTTGTTCTCACCATGTTGGTGATGCGTCACCATATTAGATGACTCCTCCATAGTTCCCGGTCACTTTTAACTCACTGCTTTGATACCATGATGAACAGAGGCACCAACTGAAATGTTTTGTGGACGGAGTATATAATTTTTTCTCTCACTCTTTTTATATATATTGAATGAATACCAACAACCTATATATAGATATAAAAAGGAAACAACCTATCATAAAACTATTCTAGGCTATACATAATCTTAGGCTAAGAATCTGGTTGACCCTTAAACAAATATATTATACAAAATTAGCAGCTAATATTACTCCTACAATTTCTCTTAATTGTAGGAAATGGTCGAATTTGAAGTACATCGGCCCGAATCTTGTCAAGACGATCATCTAACCTGTCGAGAAACATATACACTCTATCCTCCTGTTGAATCGAGTTATACTTCTTCTCTATATCCTCTTGACACTTCATTGGATTGGGACGTCAAAAATCGATTTCTCTCCTTAGGCCTTGAAGACCATTGTAATATGTTTTAGTGGACCCTCCGACTTGTCTCATTCTAGTCACACATCTTTTTAAATCATACACTTGAGATATATCAGTTCCATCAAAAAAGGTTATATCAATCGAATCCCATACCATTTTTGCAGTTGGGAAGCGAATGAAATTACCTATCAAGGTTGAATCCATGGAATTGATCAACCATCCCTTCACAATTGTATTTTCAGTTCTCCACTTCCTGAACCCTGGGTCTGTCGATTTTGGTTCTAGAATGTGTCCATTTATATATCCCAATTTATCTTTGCCAGAGATAAACATCTCCATAACCTGGGACCATAAGGCATAGTTGGTGCCGTCCAACTTAATGCCAATCTGTGCAGCAGAAGAATCATTGTTTGATGTTTGGATTTGAGTTTGACTTTGGGTCAAGATCTGTTTCATTCGGGTCACTAAGTCGTCAAGAATGGTCACCGTAGATTTGTTCTCACCATGTTGGTGATGCGTCACCATATCAGATGACTCCTCCATAGTTCCCGGTCACTTTTAACTCACTGCTTTGATACCATGATGAACAGAGGCACCAACTAAAATGGTTTGTGGACAGAGTATATAATTTTTTCTTTCACACTTTTTATATATATTGAATGAATACCAACAACCTATATATAGATGTACAAAGGAAACAACCTACCATAAAACTATTCTAGGCTATACATAGTCTTAGGCTAAGAGTCTGGTTGACCCTTAAACAAATATATTATACAAAATCAGCAGCTAAGTTTATTCCTACAATTTCTTTTAATTGAAAACTCATGCCAACAGTGATAACATGTACACGTGTCAATTTTTTGCTCGTGTGGGAATGCATAATTCCGACGAAACTTTCGTCGGACATAAGGGTTGTTATGTCGAAAATAGAATTTTTAAAAATTAATTATAATTTCTTATATTCGACAGAAGTTTCGTCGAGTATACAATATTCTGTCAGAAATACTGTTTTTTTTAAAATAAATTTTTTTGTTGTAATTTTCAGATTTTAAATCCCATATTTGCCAATTTTTTTAGTGGTATAAAGAACTTGGACCCTAACAGGTAATGCCTCCATTTAGCCACAACAAAAGTAATGGCAAAAACGTTCCCTGATATAGTTAGAGAGGAGAGAGAAAGGATAATATTCATTCATGAAAAAATACGTTCTGTTACAATATTTAGCCATATAAAGTGGCTAGGCATGAAAAGGTAAGCACCAACACAGTGCATAGAGTCCTATGACACATGTAGACTGTACAGATCATTTATTTGAGGAGTAATTCTGAGTATTGGACCTCATAACAACACATCAAGGATATTTATCAAATCATGTGAAAATAGAAGATTATAAACATAATTTTGAAATATAATTGTAGTGTCAATGAAACCATAGGCTAATTGTTATAAGAATGAGACCCTAGATATTCTCTAAGTTTATATTTGATTTGTTATAAAATTATAATATATAGATTTCTAGATTTATTTCTACCCTCTTTATTGTAATAACTTTGAACTTTGAAACTCCCATGTCCTTTAAGCTTTGAAATTCCTATGACCTATAGGTTTTGAAACTTCCAAGTATTTATGTACATGTGCTTATAAATAGAAATATTGTAAAGAGAAAGAGAAATATATACATACAAATACAATTTATATGAAATAAGAATGCTCTCTCTTTTCACTAATCATCGTTGTTCTTAATTTTAGTATACTTTTATAATACGTTATCAGCATGAATTGCTTGTAATTTTCGTCTTGAAGATAATCATATTTGATTTGAAAGAGAATGTATGTTTATCTATTTTTTATATATATATGGAACATAAATAAAAATGATTGTGATAACTAGATGTTCATGCGCATGTGAATAGTAATATGTGGATAGTTATAATAAACTAAAATTTTAAATTTTTTTTATATTTTTATGAAGTTACAATGATAAATTTTGCCAAATTTGAGTTCGTGACACTTGATATTACGGGTAAGGATTATTTTTTATAGATCCTTGATGTCGAAATTCATCTTAATGTCATAGGTCTTGGAGATACCATTAAAGATGGTAATGAAACATCTAGCCAAAATAAGGCAAAGACCATGCTTTTCTTACGCAATCATCTCCGTGAGGAGTTGAAGTTAGAGTATCTCACAATAAATTAAAGATCCCCTTATTCTTTGGAAAAATTTGAAAGAAATATATGACCATCAAAAGACAGTTATTCTCCCCAAAGCCCTTTATGTTTGGATACATTTACGATTGCAGGATTTAAATATGTAAGTGAATATAATTCTGCAATATTTAAAATTTGTTCTAAATTGAAATTATGTGGAGATAATATCACCGATGAAGATATGTTAGAAAAAACATTCTCAACTTTTCATACCTTGAATGTGCTCTTGAAGCAGCAATATAGAGAACAAGATTTTAAGAAATACTCTGAACTTATTTCATGTCTTCTTGTGACTGAACAAAATAATGAGCTTTTAATGACAAATCATGAATTATGACCAACTGGTTCAACTTCATTCCCTGAAGTGAATGCTACGATGTGACGCCCCCAAAATAGGTATACATCACTCATTCTGAGTCGCCAAATACATGGTACAAAACACAAATACAAACTTAAATATACAACATGAGCTGTGAGTTTTAATACAAATATTGTCTTCTAGACATTATTCAAACTCAAAATAAGTCCTCAATACATTTATTATCACACTATTTCACAGAATAGTGAGGACTACTAATGCAAATATTTGGACCGTCACTCCGTTCCCCGGCAAGTCCCAGCTATATTCTCATTTCTTGAAGAGAACAATGAAAGCAAAGGGTGCGCTCAACTAGCCCAGTAAGAAATGTTATGACTAAGATAATGCAGAATAAATTACCGTTAGCCTTCAACAGTGTTAAACTGATAAAATACAATAGACATCAAGTTTAACTACAGCGGAACAAGCAATCCATTAGAAGAGTCAAGTAGAGCATGATATCTACTATCTTCTATGATTTAAAAGAATTTATCATCAATTTTATCGCTGAGACTCAGCTTAATAAATAATTCACATCATCGAATCCCCCCGCACTACGGCCAAAGATATTCATTAGTATCACGACCACAAATTATCCATGCACTACGGGCCATGAATATTCGTGTTTTCATCAATGGTCATGATCATGCCAACAACTATCCATCAATGCACTACGGGGCAATGAAGACTTTTACCACATCATTTGTAACATTACGGTCATGATTATGCCGAATAATCCCTGGTCATAATCATACCAAGTCCATCTATGCACTACGGGCCGCAGATGACTTTCATCATAATATAAACATGAGGATGATGACAATGATATAAGAATTCAATTAAGAAAAAGCAAAATATAAATTTTTAAAGATTTATAATTTAATTTATCCATAATTCAATAATGCCCAAATTGTCAACATGATACTACTTTATGGAGTAAAATTCAAGAATAATATTGTATCAAAAATGATTTGGACCGAAAAGAAATTAATTTTTGTCATGAATAGTATCCCGGGTGAATAGTTATTGAGTGAATAGTATCCCGTGAATAATACTTTGGGAATAGTAACCCCGTGAATAGTACTCCGGCATGAAAAAGTTAAAACTTATTAATAATGCTCGGAATAATATTTTCATGAAAAGATACTGGATGAAGCGCAAATATCAAGGATATTCTACTAATTTCATGGAGTATAGAAGCTAAAACTTTAACAAAATGAGTGTAAAATTCGAAATCTGAAACGAAATAATATTACTTACATACTACAGAGTATGGAATAAAATATTATTTCATATGAATACTGAACAAAAATAATATCCCTTACCTTAAAAAGAAGAGTATTCTAACTGGTATAGCGGGGATATTCTTGAAGAAAACTTGAACTATTTTCTACACTCAAATCTTCTTTAAACTCTAAAGAAATACGCTCAATATTATAGAAGAAGAATTCTCTGATTCTGGTGTGATTTTTAATTCTAACTATGCATCCTATTTATAGGAGAATGGAAAGGATACTATTTGAATTTTAGAATCACGGACGCACAGTTTAAAAAATCGGATGAAGTTCACGGATCAAATTTGTTTCCACAGACGTCGAATTTTTTTAAAATAAAAATATAAAATTCAAGTAAAACAAATAACTTTATATATAATATAATATATTCTATTTTTTATAAAAAAGTAAAACTTATTATAATATATATATATATATATATATATATATATATATATATATATATATATATATAAATATTTATAATCTTCCACCATTCCACCAAAATCCACCCGTGGATTTGGTTTCCCCTCCCCCCAGGCAACTTAATTTTTCAAAACACGTGGGCCCCACCCATGTCATCATTACATGTGGGCCCCACCTCTTTTTATATATATAATGAATAACTTTCTACCGATTATTTTTAAAAATGAGTAAGTGGGGGTCCAAATATTACGCCAAAATTTACAATAAATATTTCATAAAAATTCTCTCAATATTTTTAACAACATTTATTCACCATTATTATTATTCGTAATATTTAACAACTAGATCATTCCCAGGAAAGAGGGGGCTTTCCAATAAGGATTTCTCTCTATTGGCACAAAATTAGGTGACCAAACCTCTCCTTGACAGAACTTTCTAGACATCGTCAATATTGCAAATAATAATATGAATAACTATATCGTCTCAATTATTGATTTAATAATATATAAAATATCGACAATAATTGAATCAAACAACGTGAGATACCATGCAACAATTACTGTAGCAATAATTGAATAAAACTAGTGACTTCTCACGTAAGCATCAATAATCAATACCGTGTGCTACTATGCAACCACGCGTATTACTGTACTTTTAATACTGTGTATTTCAACAGTTAACGGTAAAACTTCTGCCGTTATTTTTATAAAAAGATATTTTTGTCATTTTCTCATTTCGACAATAATTTCGTTGTGGGGTTCACCAATGATTGTGCCATCGTACGAATATTCCCTGTTAAAATGAATATTCCCCGATCAATCGAATATAATATAACAACTTGTGTACTTTGCAAAATTTATAAATATTATCCACAACTATAACATTATAACAAATTCACACCTTAATATTCAAAAATGATATTTATAGAAATAATTCATCTTTATTCATAAAAATTGGGGTCTTATATACGAGATATAATAATAATTATGGTCGTGGTCGTAATATAGGTCGTGGACGTGGCCATGGGCGAGGACGATTTAATTACCGCAACTATAATGGTCATAATTTGTCAAATTCTAACAAACCTTCAAAGAATGAGGAGAAACAAGAAAGGGGGAAGAAAATACATAGCAGATCTAGATACCAAGAAGAAAGAAAATATATGTTATCGGTGTGGAATGAAAAGATATTGGTCTCGTACTTGTCCTACGACCAAACATCTTGTTTATTTATATCAGTCCTCATTGAAAGGAAATAAGAAGAACATAGAGATAAATTTTTCTCACTCACATCAAGATAATGATGATATATATTTACTTTGATCCTTTAGATATGACGCACCTTGACGTTGCAGATTTTTTTGAGCAAGTTGATATTTCTTATAATGAAAATAATTAGTTTAGAATTATGTTAATACTTTTAAGTGTGTTTATTTTATGCTAATATATTTCAATGTATTTTTTTCCCTTTCACGTTTGCTTGTTTAATGTAAAGGATTGTGTTATATATATATATATATATATATATATATATATATATATATATATATATATATATATATATATAATATTATGTTTTATTATGAACTTATTATATTTATTCCTTTTCATGAAGAAAATATAGATTTGCGTCTTGCTATAAATAAGCCTAATATCACTGGTGGAGATATATGCTTAGCAAATAGTGTAACGACAAATACCAGTCTCAGTCATAAGCAATATTTTTCAAATCTCAGAATGATGAAAGCAAAAGTGAATACAATATCAGCTTCAGCAGACTTGATTGAAGGCTCTAGAAGAGCCAATATAATTCTTTCTAGTGGTACAAAATTTATTATTGATAATGCTTTGTTTTCCACTAAATCAAGGAGGAATCTGCTAAGTTTCAAAGATATACGACTTAACAGGTACCATATTGAGACATCCAATAACAATGGTATAAAATATCTTTACATCGTATCAAATGTCTCAACTGAAAAAAAAAATATTGGAAAAATTACCCGTTTTATCTTCAGGTTTGTACTACACAAGTATTAGTACAATTGAAGTCAATGTAATAATGAACCAGAAGTTTAATGAACCAAATAATTTTATTATTTGGCATGACTGGTTGGGCCATCTTGGATCAATAATGATGTGAAGAATTATTGAGAATTCACATGGTCATCCATTAAAGAAGTAGAAGATTCTTCAATTTAAGGAATTCTTGTATGCTGCTTGTTCTCAAGGCAAATTGGTCATTAGAACATCACCAGCTAAAGTTAGGATTGAATCCCCAAGATTTCTAGAACGTATTCAAGGAGATATTTATGGGCCTATTCACCCACGAAGTGGACCATTTATATATTTTATGGTTTTAATAGATGCATCTACAAGATGGTCATATGTGTGTTTATTATCAACTCGCAACTTGGCGTTTGTGAGATTACTTGCTCAAATTATTAGATTACGAGCACAATTTTCATATCATACAATCAAGACTATTCATCTTGACAATGGTGGTGAATTCACATCCCAAACATTTAATGATCATTGCATGCCATTTGGGATAAATAATGAACATCCTGTTGTTCATGTTAATACTTAGAATAGTCTTGCTGAATCATTTATTTAAGGCTTCCAGTTAATTGCAAGACTATTGCTCATGAGAACAAAACTTCCTATCTTTGTTTGAGGGCACGCTATTTTACATGCAGCAACACTTATTCGCATTAGTACAACATCATATCACAAATTCTCCCCATTACAATTGGTTTTTGGTCATGAGCCAAATATTTCCCATTTAAGAATATTTATTTGTGCGGTATATGTTCCAATTTATCCGCCGCAATGTACAAAGATGGATCCTCAAAGGATGTGACACCCCCAAATCCGGGTACTTCGATTCCACGGGATTTGGTGCTCACTGTACAAACATCATCTATCTATCTACCCATAAATAATATCAAACCATACAATAGATAGAAATCATAATAAAATCTCTTCCCTTAAGGGTTACATCAACTGATTCATATATAAATCCCAGGTTACTCTAACCTTAAAACATCTGTGCGGAATTCTAAACAAATAAGTCTTAACATCAACATAACTCAAGTCTTAAACAAATACATCAGTTTATAAATAACAGGTCTTCATCATTTGCTAACTTTGCCCTTGCCCTTACTAGTGGAGGGTTCATCGCTTCTTTCATTCTTAACTGCAATGTTATTATTAAGCAAGAGTGAGCACAAATGCCCACAAGTATAATAATGAAATAACATTAAAATAACATGCGAATAAATCAAAGACATCTGAATAAAAGCTCAACTTTTGAATCGAGAATGAATAACAAGAATCAAAGAATTCTGAGGGTCATAAGACCTTGAACTATGTCCTAGGTTAACAAGATATATACTTAAAACCTTTAACAGTCATAAGACTATGGACCTTCTTCTCGTACTTAGGGGGATCAGCCCTTAGTACCATACTGTGCACAATATCTTAACGCTAAATCATAATTAATCCCCTATACAGGGTTGTTCATCTCAGTTTGACATTCAAGTCCGCACCAAAGGAAGTTTGGTTTGGATACATTCATCAAGGGTTCTGAAATTTAGAACGCTCATCAACTATGGACTAGTTGAATCAATAAGGTTCACTAGTCTAATAAGGTTCAACAATAATTGATATTTGATTTGAATAAAAATCTCAAAAGTATATAATAGAACAATTATTGTATAACTGAATCATGCTTTGGAAAGATAATTAATCTTTAATATCATGCTTGAACTTGAATAATAACAAGGATAATTTATTCAAGGTAAATAATAAACTTAATCAATAATGACAAGTAGGGTTAGGGAAACTTGCTCAACATAAAAGTAACATTTAAGTTTAAATAAACTTGCTCAATAGAATGGGGTTAGGGATAGGATACTTGCCTCGTGCGTAGATTACACTTTAACTAAGCACGTTCTTTGAATTAAATCCTACATACCATTCACATTCAATACCAATTAATTACTAACTAATCAACATAACCCATTCTCGTTGTCTACTTTAATTATTGACTAAACTTAGTCAAATTATCACGTTGTCACATAATTTATACTTCATGAATTATCAAACTAATTATGTATTTAATAATTCAATTCATATATAATATTTTATTACATGTTAAACAACTATTTTATCATCTCATAATACCTCTAACATGATTACATCCCTTGGCGCTGCGACGCTATGGCGCCGTGGCTTGCGTCTTGGCGCTGCGGCGCGGGACTTCAGTTCTGAAGTTGGCGTCGCGGCGCGAAACCACATAAACTGTTTCCCAGATCGCGAAGAACATAGAGTTCGGCGATTTACACATTTTATGATCACTAAACTCACTAATTTAACGTACCCACATGTTAATACTTCCATATAGTCAATACCCAACATCTGAAGAGTAGTTTTAACCAATTAAAACACATAATCACATAATTAAAATATGTGAATTCACTGACTTTGATGTTCATGATGTTTTAGAAAACTTTATGTGAAAATTCTCCCTACGAATTCGTTATAACACCGAATTTGTTCGTTTAAGACTTAAATTCTTCGTATTAACATGCATAACAACATACAAGTCTAAAATTTAGGGATAATATATGATCAATACATAAATTTTCACGTATATGGCCATATGGCCATATCACGTACTCTGTTTATTTTGAAATAACATATGTACGACATGTTTTCACAATACTGATGTTATGGTTTGTGAAATATATACATAATTAAACACAATTTGATATAACATAACACATATATAAACTTAAAATCATATAATATTCCAATCTACAAGGATTTACAGAAAACTGTGAAGCCATTTTATGAAAACTAAAAAGACGTAACTTTGAAATAGGAATTGGGTTTGGAGAAATTACCCAGAGTAATTTAGAAGAGGTGATCAATGATGATCCTTTCACAATAATTGATAAGTACGCACTCACAAATTCTAACTTTTCTCTCTGAATTTCTTTCTATGATGCTTCCTAGACTTAGGCAATTATGAAGAAGAAATAAAAGAATACGTAACTAAATAATAAACAACTGACGCATTGGTGGTCAGTTACCCAGTCATGGGTTAACTGACCCTAACCTCTCTTAGTGCCATGTTTGGTTAGCAACTAAGTTAAAACTCTTTATTTTATTAACACCTTTACAGTATAGTTTAATTAATGTCACACTCTTATAAGATAAATCTAATATTTTATTTAATTTACTTTAAATAAAATATAATAATTTCTCATAAATTCACGTAGTCACAATATTAATTATCTCTTTAATAAATAATAACAATTTATTAAATCTCTAATTAATAATTACATTAATTAAAATAACATCATGCTTAATTAAATAATTCATTTAATTCAATAAGCTCACATAATCACATACTTTGAATATTAAAAATTTTTTACATTAATTTAATAAATGTAACACATATAATTAAATTAATCTACCACAATTGCATCACTTAATTATTAAATCTAATAAATAAATCATCGAAAAATATTTATTTAATTCAATAAATATTTAAAATAAATTACAAAATTCTCGTTCGTCACAAAGGAGGCTGAGAATATATATTAGGTTGAGTCCCCATCGATAAATAAATATCTTGAACCCTTAACAGGTGACACTACAAAAATAAGGGGCATTGGTGACGGGATCATTGCCGATGGCAAAATCCCCATTGAGAATAAGGTCAATGTCGACGGTTTTGCCGTCGCCAATGTATGTCGTCGGTAATGACCTTATTAATTGGCGCCAAACATTCCCGGTGGAGGAAAAACTCATTGATGACGGGAATAATTTGAACATCGACGGGAATGCCGTCGGGAGTGACTCAATAGACGTGACTCATTACCGACGGGCTCACCGTTGAGAATGAGTCTTATATTTTAAACCTTGGTTCGACGACAACGATCATTTTTTCATTCCCTCTCTTAATTATGTCGTTCCCTCGCAATTTGGCCATTTCACCCCAACTGAATTTAACCTAGTCTAGCTTAATTGATTCTCAACTAGCTCAATTGATTAAAAAATTGAATTGGGTTCCTAATTCAGTCATCAGTCGCATCCCTAGTCATCATTTTCACCCAAATCGCCGCCTAGTGCACTACCTAGTTTGCTACAACTCCTTCATCATTTCGCCCCTAGTTAATTCTATAGTTGTTTTACACTTCATTTTAGTAAAATTTTAAGTTCCATTTAACATTTCTATATATATATATATATATATATATATATATATATGGTTTGGAAAGGTATTTGGAATCTCTTAATTTTCTCTGTCTCCACTTATGTTGAAGTATAAATGCATTAGATTCGTTTGTTTCAGCTGTATTTGGTCTCTTTTGGTAGTCCTATTTTGGGGTTTTTGGATAGTTTACATATCTCACATGTGAGACTATTTTAGTACTCCATTTTACTAGAATGAATGTGTTTGTTCAGTGTTTTGGAATATGGGTTGTTTTGACTGGCTGAATGATTGAACTCGTTTTAGGTTGATAATATTATGATATTTTCCACACATGTTTAGGTTTCCCCATGTGTAAAAGCCATCTATTTTACTTTCTTGTGGTTTTTGATTTAGTGGTAGTAAGAACTGATTTAGTGGTAAAATTATGTGTTTGGATTGTGGTGGTAGATGTAAGACCCCAACTTTTATGAATAAAGATGAATTTTCTATAAATATCATTTTTGAATATTATGGAGTAAATTTGATATAATGTTATAGTTGTGGGTAATATTTATAAATTTTGTAAAATACGCAAGTTGTTAAGTAATATTCAATTGGTCGGGAAATATTCGTTTTAACAGGGAATATTCGTATGACGGCAAAATCATTGGTGGACCCCACAACGAAATTATTGTCGGATTGAGAAAACGACAAAAATATCTTTTTATAACATAACGACGAAAGTTTTACCGTTAACTGTTAGAATACCTGGTGGTTAAAATACAGTAACACGCGTAGTTGCACAGTAGCACGCGGTATTGCATAGTATTTTTGAATTATTGATTCTTACGTAAGAAGGCACTACTTAATAATTGTTACAGTAATTACTATTCAATATTTTACTTTATTAGTTCAATAATTACTGCGTTGATATTTTATATTATTGTTATTTCAACAATTGTCACTGCACAATATTTTCCATTATCACATCAATAATTCACATTATTTGAATAATATTATTAGATAGCATTATTGGCAATGTCTAGAAAGTTCTGTCAAGGAGAGGTTTCGCGCCAGTAAGGAGAAATCCTTATCGAAAAGCCCCCTCTTTCCTGGGAACGGCCTGGTTGTCATTATTGTGATTCTGTAATATTATTTGTGAATAATTATTTATTGATTTATATGATAATAAAATATTTATTCAATGTGGAGTTAAACTGAGAAATTTTTAGCATGTGACATTTGTTGAAAATTGGTATTTTATCTTTTCCGATAAAATAATTCATTCAAATATATTATTATAATATTACATTATAGTAGTATGATGTGATTATATAATAGTACGTTTTTTATAATTTTAATGGTAACTGTAAGACCCCAACTTTTATAAATAAAGATGAATTTTTTATAAATATCATTTTTGAATATTATGGAGTTAATTTGATATAATGTTATAGTTATGGGTAATATTTATAAATTTTGCAAAGTACACAAGTTGTTATATAATATTCGATTGGTCGGGGAATATTCGTTTTAACAGGGAATATTCGTACAACGGCACAATCATTGGTGGACCCCACAACGGAATTATTGCCGAATTGAGAAAATGACAAAAATATTTTATTAAAAATAACGACGGAAGTTTTACCATTGATACTGTTGAACTACTCGGTAGTAAAAGTACAGTAACACGTGTGGTTGTATAGTAGCACACGGTATTGATTATTAATGCTTATGTGAGAAGTCACTCAGTTTGATTCAATTATTGTCAGTTAATAATATGAATTATTTAGCGATAGTGAAGTTTTGTTTTATTCGTATTATTAACGTAATAAAACAGAAACATCTTTTTATATAAAATAAAATACTTTATTAAAGTATTCTATAAATAGAATATATTATATTTTATTTAAAAGATTTTTCTTTAAATATGGACCGTCAGATTAAAGTAATCAATCTGGACCGTTCATGGATTAGTTACTATGCATTTCATTTTTCTATAAATAGCAGCTCATTCCTTCATTATTTCTTACGAATTCACTGAACTCTAGAGAGAGAAACTATAGGGAGAAACTATAGAGAGAGAGAAGAAAAGTATTCTACTACTTAACTACTTCCTTATTTCAGTTCTTCTTTAAAACGGTAAGGGGTGTTATTCTTTCTTATTCATGAAGAGAACTGTTGTTATTCCATTTCTTATTATTCTGTTGGAATAACCTGTATACGCGGTCTACCCTATACTTGGTGATATTCTTCTATTATTCTGTTGGAACATCCTGTCTGTGTGTTTTACACCGGACCTGGTTCCGTCTTTATTATTATTCTGTTGGAACATCCTGTCTGTGTGTTTTACACCGGACCTGGTTCCGTCTTTATTATTATTCTGTTGGAACATCCTGTCTGTGTGTTTTACACCGGACCTGGTTCTATTTTTATTATTCTGTTGGAACATCCTGTCGGTGCAAATTTTGCCTGACTTGGTTCCGTTATTATTATTCTGTTGGAATAACCTGTCTATGCGAAGTACCGCATGCATGGTGATTTCTTTTGTTATTCCATTCTTTATTATACTCAGTTGGTTAAAGTTTTGACTTCTATACTCCATAAAATTAGTAGAATATCATTGATAATTGCGCTTCATCCAGTTTTTTTATGGAAATATTATTCTGATCATTCTTGAATTTTACTGCACAAAGCAGTATCATGTTGACAATTTGGACGTTATTGGTTCCTAGATTAATTAATTCTTGAACTTGTTTTATTGAATTCTTATATCATTGTCATTATCCTCATGTTTATATTTTGTTGAAAGTCATCTGTGGCCTGTAGTGCATAGATGGACTTGGTATGATTATGACCAGGGATTATTCGGTATAATCATGACCGTAATGTTACAAATGATGTGGTAAAAGTCCTCATTGGCCCGTAGCGCATTGATGGACAGTTGTTGGCATGATCATGACCATTAATGAATACACAAATATTCTTGGCCCGTAGTGCATGGATAATTGTGGTCGTGATACTAAAGAATATCCTTGGCCGTAGTGCAGGGGTGATTCGATGATGTGGATTATTTTGTTAAGCTGAGTCCCAGCGATAACAGTGTTGAAAAACCTTTTAAATCATAGAAGATAGTAGATTTTATTCTCTACTTGACTCTTTTAATGGATTGCTTGTTCCGCTGCAGTTAAACTTGATGTTCGTTATATTTTATCAGTTTAACACTGTTGAAGGCTAATGATAATTTATTCTGTATTATCTTAGTCATAATATTTCTTATTGGGCTAGTTGAGCTCACCCTTTCTTTCACTGTTCTCTTCAGGAAATGAGAATATAGCTGGGACGAGTCGGGGAACGGAGTGATGGACCAGATGATAGTATTAGTAGTCCTCACTATTCTGTTAAATAGTGTGACAATAATTGTAATGAGGACTCCTTTTGAGTTTGTATAGTCTCTAGTAGACAATAATTATATTCAAACTCACAGTTATGTTTTGTCGTATTGTACACGACAGTTGTATTAGTAAGTTGTATTTGTATTCTGTACCATGTATCTAACGACCCAAGATGGGTGATGTATACCTAATTTTGGGGGCATCACAGTTGGTATCAGAGCTTAGGGATATGATCCCTGGCTAAGATGTGAGAATAGAACTAAGAGTGGAGAGACGGGAAATTCCTTCGCTAGTATGACCTACCTAAGTTTATTTGCATGATATTTAATTGGTCGGTCAGAATATAATGATAATATATGATATATCAATTAACTTTTGTTTTGTGGCAGTAGCTGAAAATGGCATCTGAGAATGTTGAGAATAGTACTGGAGCACAGGTAACTGTTGATTCACCACATATCAATAATCAGGATAATGTGCATCAGGAAGGTGACAATCCTCATGCAAACAACAACACTGACCAAATGATGAATGATGGAATGTTCAAAAGCTTTATGTAGTTCATGTAATAGTAGGCGAGAGCGGCTTCTGTCTAAAATGTAGGTGGAAACACTGAAAACTCTCGGACGGTCACCGCTAAATAGTTCAAGGAGCTGGGACCACCGGAGTTTAAGGGAGAGCCAAAACCACTTATAGCGGAAACATGGATAAAGCAGATCACCAAGATATTTGATGTCTTGGGATGCTCTGAGGAGCAAAAGGTTCTTTTTGCCGCCTTTATGTTGCGAGGAGAGGCAGATTACTGGTGAGAATCGATTAAGCGTACTCAATCTGCCGCACTGAAGATGTCTTGGGAGAAGTTCCAAGAGCTGTTCAATGACAAATACTTTCCCAAAAGTGTTCGTCACATGAAGGAGGTGGAGTTCATCAAATTAGAGCAGAATAATATGACCGTGTCGCAGTATGAGGCTAAATTTACTGAGTTATCCCGGTTTGCGTCCCACTTGGTGGATAATGAAGAGCGAATGACGCGAATGTTTTTGCGAGATTTGAAACCTGAGATACGTCAACATCTTATTTCTCATAAACTGTGTTTGTATTCAGATGTTGTGAATAGGGCTCAGTTAGTGGAGCGCGATAATGAGTCAACGCAACCAAAAGAGAGCAGTCGGCAAAATGATAATACCAGTGAGAGCAGTCATCGAAGCGGTGACAACAAGCGTGGAGGGAATCAACAGGTCCGAAATGGTAACCACTTCGGTGGTAATCAGGGCCAAAATAATAAGAATTGTCATTTCAAGAAGAGGAGATTCAATAATGATGGAAAGACGTCAGCACCAGCACCCGTTGTTAAGGAAGGAGAACGACCACCTATCATATGTTTCAAATGCGGAGGGAAGGGGCACATCAGTCCAAATTGCGCGATGCCGTCTAAAGCATGTTATAATTGTGGAAGAGAAGGTCATTTAGCTCGATTTTGTCGTTTACCAAAAACAAGTTCAGCCTAGATGGAGACACCAAAGGTTGTATCAGAAAAGTCAAAACCGGTAGTACAAGGGAGAGCGTTTGTTGTGACCTCCCAGAAAGCAAGGAACCCGAATGAGGTCATCACGGGTAAGCTTATCATAAACTCTAACAAAATCTATACTTTATTTGATACCGGTTCTACCCATTCTTTTATTTCTCCTACTTGCGCTCATCGATTAAATTTGACTCCGGAGAAATTAGACTTTGACTTATCTGTTGAAACTCCATTGGGAGAAACCTTCATTACATTCACGGTTTATAAGTCTTGTTTGGTTCAAGTTGGTGCCCACGCATTACCTGTCGATCTTATTTCATTAAAAATACTTGCATTTAACGTGATTCTAGGGATTGATTGGTTAACTACTCATCATGCAAAAATTAATTATTTTCGTAAGGTTGTTAGCTTTCATATTCCTAATCGACCTATTATGCAAATTCAAGTAACCAAACTATTAAAATCAATCGATGGCATCTCAAACCATAAAGCTATTCGTTTATTGAAAAACGGATGTCAAGCTTTCTTAGCTCATGTCACGAATCTAAACAAAAATACGTCAGTTTTGAATAATATTTCTATTGTTAATAAATTTCCTGACGTATTCCTTGAAGAACTTCCTGGCCTACCCCCAGAGCGTGAAATTGAATTTTGTATCGACCTTGAACCCGGTACAAAATCCATTTCCAAAGCCTCATATCGAATGGCTCCTATTGAACTTCAGGAGTTAAAGATCCAACTGCAGGAATTGTTAGACATTGGCTTTATTCGTCCTAGTACTTATCCTTGGGGTGCTCCTGTTCTATTCGTGAAGAAGAAAGATGGAAGTATGCGACTTTGTATTGATTATCGGGAGTTGAATCATGTCACCATCAAAAACAGGTACCCATTGCCACGTATTGATGACCTGTTTGACCAATTGCAAGGAGCACAATTCTTTTCAAAGATCGATCTTCGTTCTGGATATCATCAGCTGAAGGTTAGAACTGAGGATATTCCAAAGACGGCTTTCAGAACTCGGTACGGGCATTATGAATTCTTAGTCATGTCCTTTGGATTGACTAATGCTCCTGCTGCCTTCATGGATATGATGAACCGGGTATTCAAGGAATATTTAGATCACTTTGTGGTCATATTTATTGATGACATCCTTATTTATTCCAAAAGCCGTGAAGATCATGAGTAACAATTGAGGCTGGTACTCCAAAAGCTTCGTGAATACAAGCTTTATGCCAAGTTGAAGAAATGCGAGTTCTGGCTAGAGGAGGTAGCATTCCTTGGGCACGTAGTATCAAGTCGTGGAATATCTGTTGACCCGGCAAAGATTGAAGCTATTCAAAGCTGGGAGCAACCTAAATCAGTGACCGAAGTACGTAGCTTTCTTGGTTTAGCTGGTTATTATCGGAGATTCATGGAAGGATTTTCTCGAATCGCTACTCCATTAACTCAGCTGACTCGGAAAGATACAAAGTTCGGTTGGAGCGAAGAATTTGAGAAGAGTTTTCAAGAACTCAAGAGGAGACTCATTTCAGCACCTGTTCTAACAATTCCATCTGGCTCGGAGGGATTTATCATCTACAGTGATGCTTCGAGCAAAGGGTTGGGATGCGTTCTCATGCAACATAAAAAAGTCATAGCCTATGCATCAAGACAACTCAAGGAATATGAGAGGAATTATCCTACTCATGATCTAGAGTTGGCAGCTGTTGTCTTTGCACTTAAAATTTGGAGGCATTACTTGTATGGGGAGAAGGTGGAGATCTTTACGGATCATAAAAGCCTCAAATATTTCTTCACTCAAAAGGAACTCAACATACGACAACGACGTTGGCTTGAACTGTTGAAAGATTATGATCATACCATTCAATACCATCCTGGAAAAGCGAACGTGGTAGCTGACGCATTGAGTAGAAGATCATATGCAAGTACGAGTGCGATATTGTCAACACAAAGGCCCATTTTGTGTGACTTGCAAAGGATGGAGATAGAGTTAAAGACTCCAGGGACCCATGTGATGATGGCGAATATACGAGTAGAACCAACTTTAATCGATAAAGTTAAAGCTGCTCAAGCAACAGACCTAGAGCTGATGCGTATGAGGAAGAAAGTGCAAGAAGGTGCTATGCCGAAAGCAAGAATCGATGAAGAAAGAATACTTCGAGTCAACTCCAGACTTTGTGTTCCTAACAACCCTGATTTAAAGTATGAAATCATGATGGAGGCGCACAACACACCATTTGCAATCCATCCTGGGAGTACCAAAATGTATCATGATCTTCGTCATACATTTTGGTGGAGCAATATGAAGCGAGAGATAACGCTGTTTATCTCAAGGTGTCTAACTTGTCAACGAGTCAAAACGTAGCATCAAGTACCAAAAGGTCCATTGCAACCACTTAAAATTCCAGAATGGAAGTGGGAGCACATTACCATGGATTTCGTTACCGGTCTTCCTAAGGTTTCTCAAGGTATAGATGCGATTTGGGTCATTGTTGATAGATTGACCAAGTCTGCTCATTTCTTACCGATACGAGAAACTTGTACACTTGAACATCTTGCTCGTATGTACATAAACGAGATTGTAAGACTGCATGGTATGCCAGTATCCATAGTTTCTGATCGAGACCCAAGATTCACTTCACGATTTTGGGTTAGTTTACAAAAAGCTATGGGCACAGATTTACGATTTAGTTCAGCATATCATCCTCAGACGGACGGACAATCAGAGAGGACTATTCAAATTCTTGAAGATCTATTAAGACTCTGTGTCCTTGATTTCAAGGGAAGTTGGGACAAGTTCTTACCATTGGTGGAGTTTTCCTACAACAACAGTTATCAAGCAAGTATTGGCATGACTCCATTCGAAGCATTGTATGGAAGAAAATGTCATTCTCCAGTATGCTGGGATGAGGTGGGTGAAGCAACGTTGTTGGGACCGGAGTTGGTACGTATGACTACAGAAAAGATTCAAACGATCCGACAACGTATAAAAATCTCACAAGATCGACAAAAGAGTTATACTGATCTTCATCGAAAGGACGTGGAATTTGATATAGGAGATCATGTGTTCTTATGTGTTGCTCCATGGAAAGGAGTTACGAGATTTAAAAAGTGAGGAAAGCTCAATCCTCGATTCATCGGTCCATTTTAATCCTCGATCGAGTAGGAGCTGTGGCTTATAGACTCGCTTTACCGCCAAGTATGTCTCGTGTTCATAACGTTTTTCACATATCCATGTTACGTAAATATGTGGAAGACCCAAACCACATTATTGAGTTAGAACCGAACGAAATAGCGGAAGATTTGACGTATGAAGAAGTTCCTGTTCAAATCTTGGATAAGAAGGAACATATTCTACGCTCCAAGGTTATACCTCAAGTCAAAGTTTTGTGGAGAAACCACGATGTTGAGGAAATGACTTGGGAGTTAGAATCTGAAATGAAATCAAGGTATCTTTACCTCTTCGACATACCAGGTACGCACCCTAATCTCGATGGCAAAATTTCATAAGAAGGGGAGGTTGTAAAACCCCAACTTTTATAAATAAAGATGAATTTTCTATAAATATCATTTTTGAATATTATGGAGTTAATTTGATATAATGTTATAATTGTGGGTAATATTTATAAATTTTGCAAAGTACGTAAGTTGTTATATAATATTCGATTGGTCGGGAAATATTCGTTTTAACAGGGAATATTCGTACAACGGCACAATCATTGGTGGACCACACAACAGAATTATTGTCAGATTGAGAAAACGACAAAAATATTTTATTAAAAATAACGGCGGAAGTTTTACCATTGATACTGTTGAACTACTCGGTAGTAAAAGTACAGTAACGCGTGTGGTTACATAGTAGTACACGGTATTGATTATTAATGCTTATGTGAGAAGTCACTCAGTTTGATTCAATTATTGTCAGTTAATAATATGAATTATTTAGCGATAATGAAGTTTTGTTTTATTCGTATTATTAACGTAATAAAACAGAAACATCTTTTTATATAAAACAGAATACTTTGTTAAAGTTATTCTATAAATAGAATATATTATATTTTATTTAAAAGATTTTTCTTTAAATATGGACCGTCATATTAAAGTAATCAATCTGGACCGTTCATGGATTAGTTACTATGCATTTCATTTTTCTATAAATAGCAGCTCATTCCTTCATTATTTCTTACGAATTCACTGAACTCTAGAGAGAGAAACTATAGAGAGAGAGAAGAAAAATATTCTGCTACTTAACTACTTCCTTATTTCAGTTCTTCTTTAAAACGGTAAGGGGTGTTATTCTTTCTTATTCATGAAGAGAATTGTTGTTATTCCATTTCTTATTATTCTGTTGGAATAATCTGTATACGCGGTCTACCCTATACTTGGTGACATTCTTCTATTATTCTGTTGGAACATCCTTTCTGTGTGTTTTACACCGGACCTGGTTCTGTCTTTATTATTATTCTGTTGGAACATCCTGTCTTTGTGTTTTGGAACATCCTGTCTGTGTGTTTTACACCGGACCTGGTTCTGTTTTTATTATTATTATGTTGGAACATCCTGTCTGTGTGTTTTACACCGGACCTGGTTCCGTTTTTATTATTCTGTTGGAACATCCTGTCGGTGCAAATTTTGCCTGACCTGGTTCCGTTATTATTATTCTATTGGAATAACCTGTCTATGCGAAGTACCGCATGCATGGTGATTTTTTTTGTTATTCCATTCTTTATTATATCCAGTTGGTTAAAGTTTTGACTTCTATACTCCATGAAATTAGTAGAATTTCCTTGATAATTGCGCTTCATCCAGTATCTTTTCATGAAAATATTCTTCTGATCATTCTTGAATTTTACTGTACAAAGCAGTATCATGTTGACAATTTGGACGTTATTGGTTCCTAGATTAATTAATTCTTGAACTTGTTTTATTGAATTCTTATATCATTGTCATCATCCTCATGTTTATATTTTGTTGAAAGTCATCTGTGGCCTGTAATGCATAGATGGACTTGGTATGATTATGACCAGGGATTATTCGGTATAATCATGACCGTAATGTTACAAATGATGTGGTAAAAGTCTTTATTGGCTCGTAGTGCATTGATGGACAGTTGTTGGCATGATCATGACCATTAATGAATACACAAATATTCTTGGCCCGTAGTGCATAGATAATTGTGGTCGTGATACTAAAGAATATCCTTGGCCACAGTGCAGGGGTGATTCGATGATGTGGATTATTTTGTTAAGCTGAGTCCCAGCGATAACAGTGTTGAAAAACCTTTTAAATCATAGAAGATAGTAGATTTTATTCTCTACTTGACTCTTTTAATGGATTGCTTGTTCCGCTGCAGTTAAACTTGATGTTCGTTATATTTTATCAGTTTAACACTGTTGAAGGCTAATGATAATTTATTCTGTATTATCTTAGTCATAATATTTCTTACTGGGCTAGTTGAGCTCACCCTTTCTTTCACTGTTCTCTTCTGGAAATGAGAATATAGCTGGGACGAGTCGGGGAACGGAGTGATGGACCAGATGATAGTATTAGTAGTCCTCACTATTCTGTTAAATAGTGTGACAATAATTGTAATGAGAACTCCTTTTGAGTTTGTATAGTCTCTAGTAGACAATAATTATATTCAAACTCACAGTTATGTTTTGTCGTATTGTACACGACAGTTGTATTAGTAAGTTATATTTGTATTCTCTACTATGTATCTGACGACTCAAGATGGGTGATGTATACCTAATTTTGGGGGCGTCACAGTAACATTATTATAGTAAATTCAGGGTATAAAAGTGAAAGGAGGTGGAAGAGAACAAATTAAATTTGAATTCCTATGATGTAAACGATGATGTCATCGGACGATGATGTAAGCGATGATGTCATCTGACGATGAGGTAAGCAGTGATGTAATATGAGCGATGATGTCATAAATTATGGCAAAAAGACTATTTTACCCTTACTCTGCCAAGCCTATAAATAGAAGCTTATTTCTTCATTATTTTTCACCAATTCATTCAAGCTATAGAGAGAGAAAGTATAGAGAGAATAAGAGAGAAAGAAGAAGAGTATTCTGTTACTACACTATTGCAGTATCCAATCTCCTACTAAGGTAAGGGGTATTATTTTTTTCGTATTCGTAAGGGATGTTATTTTTGTTCAATATTCGCTTGAAATAATATTTTCTTCCATACTCTGTAGTATGTAAGTAATATTATTTCGTTTCAGATTTTGAATTCTATACTCGTTTTGTTAAAATTTTGGCTTCTATACTCCATGAAATTAGTAAAATATCCTTGATATTTGCGCTTCATCCAGTATCTTTTCATGAAAATATTATTATGAGTATTCTTGATTAGTTTTTAATTTTTTCATACCGGAGTACTATTCACGGGATTACTATATCTGAAGTACTATTCACGGGATACTATTCACTCGAGTACTATTTACCCGGGGTACTATTCATGATAAAAATTTATTCGTTTCTTGTCCAAATTATTTTTGGTACAATATTATTCTTGAATTTTACTCCACAAAGCAGCATCATGTTGACAATTTGGGCATTATAGAATTATGGATAAATTAAATTATAAATCTTTAAAAATTTATCATTTTCTTTCTTTTAATTAAATTTTTATATCATTGTCATCATCCTCATGTTTATATTATGATGAAAGTCATCTGTGACCCGTAGTGCATAGATGAACTTGGTATCATTATGACCAGGGATTATTCGGTATAATCATGACCGTAATGTTACAAATGATGTGGTAAAAGTCCTCATTGGCCCGTAGTGCATTGATGGACAGTTGTTGGCATGATCATGACCATTGATGAATATACGAATATCCTTGGCCCGTAGTGCATGGATAATTTGTGGTCATGATACTAATGAATATCCTTGGCCGTAGTGCAGGGATGATGTGGATTATTTATTAAGTTGAGTCTCAGTGATAAAAGTGATGAAAAACCTTTTAAATCATAGAAGATAGTAGATTTTATTCTCTACTTGACTCTTCTAATGGATTGCTTGTTCGGCTGCAGTTAAACTTGATGTTTATTATATTTTATCAGTTTAACACTGTTGAAGGCTAATGATAATTTATTCTGCATTATCTTAGTCATAATATTTCTTACTGTGCTAGTTGAGCTCACCCTTTGCTTTCATTGTTCTCTTCAGGAAATGAGAATATAGCTGGGACTAGTCGGGGAACGGAGTGACGGTCCAGATGTTTGCATTAGTAGTCCTCACTATTCTGTGAAATAGTGTGATAATAAATGTAAAGAGGACTTATTTTGAGTTTGAATACTATCTAGAAGACAATATTTGTATTAAAACTCACAGCTTATGTTGTGTCGTATTCTACACGACACTTAAACAGTTGTATAAAATAAGTTTGTATTTGTATTCTGTACCATATATTTGGCGACTCAGAATAAGTTTTGTATACCTATTTTGGGGGCGTCACAATAGATGCCATGTTGGAGTTGCCTAAATTGTAAGGTTTGAATTTATCCCTATATATGATGGTGTAGTATCCATGTATTCTGTAACATCTGCATACAAAGTGGAGGATGCTTATTTGAGTTTTATTTAAAATATTATCAGGTTTTTATCCCATCCGAGTTGTTTTTCTGTTAAAGTTGAGGTATGCATTGATTTGGTAGTTGACACATGTAATGTTTGTATGCGTGGTCAAAGATTAAAGCTGAAGTAGACGACAATTATTTGCAAAAGATCTCGTCTTTCTTTTACTTTTTCATTTTCTTTTTTTTAGTTGGAAGATGATCAATATATTCAAGTAAATTTGATCTTCACCATTGATCATATTTATTTAACTAGAGACCAGACTGTTTGGAAAGTAGGGAGGCATAACAATTATATGTCAGCTATTGATGTAAAAGCAATTGGGGTTAACTGAATAGAGAATCATGAGCATTACAGATATAGAAATATATCTCCAGAAAAATGAATTTATTTATCAAGGAACATATACAAAATTGGAATAATTTGGAAAGCTTTTCGGCACCATCACATATATTACTACATAGTTTCTCCTGCTATAACTACAAAATTCAGATCGAATGAATGTTAAAAATGAGAATATTTGTTGGTTAGGTTTCTTTTGCAGTCTGAAAAAGACATTTACACAAGGTGCCTTGAATGCAGTGCTAGCCCTCCTTGCCTTGGCCTGGTAGTATATGACATTTATTTGAGGTCATTCTCTAGCCTTTTCCTTTGTAGTTTAAGTTAGTTGAAGTTGAAGTTTAAATGTTAGCTAACGCAGTCTGATGTTCAAGTAAATGCTTTTACATATGTTCAGCTGCATAGATTTATTTTGACATTGACATTGAACTATTTTCTGGTTTCCTGTCTTATTTATTTTGACATTGACATTAAACTTATTTTGACATTGGTGTTTGTTCCCAAAGTATGAGTTCCTTTTTTATTCCAAGTCTTTACATTCGTGAAGTAGATCTTATATCCTTTTAGCTGAGGTAGCTAATAGGAAAAACGAGTTTAAAATGTTCCATCTATTTAAATTTATATTCTTATCAAGCACGTCTTTATAGTTTAGGAAGTTTAGAAACCCATTAGATATTCACTTAATAGAAGTGAATCTCGAATAGTCCCCTTTTGGGACTGCTCCTAAATATTTCGATCCCACTTTGGTATGTGTTAACGACTTGAGAACGTCTTTATATTTTGAGAATTTTCGGTGAATATCTCTTGATATTCTTCGGGTGCATATTTAGGCTATGGCGTGGTAGTCTACTTCGTGTACTTGAAGACCATGGGAAGGTGCTGCCGAAATTTCTTAAAATATAAAGATGTGTTCATGCTGTTCGCATCAGATGGGGCTACGCATTCGAGAATGGGATAGAAGCCTGACCCGTTAGAGTGGAGATGAAGTTAGGACACTCATATATATGCATAAACATTAACCCTCCTATTTGTGTTTTGTTTTTCCTCATATATAGCAGCCCATAGTGCATAGGCCAAGATGTCTATTGATCAAAGTTGGATAGAACGTAGGGTAGCCATTGATAAGAGTGGGCTTAGCTCTGAGTACCGTAGTAGGGTTGAACGGTTTCTCAATTTTGCGTTTGAGCAAGTCAGCGGTGATGAGATTAAATGTCATCGTAAGAGGTGTGTGAATTAAGTGTGGAAGGAAAATAGTGATGTCATGTGTAACCTATTTGCGTATGGGTTCAAGCAGGGTTATACCACATGTATCTATCATGGGAAAACCTGGTTGGATGAACATGAATCCGAAGCAGAATCTCAAGGTGACAAAACATTTGACTGTACTAACATGATTGTCGAAGTTGCTGGTTCATTCTTCCAGTGGAATACAGACAGGGATGACGGTAGCATCGAGTAAGAGCCGAATGACGGGGCTAAAGGTTTCTATGAGGTATTGCATGAATCAGCAACGCCACTGTATGACTGGCACAAAAAGCACACATTCTTATCTGCAGTGACTAAGCTTTTACACTTCAAGAACGAGCATGATTGTAGCGAGAGAGGTTTTAATGCACTACTAAACATTGTGAAGGAGTTCTTAGCGGAAGGCAATGAGTTAGCGGAGTAGTACTATGATGTGAAGAAAATGGTCAAAAGGCTCAATCTAGGGTATGATAAGATTGATGCTTGTGAGAATGACTATATTTTGTATTACGGTGATGTCAATAAAGATAAGAGGTCACGTGATATCTGCGGTGCAAGTAGATATTGTGAACAACATAAGAAAAAGGGAAAAGACGTGCCGAGAAAGATCTTACGTTACTTTTCCATTGCACCGAGGCTTCAGCGGTTGTTCATGTCAACACATACTGCCGAGTATATGAGGTGGCACTCAACACGAGATACAGTCGAAGGTCAACTGATGCACCCGGTAGATGGGCTTGCTTTAGTGGAATTTTTTTGACAGAAAGCACCCCTCGTTTGCTGAAGAGGTTCGCAATGTTAGGCTTGGACTTGCTAAGGATGGCTTTAATCCATTTAATAGGCCTTGCTATGGATCGAGTGTCGTCCCTTCATTATCTTACAATTTCTTCTAGCGGATCATAGAGTGGTGCATGGCGATCAATGTTATGCAGTCAGGTGCACCATCGCGCGAACGGATCTACCAGCTTGCTCAGGTGGTTGTCCACGGCTCCATATATCCTACAACATCTTCTGACGAGCTCATGGGTATAGTCCGGGAGGAGGCCATCCATGTATGTGTGGTTGTCTTAGCCAACATCTTTCCTCCACATATTCGACAGGTAAAAATAATTATTGATGTATTTTCTTATTTAATTCATGTAATTTGTAATTATATTGCTTATATAAACTTTCAAACAAATAGTTATACGACTTATTGTTGACATATTAACTAACTTGTCAAAATTAAAGAAAACTTAGAACAATAGTCGTAAAAGAGACCAAAACCTGCCTCAGATGTCGAAACAACACACAAACCTAGACATAACACCTCATAGATATTAGGCACGCGTTACAACTTACGGGACTCGATTCTGATATCCAGAGGCCGAGTTATCAGCTTGTTTACCTAACTTGTTTAAAATTAGAACAATAGTCAAAAAAGAGACCAAAATCCGCCTTGGGCGTCGAAACGACGCGACAACCTAGACATATAACTTCATAGATATTAGGCATGAGTTACAACTTACGGGACTCGATTTCGATTTCCAGAGGCCGATTATCAGTCCATTTGCCTAACTTGTTCAAATTAAAGAAAACTTAGAAAAATAGACCAAAACCCGCCTCTGGCATCCAAATGACACGTAAATATAGACATAACACCTTATAGATATTAGGCACGCATTACAACTTATGGAACTCGATTCCGATATCCAGAGGTCGAGTTATCAACCCATTTTTCTAACTTGTTTAAACTTAAAATAATAGTGAAAAAGAAACTAAAACCCGCCTTGGGAGTTAAAACGACGTACAAACCTAGACATATCACCTCATAGATATTAGACACGTGTTATAACTTACGAGACTCGATTTCGATATCTAGAGGTCGAGTTATTAGCACGTTTACCTAACTTGCTTAAACTTAGAACAATAGTCGAATAAGATACCAAAAAAAGCCTCGGGCATCAAAACGATACGCAAACCTAGACATACAACCTTATAGATATTAGGCACGTGTTACCGCTTACGGGACTCGATTCTGATATCCGGATGCCAAGTTATCAGCCCATTTTCCTAACTTGTTTAAACTTAAAATAATAGTAGAAAAAGAGACCAAAATCCGCCTCGAGCGTCGAAACGATGCACAAACCAAGATATAGTACCTAATAGATATGAGGCAAGCGTTACAACTTACAGAACTCAATTCTGATTTCCGGAGGCCGAGTTATCAGCTTGTTTGCCTAACTTGTTTAAACTTAGAACAATAATCGAAAACGAGACCAAAACCCGTCTCGGTCGTCAAAACAATCCAAAAACCTAGACATAGAACCTCATAGATATTAGGCACGCGTTATAACTTACATGACTCAATTTCGATATCCGGAGGTCGAGTTATCAGCCTGTTTACCTAACTTGTTTAAATGTAGAACAATAGTCGAAAAGAGACCAATACCCGCCTTGGGCATCAAAGCGATGCGCAAAACTAAACATATCACCTCATCAATATTAGGAAAGTAATACAACTTATGGGAATCAATTCTGATATCCAGAGGCCGAGTTATCATCCCGTTTGCCTAACTTGTTTAAACTTAGAACAATAGTAAAAAAAGAGACAAAAACTCGTCCCGGGTGTTGAAACGACACACAAACTTAGACATAGCATCTCATAGATATTAAGCACGCATTATAACTTACGGGACTCGATTCCTATATTTGGAGGCCGAATTATCAACCCGTTTGCCTAACTTGTTTAAACTTAGAATAATAGTCGACAAAGTTGGGCGTCGAAACGATGCATAAACCTAAACATATCACTTCATAGATATTAGGCATACGTTATAACTTACGGGACACGATTTTGATATTTGAAGACCGAGTTATCAGCCCATTTGTCTAACTTGTTTAAACTTAGAACAATAGTCGAAAATGAGACCGAAACCCGCCTCGGGCTTTGAAACGGTGCTTAAACCTAGACATAACACCTCATAGATATTAGGCACACACTATAACTTATGGGACTCGATTTCGATATTCGGAGGCCGGGTTATCGGTCCGTTTGCCTAACTTGTTTGAACTTAGAATAATAGTCGAAAAAGAGACCAATACCCGCCTTGGGTGTCAAAACGATGCGTAAACCTAGAAATAACACCTCATAAATATTAGGCACACGTTATAACTTACGGGACTTGATTCCGATATCCGGAGGCGAGTTATCAGCCCATTTGCCTAACTTGTTTAAACATAGAGCAATAGTTAAAAATGAGACCAAAACCTACCTCAGGCATCGAAATGATGTGAAAAACTAGACATAACAACTCATAGATATTAGGCACGCGTTACAGCTTATGGGACTCGATTCTGATATTCAGAGGCCGAGTTATCAGCCCATTTGCCTAACTTGTTTAAACTTTGAACAATAGTTGAAAAAGAGACCAAAACCCATCTCGGGTGTCGAAATGATACGCAAACCTAGACATAGCACCTCATAGATATTAGAAACGCATTAAAACTTATGGGACTCGATTTTGATATTTGGAGGTCGAGTTATCAGCCCGTTTGCCTAAGTTGTTAAAACTTAGAATAATAGTCAAAAAAGAGACCAAAGCCCGCCTCGGGCATCAAAACGACGTGCAAACCTAGACAAAGCACATTATAGATATTAGGCACGTGTTACAACTTACGGAACTTAATTTCGATATTCAGAGACCGAGTTATCAGCCCGTTTGCCTAACTTGTTTAAACTTAGAATAATAATTGAAAAAGAGACCAAAACCCGCCTCAGGTGTCGAAACAATGCGCAAACCTAGACATAACACCTCATAGATATTAGGCATGCATTACACCTTACGAGAATCGATTTCGATATCCGGAGGTCGAGGTATCAGCCCGTTTGCCTAACTTGTTTAAACTTAGAACAATAGTAAAAAAATAGACCAAAACCCACCTCGGGCATCGAAACAAAATGCAAACCTAGACATAACACCTCATAGATATTAGGCAAACATTAAAACTTATGGGACTCGATTCTGATATCTAGAGGCCGAGTTATCAGACCGTTGGCCTAACTTGTTTAAACTTAGAATAATAGTCGAAAAAGAAACCAAAACCCGTCTCGGGCGTCGAAACGAAGCGCAAACCTACAAATAGCACTTCATTGATATTAGGCATGCGTTACAACTTACGGGACTCAATTCTGGTATCCAGAGGCCGAGTTATCAGTATGTTTGCCTAACTTGTTAAAATTAAAGAAAACTCAGAAAAATAGTCAAAAATAGACTAAAACCTACCTCGGGCGTCGAAACGACACGCAAACATAGACATAGACATAACATCTAATAGATATTAGACACGCGTTACAACTTACGGAACTCGATTCTGATTTTCGGAGGTCGAGTTATCAGCCTGTTTGCCTACTTTGTTAAAACTTGAAGAACACAAACTAAAATTATTTAAATATGCTCTCTTTTGAACTTTGTTATTAATATTTTAATTTTGTAGGATGTTGTTAGATAGACTCGTGGGGGTGGAGGCAGCGACACATGCGATGACTGTGGAGGAGATGGTGATGACCGCCGAGCTGATGTTGATGAGATTATTGAGAGTGGGATCAGAGGTGGGACCCGCAGTCGTACGATAGGTGGAGGCAATGATGATATTGACACTACTAATTTGGGGCTGTAGTTAGTTTATGTTAATATCTTGACTTTAATGTATGTACTTATACAGTTTTTGAGTTGTACATACTAGAGTTTTGTATCTAGTTAGGTTGATTGTTTATGTATCTAACTAAATTGATGAAAATTTCGTGATGATTACATTTTGTATTTACATCGTACGACCTTTATCTATATGTGATTACGTTGTCTACATATTTGATGGTTGATAGCAAATGATTTGATTGTTATTGATATGCGTTCGTGAAGAATTATTTGTTTTTATTTAGTTTATAACAGATACAATTATTTATATGTAAATAAATAGGGAAATTTTGCAATATTTAAAAATATTTATTTTAAATAAGGTCATTGGCGACGGCTGACCCATCACGAATGACCTACGGTGACAGTTTTAGTGACAGGCAATTGATTCTTTAAATAATATAATTAAAGACCATTGGCGACAGACAAAAAGTCATTGGCGACGGCTATCCTATCGCTAATGCCCATATTAATAAATATTTTTAAATAGCTTCGCTCGTGCCGTTGGAAATGAATCATTAGCGATGGTCAGCTGTCGCTAATGACCCCCATCAGCAATGACCTCATTCCCGACAATGGACGACGGGAGCCAGAGGTGACGACCCGTGGGGCGAAGGGAGTGGCGATGGGTATTGTCGTTGCCAACGACCTCATTACCGACGGTAATAACCATTTTTTTGTAGTGTGATTCATTTATGGCAAGATTTGTTGATTGTCATTTTGATGAGACTATGTTTCCAGCATTAGAGGGAGAAATTAAAAAGCTGGATAAAGATATTACTTGGAATGTATTTTCATTATTGAACTTTGATCCTTGTACAAAATAATATAAACAAGAAGTTCAAAAGATTCTTCGTTGGTAAGATATAGCAAATCAGCTACCGAATGCATTCATTAACTCAAAAGGAGTAACCAAATCTCATATACCAGCTGTAAATGCTCCAGCTCGGATTGAAGTCCCAATAGGATAATCCGCAAAAATTATAGCAAATAAGTCTAAGGCACGCTAGAAGCGTGGTAGACCAACTGGTTCCAAAGACAAAAATCCTCGAAAAAGAAAAGAAGTAAATAAACAAGTTGGCATAATTGAGGAGAAAAATATTCATGAAGATATAAACATAACTAATCATAAAACCCAAGAAGAGGTTCAGGTACTTGAAAACAGTAAAAATGAGGAGATTTCGATAAGTTATATCTCTACAAAGAAAAGGTGGAACAGAAGTGAGATAGTTGTTGACAACATTTTTCATATAATATATCGCTTGATATCATTAATGAAAACGAGGATTTTGAGCCTAATTCCGTCGAAGGATGTAGACGCATAAATGATTGGTCAAAATGGAAAGAAACAATCTAGGCAAAATTAAATTCACTTTCAAAATATGAAGTTTTTAGACCAGTAGTCCAAACACCTGAAAAAATAAAGCCAGTTGGATACAAATGGGTATTTGTGCGAAAACGAAATGAGAAAAATGAAATCGTACGATATAAGGCACGACTTGTGCCACAAGGGTTTTCACAAAGATCTAACATTGATTACGATGAAACATATTCTCCCGTGGTAGATGCAATTGCATTACGGTATCTGATTCGCTTAGCAACTCATGAAAAACTAGATATGTGTCTAATGGATGTTGTTATAGCCTATTTATATGGGTCAATTGATAATGATGTTTATATGAAAATCCTTGAAGGATTTAAAATGCCTAAAACATATAATTCAAATCCCCGAGAAGTTTACTCAATTAAGTTGCAAAGGTCCCTATATAGGTTAAAGCAATAAAGACGTATGCGGTATAATCGTCTTAGTGAATATTTATTAAAAGAAGGGTTTAATAATAACCCTATATGCCCATGTGTTTTAATAAAGAAGTCAGAATCTGGTTTTACTATTATTGTTGTGTATGTTGATGATTTAAATATTATTGGAACTCATGGAGAGATATCAAAAACAATAAATTATTTAAAGAAACAATTTGAGATGAAATATTTGGGAAAAGCAAAATTTAGTCTCGGTGTGACGCCCCCAAAATTAGGTATACATCACCCATCTTGGGTCGTCAGATACAAAGTACAGAATACAAATACAACTTACTAATACAACTGTCGTGTACAATACGACAAAACATAAACTGTGAGTTTGAATACAAATATTATCTTCTAGAGAGTATTCATACTCAAAAGGAGTCCTCATTACATTTATTAACACACTATTACATAGAATAGTGAGGACTACTAACTAATACTATCATTTGAACCATCACTCCGCTCCCCGACTTGCCCCAGCTACGTTCTCATTTTCTGAAGAGAACAGTGAAAGAAAGGGTGAGCTCAACTAGCCCAGTAAGAAATATTATGACTAAGATAATGCAGAATAAATTATCATTAGCCTTCAATAATGTTAAACTGATAAAATATAATAGACATCAAGTTTAACTGCAGCGGAACAAGCAATCCATTAAAAGAGTCAAGTAGAAAATAAACTCTACTATCTTTTATGATTTAAAATATTTTTCAACACTGTTATCGCTGGGACTCAGCTTAATAAAATAATCCACATCATCGAATCACCCCTGCACTACGGCCAAGGATATTCGTGTATTCATTAATGGTCATGATCATGCCAACAACTGTCCATCAATGCACTACGGGCCAATGAGGACTTTTACCACATCATTTGTAACATTACGGTCATGATTATACCGAATAATCCTTGGTCATAATCATACCAAGTCCATCTATGCACTACAGGCCACAGATGACTTTCAACATTTTATAAACATGAGGATGATGACAATGATATAAAAATTCAATAAAACAAGTTCAAGAATTAATTTATCCAAGAATTAACAACGTCCAAATTGTCAACATGATACTGCTTTGTGGAGTAAAATTCAAGAATGCTTAGAAGAATATTTTCATGAAAAGATACTGGATGAAACGCAATTATCAAGGATATTCCACAAATTTCATGGAGTATAGAAGTCAAAACTTAACCAACTGAGTACAATGAAGAATAGAATAACAAAAGAAATCACCATGCATGCGATAGACCGCACAGACAGGTTATTCCAACAGAATAAAAAATAATGGAACCAGGTCCGGCGTAAACGCACAGACAGGATATTCTGACAGAATAATAAATAATGAAACCAGGTCCGGTGTAAAACACACAGACAGGATGTTCCAACAGAATAATAACAAAGACGGAACCAGGTCCGGTGTAAAACACACAGACAGGATGTTCCAACAGAATAATAATAAAAACGGAACCAGGTCCGGTGTAAAACACACAGACAGGATGTTCCAACAGAATAATAATAAAAACGGAACCAGGTCCGGTGTAAAACACACAGACAGGATGTTCCAACAGAATAATAGAAGAATGTCACCAAGTATAGGGTAGACCGCGTATACAGGTTATTCCAACAGAATAATAAGAAATGGAATAACAACAGTTCTCTTCATGAATAAGAAAGAATAACACCCCTTACCGTTTTAAAGAAGAGCTGAAGTAAGGAAGTAGTTAAGTAGCAAAATACTCTTCTTCTCTCTCTCTATAGTTTCTCTCTATAGTGTTCAGTGAATTCGTAAGAAATAATGAAGGAATGAGCTGCTATTTATAGAAAAATAGAATGCATAGTAACTAATCCATGAACGGTCCAGATTGATTACTTTAATCTGACGGTCCATATTTAAAGAAAAATCTTTTAAATAAAATATAATATATTCTATTTATAGAATAACTTTAATAAAGTATTCTGTTTTATATAAAAAGATGTTTCTGTTTTATTACGTTAATAATACGAATAAAACAAAACGTCATTATCGCTAAATAATTCATATTATTAACTGACAATAATTGAATCAAACTGAGTGACTTCTCACATAAGCATTAATAATCAATACCGTGTGCTACTATGCAACCACACGTATTACTGTACTTTTACTACCGAGTAGTTCAACAGTAACAATGGTAAAACTTTCGCCGTTATTTTTAATAAAATATTTTTGTCGTTTTCTCAATCCGACAATAATTCTGTTGTGGGGTCCACCAATGATTGTGTCGTTGTACGAATATTCCCTGCTAAAACGAATATTTCCCGACCAATCGAATATTATATAACAACTTGCGTACTTTGCAAAATTTATAAATATTACCCACAACTATAACATTATATCAAATTAACTCCATAATATTCAAAAATGATATTTATAGAAAATTCATCTTTATTTATAAAAGTTGGGGTCTTACAACCTCCCCTTCTTATAAAATTTCGCCCTCGAAATTAGGGTACGTACCTGGTATGTCGAAGAGGTAAGGATACCTTGATTTCATTTCAGATTCTAACTCCCAAGTCATTTCCTCAACATCGTGGTTTCTCCACAAAACTTTGACTTGAGGTATAACCTTGGAGCGTAGAATATGTTCCTTCTTATCCAAGATTTGAACAGGAACTTCTTCATACGTCAAATCCTCCGCTATTTCGTCCGGTTCTAACTCAATAATGTGGTTCGGGTCTTCCACATATTTGCGTAACATGGATATGTGAAAAACGTTATGAACACGAGACATACTTGGCGGTAAAGCGAGTCTATAAGCCACAGTTCCTACTCGATCGAGGATTAAAAATGGACCGATGAATCGAGGATTGAGCTTTCCTCTCTTTCCAAATCTCGTAACTCCTTTCCATGGAGCAACACGTAAGAACACATGATCTCCTACATCAAATTCCACGTCCTTTCGATGAAGATCAGCATAACTCTTTTGTCGATCTTGTGAGGTTTTTATACGTTGTCGGATCGTTTGAATCTTTTCTGTAGTCATACGTACCAACTCTGGTCCCAACAACGTTGCTTCACCCACCTCATCCCAGCATACTGGAGAACGACATTTTCTTCCATACAATGCTTCGAATGGAGCCATGCCAATACTTGCTTGATAACTGTTGTTGTAGGAAAACTCTACCAATGGTAAGAACTTGTCCCAACTTCCGTTGAAGTCAAAGACACAGAGTCTTAATAGATCTTCAAGAGTTTGAATAGTCCTCTCTGATTGTCCGTCCGTCTGAGGATGATATGCCAAACTAAATCGTAAATCTGTGCCCATAGCTTTTTGTAAACTAACCCAAAATCGTGAAGTGAATCTTGGGTCTCGATCAGAAACTATGGATACTGGCATACCATGCAGTCTTACAATCTCGTTTATGTACATACGAGCAAGACGTTCAAGTGTATAAGTTTCTCGTATCGGTAAGAAATGAGCAGACTTGGTCAATCTATCAACAATGACCCAAATTGCATCAATACCTTGAGAAACCCTAGGAAGACCGGTAACGAAATCCATGGTAATGTGCTCCCACTTCCATTCTGGAATTTCAAGTGGTTGCAATGGACCTTTTGGTACTTGATGCTCCGCTTTGACTCGTTGACAAGTTAGACACCTTGAGATAAACAACGCTATCTCTCTCTTCATATTGCTCCACCAAAATGTATGACGAAGATCATGATACATTTTGGTACTTCCAGGATGGATTGCAAACGGTGTGTTGTGCGCCTCCATCATGATTTCATACTTTAAATCAGGGTTGTTAGGAACACAAAGTCTGGAGTTGACTCGAAGTATTCCTTCTTCATCGATTCTTGCTTCCGGCATAGCACCTTCTTGCACTTTCTTCCTCATACGCATCAGCTCCAGGTCTGTAGCTTGAGCAGCTTTAACTTTATCGATTAAAGTCGGTTCTACTCGTATATTCGCCATCATCACATGGGTCCCTGGAGTCTTTAACTCTATCTCCATCCTTTGCAAATCACACAAAATGGGCCTTTGTGTTGACAATATCACACTCGTACTTGCATATGATCTTCTACTCAATGCGTCAGCTACCACGTTCGCTTTTCCAGGATGGTATTGAATGGTATGATCATAATCTTTCAACAGTTCAAGCCAACGTCGTTGTCGCATGTTGAGTTCCTTTTGAGTGAAGAAATATTTGAGGCTTTTATGATCCGTAAAGATCTCCACCTTCTCCCCATACAAGTAATGCCTCCAAATTTTAAGTGCAAAGACAACAGCTGCCAACTCTAGATCATGAGTAGGATAATTCCTCTCATATTCCTTGAGTTGTCTTGATGCATAGGCTATGACTTTTCCATGTTGCATGAGAACGCATCCCAACCCTTTGCTCGAAGCATCACTGTAGATGACAAATCCCTCCGAGCCAGATGGTATTGTTAGAACAGGTGCTGAAATGAGTCTCCTCTTGAGTTCTTGAAAACTCTTCTCACATTCTTCGCTCCAACCGAACTTTGTATCTTTCCGAGTCAGCTGAGTTAATGGAGTAGCGATTCGAGAAAATCCTTCCACGAATCTCCGATAATAACCAGCTAAACCAAGAAAGCTACGTACTTCGGTCACTGATTTAGGTTGCTCCCAGCTTTGAATAGCTTCAATCTTTGCCGGGTCAACCGATATTCCACGACTTGATACTACGTGCCCAAGGAATGCTACCTCCTCCAGCCAGAACTCGCATTTCTTCAACTTGGCATAAAGCTTGTATTCACGAAGCTTTTGGAGTACCAGCCTCAAGTGTTGCTCATGATCTTCACGGCTTTTGGAATAAATAAGGATGTCATCAATAAAGACGACCACAAAGTGATCCAAATATTCCTTGAATACCCGGTTCATCATATCCATGAAGGCAGCAGGAGCATTAGTCAATCCAAAGGACATGACTAAGAATTCATAATGCCCGTACCGAGTTCTGAAAGCCGTCTTTGGAATATCCTCAGTTCTAACCTTCAGCTGATGATATCCAGAACGAAGATCGATCTTTGAAAAGAATTGTGCTCCTTGCAACTGGTCAAACAGGTCATCAATACGTGGCAATGGGTACCTGTTTTTGATGGTGACATGATTCAACTCCCGATAATCAATACAAAGTCGCATACTTCCATCTTTCTTCTTCACGAATAGAACAGGAGCACCCCAAGGAGAAGTACTAGGACGAATAAAGCCAATGTCTAACAATTCCTGCAGTTGGATCTTTAACTCCTGAAGTTCAATAGGAGCCATTCGATATGGGGCTTTGGAAATGGGTTTTGTACCGGGTTCAAGGTCGATACAAAATTCAATTTCACGCTCTGGGGGTAGGCCAGGAAGTTCTTCAGGGAATACGTCAGGGAATTTATTAACAATAGAAATATCATTCAAAACTGACGTATTTTTGTTTAGATCCGTGACATGAGCTAAGAAAGCTTGACATCCGTTTTTCAATAAACGAATAGCTTTATGGCTTGAGATGACAGCGATTGATTTTAATGGTTTGGTTGCTTGAATTCGCATAATAGGTCGATTAGGAATATGAAAGCTAACAACCTTACGAAAACAATCAATTTTTGCATGATGAGTAGTTAACCAATCAATCCCTAGAATCACGTCAAATGCAAGTATTTTTAATGAAATAAGATCGACAGGTAATGTGTGGGTACCAACTTGAACCAAACAAGACTTATAAACCGTGGATGTAATGAAGGTTTCTCCCAATGGAGTTTCAACAGATAAATCAAAGTCTAATTTCTCCGGAATCAAATTTAATCGATGAGCGCAAGTAGGAGAAATAAAAGAATGGGTAGAACCGGTATCAAATAAAGTATAGACTTCGTTAGAGTTTATGATAAGCTTACCCGTGATGACCTCATTCGGGTTCCTTGCTTTCTGGGAGGTCACAACAAACGCTCTCCCTTGCACTATCGGTTTTGACTTTTCTGGGACGGCCTTTGGTGTCTCCATCTTGGCTGAACTTGTTTTTGGTAAACGACAAAATCGAGCTAAATGACCTTCTCTTCCACAATTATAACATGCTTTAGACGGCATCGCGCAGTTTGGACTGATGTGCCCCTCCCCTCCGCATTTGAAACATATGATAGGTGGTCGTTCTCCTTCCTTAACAACGGGTGCTGGTGCTGACGTCTTTCCATCATTGTTGAATCTCCTCTTCTTGAAATGATCATTCTTATTGTTTTGGCCCTGATTACCACCGAAGTGGTTACCATTTCTGGCCTGTTGATTCCCTCCACGCTTGTTGTCACCGCTTCGATGACTGCTCTCACTGGTATTATCATTTTGCCGACTGCTCTCTTTTGGTTGCGTTGACTCGTTATCGCGCTCCACTAACTGAGCCCTATTCACAACATCTGAATACAAACACAGTTTATGAGAAATAAGATGTTGACGTATCTCAGGTTTCAAACCTCGCAAAAACATTCGCGTCATTCGTTCTTCATTATCCACCAAGTGGGACGCAAACCGGGACAACTCAGCAAATTTGGCTTCGTACTGCGACACGGTCATATTATTTTGCTCCAATTTGATAAACTCCACCTCCTTCATGTGACGAATACTTTCAGGAAAGTATTTGTCGTTGAACAGCTCTTGGAACTTCTCCCAAGACATCTTCAGTGCGGCAGGTTGAGTACGCTTAATCGATTCCCACCAGTAATCTGCCTCTCCTCGCAACATAAAGGCGGCAAAGGGAACCTTTTGCTCCTCGGAGCATCCCAAGACATCAAATATCTTGGTAATCTGTTTTATCCATGTTTCCGCTATAAGTGGTTTTGGCTCTCCCTTAAACTCTGGTGGTCCCAGCTCCTTGAACTGTTTAGCGGTGACCGTCCGAGAGTTTTCAGTATTTCCACCTATATTTTGGACAGGAGCCGCTCTCGCCTGCTGTTGCATGAACTGCATAAAGTTTCTGAACATTTCATCATTCATCATCTGGTCAGTGTTGTTGTTTGCATGAGGATTGTCACCTTCCTGATGCACATTATCCTGATTATTGATATGTGGTGAATCAACAGTCACCTGTGCTCCATTGCTATTCTCAACATTCTCAGATGCCATTTTCAGATACTGCCACAAAATAAAAGTTAATTGATATGTCATATATTATCCTTATATTATGACCGACCAATTAAATACCATGCAAATAAACTTAGGTAGGTCATACTAGCGAAGGAATTCCCCGTCTCTCCCCTCCTAGTTCTATTCTCACATCTTAGCCAGGGATCATATCCCTAAGCTTTGATACCAACTGTGACGCCCCCAAAATTAGGTATACATCACCCATCTTGGGTCGTCAGATACAAAGTACAGAATACAAATACAACTTACTAATACAACTGTCGTGTACAATACGACAAAACATAAACTGTGAGTTTGAATACAAATATTATCTTCTAGAGAGTATTCATACTCAAAAGGAGTCCTCATTACATTTATTAACACACTATTACATAGAATAGTGAGGACTACTAACTAATACTATCATTTGAACCATCACTCCGCTCCCCGACTTGCCCCAGCTACGTTCTCATTTCCTGAAGAGAACAGTGAAAGAAAGGGTGAGCTCAACTAGCCCAGTAAGAAATATTATGACTAAGATAATGCAGAATAAATTATCATTAGCCTTCAACAATGTTAAACTGATAAAATATAATAGACATCAAGTTTAACTGCAGCGGAACAAGCAATCCATTAAAAGAGTCAAGTAGAAAATAAACTCTACTATCTTTTATGATTTAAAATATTTTTCAACACTGTTATCGCTGGGACTCAGCTTAATAAAATAATCCACATCATCGAATCACCCCTGCACTACGGCCAAGGATATTCGTGTATTCATTAATGGTCATGATCATGCCAACAACTGTCCATCAATGCACTACGGGCCAATGAGGACTTTTACCACATCATTTGTAACATTACGGTCATGATTATACCGAATAATCCCTGGTCATAATCATACCAAGTCCATCTATGCACTACAGGCCACAGATGACTTTTAACATTTTATAAACATGAGGATGATGACAATGATATAAGAATTCAATAAAACAAGTTCAAGAATTAATTTATCCAAGAATTAACAACGTCCAAATTGTCAACATGATACTGCTTTGTGGAGTAAAATTCAAGAATGCTTAGAAGAATATTTTCATGAAAAGATACTGGATGAAACGCAATTATCAAGGATATTCCACAAATTTCATGGAGTATAGAAGTCAAAACTTAACCAACTGAGTACAATGAAGAATAGAATAACAAAAGAAATCACCATGCAACAGGTTATTCCAACAGAATAATAAATAATGGAACCAGGTCCGGCGTAAACGCACAGACAGGATATTCCGACAGAATAATAAATAATGGAACCAGGTCCGGTGTAAAACACACAGACAGGATGTTCCAACAGAATAATAACAAAGACGGAACCAGGTCCGGTGTAAAACACACAGACAGGATGTTCCAACAGAATAATAATAAAAACGGAACCAGGTCCGGTGTAAAACACACAGACATGATGTTCCAACAGAATAATAATAAAAACGGAACCAGGTCCGGTGTAAAACACACAGACAGGATGTTCCAACAGAATAATAATAAAAACGGAACCAGGTCCGGTGTAAAACACACAGACAGGATGTTCCAACAGAATAATAATAAAAACGGAACCAGGTCCGGTGTAAAACACACAGACAGGATGTTCCAACAGAATAATAGAAGAATGTCACCAAGTATAGGGTAGACCGCGTATACAGGTTATTCCAACAGAATAATAAGAAATTGAACAACAACAGTTCTCTTCATGAATAAGAAAGAATAACACCCCTTACCGTTTTAAAGAAGAGCTGAAGTAAGGAAGTAGTTAAGTAGCAGAATACTCTTCTTCTCTCTCTCTATAGTTTCTCTCTATAGTGTTCAGTGAATTCGTAAGAAATAATGAAGGAATGAGCTGCTATTTATAGAAAAATAGAATGCATAGTAACTAATCCATGAACGGTCCAGATTGATTACTTTAATCTGACGGTCCATATTTAAAGAAAAATCTTTTAAATAAAATATAATATATTCTATTTATAGAATAACTTTAATAAAGTATTCTGTTTTATATAAAAAGATGTTTCTGTTTTATTACGTTAATAATACGAATAAAACAAAACGTCATTATCGCTAAATAATTCATATTATTAACTGACAATAATTGAATCAAACTGAGTGACTTCTCACATAAGCATTAATACTCAATACCGTGTGCTACTATGCAACCACACGTATTACTGTACTTTTACTACAGAGTAGTTCAACAGTAACAATGGTAAAACTTCCGCCGTTATTTTTAATAAAATATTTTTATCGTTTTCTCAATCCGACAATAATTCTGCTGTGGGGTCCACCAATGATTGTGTCGTTGTACGAATATTCCCCGACCAATCGAATATTATATAACAACTTGCGTACTTTGTAAAATTTATAAATATTACCCACAACTATAACATTATATCAAATTAACTCCATAATATTCAAAAATGATATTTATAGAAAATTCATCTTTATTTATAAAAGTTGGGGTCTTACACTCGGCCTGCAGATCGAGCATTTAGTAGATGGAATTATCATTCATTAGTCAACTTAAACAGATAAGGTCCTTAAAAGATTTTATATGGATAAAGCACATCCATTGAGTACCCACATCCATTGAGTACCCCAATGGATGTTTGATCACTTGATGTGAAAAAAGACCCTTTTAGACCTCGTGAGGATAATGAAGAATTACTTGGTCCTGAAGTACCATACCTTAGTACAATTGGTGCGCTAATGTATCTTGCTAATAATACATGACCTGGTATATCATTCTTTGTAAATTTGCTAGCAAGATATAATCCTTCTCCTGCCCGGAGATATTAGAATGGAGTTAAACATATTTTTTGTTACCTGCGAGGAACTATGGATGTGGGTTTATTTTATTCAAATAATGATAATCATGAATTTGTTGGATATGCTGATGTAGGATGTTTATCTGATCCACATGAAGGTCTATCTCAACAGGTTATCTCTTTATGTGTGGTGATACTGCTATATCATGGAGATCTAAGAAGCAAACATTAGTTGCCACTTCATTTAATCATGTTGAAATACATGTAATCCATGAAGCAAATCGAGAATGTGTGTGGCTGAGATCAATAACTCAACATATTCGTGGAACATGCAGTTTATCCTCTAACAAAGGAACTCCAACCATTCTATATGAAGACAATGTTGCATGTATAGCTCAATTAAAAGGAGGATACATCAAAGGAGATAAAACAAAGCACATCTCATCGAAATTCTTTTTCACACATGACCTTGATAAGTGTGGTGACATTGGTGTTCAACAAATTCGCTCAAACGATAATCTAGCAGATTTGTTCACCAAAGTATTATCAACTACAACATTTAAAGGATTGGTCGCAATATTGGAATGCGGCAACTAAAGGATTTAAGGATACATTCATGAGGGGGGGACTAATACGCACTGCACTCTTTTTCCTTAACCAATGTTATTTCTCATTGGGTTTTTCCTGGTAAGGTTTTTAATGAGGTTACTTTCAATGCGTATGGCTGCACAATAGACATTCAAGGGGGAGGTGTTATAAAATTATAATATATGGATGTCTAGATTCATTCCTACCCCCTTTATTATAATAACCTTTGAGCTTTGAAACTCCCATGTCCTTTAAGCTTTGAAACTCATATGACCTATAAGTTTTGAAATTTCTAAGTATTTATGTACATGTGTTTAGAAATAGAAGCATTGTAAAGAGAATGAAAAATATATACATACAAATACAACTTATAGGAAATAAGAATGCTCTCTCTTTTCACTAATCATCCTTGTTCTTAATTTTAGTATACTTTTATAATATGATTCTCACTTTTACGAATTTTATCTGTTCTTTTATGTAAAATTTGTTTCTTTTTTTATGTGAGGTTTAGTTAGTTATTATAATTTAGGCTGTTTACTCTATTATTTGATGCTTGATTAATTATCATATATAATTTTTCATGTTACAATTGCAATTGTCTACTTAGTTATTAGAATTAATTCAAGTTGTACTGCATTTCCAAATAGGGGGTTCAACATAAAATAATCCCCATGTTAAAAACAAAACAACATATAAATAAATTCCTATTTATATCTACCAACTTGTTTTCAAATACTAAAATTTGCACCGAATTACACACTTAATTTTATTTTTAGGAAATTAATATCTTCACATATATTTTTGATATTTCTAAATAGTCCTCTCTCATATGAGAAGAAAGTGGGTCCTACCTTCATATGAGAGTGAATCATGTGAAAATATCAAAAATTAATGTAAAAATAGTATTCCCTTATTTTTATTTTGATGGTATTCTTTTAGTTTAAGGACTAAATTTAATTATTAAAGAAATTATCTGTGACAAACGAGATTTTGTAATTTAATTTTAATATTTATTGAATTAAATAAATATTTTTGATGATTTAATTATTAGATTAAATAATTAATTGATGCAATTATGGTAGATTAATTTAATTATATGTGTTAAATTTATTAAATTAACGTGGAGAATTTTATTATTCAAATTATGTAATTATGTGAGTTTATTGAATTAAAAGAAATATTTAATAAGCCTAATATTATTTTATAATTAATGAGAAAATTAATTATATGACTATGTGAATTAATGAGAAATTATGATATTTTATTCAAATTAAATTAAATAATATATTTGAGTTATTGTAAAAATAGGTGTGACATTATTAAACTACGGTATAAAGGATTTATTAAATTAAATGGATTTGAGTCATTTAAGATTAACCAAACGAAGCCTTATGAGGAGTTAATAACAGTTAACCCATGATTGGGTTAACTGACCACTCTGCGCTCAGTTATTTTATAAAATACGACGTCTTCTTCTTCATTTGGCTAAGTCTAGAAAAGAAAAATTCAGAGAGAGATTGAGAAGTCTGAAGGAAATTGTGAGTGTGTAATCAAACAAGTATCTGTGAAAGGATCATCTCTTCTAATCTATACTCTGGGTAATTCCTATAACTAATTTTATTTACGTTGTTTAAGTTTTTTAAAAAATGGCTTTTATGTTCTGTAAAAGTTCTATAGTGGAAAAAGGTGTAACGATTATGTGTTAATTATGTGATAAATATTATCATATCGTGTTTTATTATATATATTGTATAAACCATATCATCAGTTCATAAAAACATGTCGTATATACTTTCTACAAAATTACAGAGTAGAAATATGGCCATATGGCCCTTACTAATAAATTTAATATGTCAAACATATATTGTGTCATAAATTTTATACATGTATATAATTATGTATATTATAACGAAGAGACCAAACTTCAAATGAACGGATTCGGTGTTATAACGAATCCGTAGTGTTGATTTTCATGTTCTGTATTCAAAACTTTCAAAAATACCAAGAACAGTAAATTACATATGTTAATTCTGTAAATTATGTGTTATAACATGTTAAAATCATGCTAAAAGGGTTAAGTAATAGTTATGAGTATAAAACAACGTCTGGTTATGCTTAATTTCATGTATTGATTCAAGAAATTGGTAAAAATTGGCATGTTCTGCGATTTTCGCGAATTGAGGTTCTGAGTCTGGTTCGCCGCGCCGCAGCGCCGGCTACAGGCATAAGAACCGCGCTGCAGTGCGAGCCACGCTGCAGCGCCAATAACCTGGCCACAGCGTGGGCCGCGCCGCAGCGCCGAAAGCAAGCATGACGGTGGCGCCGCAGCGTCACTCTCCAGAATGTTCAGAAACGAAAATTTTAAAGTGTTCAAGTACATGAATGTGTTAGTAACCTAACCTAATGAACATAAAAATATGTTAGAAGTATAATGAGATGTTAAAATAGTTTCTTAGCATGTCAATAACGCATTTAAGTGTGTATTGAATGTTTGAACGCATAGTTAGTGTAAGACCCCAAATTATTAATAAATAAAATTTAATTTCCTCTATTTATTATTTTGAAATAGTAAGGGTTGATTTGATTAATGTGGTTAGTTATGGGTAAAATGTGCAAATATTTTAAATAAGCAAGTGGTTATAAAATATTCATTTTTATCGGAGAATAGTCGTTTGGTCGTGGAATATTGTTACTGTCGGGGAATATTCGTACGACGACGCAGCCTTGTGTGGGCCCCATAACGGAAAGCGATTGGATGATGAAAACGACAAAAATAAGTTGTTTATAAATAACGGCGTTGTTATTACTGATAATACTGTTGAAATACTCGGTGGTTAAAACACAGTAGCACACAGTATTGCACCAATTATTGATTCTTACGTAAGAAGGCACTACTCAATAATTGTTACAGTAATTACTGTTCAGTATTTTATTTTATTGATTTAATAATTGCTACGTTGATATTTTATATTACTGTTGTTTCAATAATTGTCACTACACAGTATTTTCCATTATCGAAGCAATAATTCATATTATCTGAATAATATTATTAGATAACGTTAATTATTGGCAATGTCTAGAAAGTTCTATCTAAGGAGAGGTTTGGTCACCTAATTACACGTCAGTAAGCAGAAATCCTTATTGGAAAGCCCCCTCTTTCTTGGGAACGGCCTGGTTGTCAGTATTATGATTTTGTAATATTATTTATGAATAATTAATTATTGATTTATATGATGAGGAAAATATTAATTTTATGTGGATATAGATGGAGAAAATTTTTAATGTGACAATTGTTGAAAATTAATGTTTTATCTTTTTCTGATAAAATAATTCATTTAAATATATTATTATATTTTAATAATATATTAATGATGATATTTTTACAATGAATGTGGGATATATGAGTATATGAGGAGGAAGAGTATTTTTGTTACAATAAATATTTAAAACATGTTTTTCATGTTTGTGGACTCCATTTCTTGACTGAATTTTGTTTATAGCTTGTAAAATCGTCCGTTTGTGGATTTCGGTCAATTTTTGTTTGGAATTTGGAAAAATTTTCTTCATCAAAGTTGTAGAGAATGGAATTTCCTATAAAAAAGACATGAGGTTCGAATTTTTCTGATAAAATGACTATTTATTATTAATTATTGAAGTTTTGAAGTTTCGAAATAATTATTTTTTAAAAGTTTTAAATTTGTGTTAAAAGAAAAACATTTTTGAAATGTTTGTGGGCATCATTAACATGTGCAAGGTGGCTGAAATCAGTTGGTAAAAGTGGGCGTAGGAATTTGTAATATAAATAATAATATTTTATTAAATTTTCTGCTTTGGTGTTCTAAGTATTTTCCTATAAATAGGGTGCTTAGGTTAGAATTATAAAACACACCAGAAACTAAAGTTTTCTCTCTCTTTCTCTATCGATATATTGAGCGTATTCTTGTGAGTATTTTGATACTTTGAGTGTTGTTATACGGTGTAAGTTCCATTCAGCACTATATTCTGTATTTTAGTCAGAAGTACTATTCTTTCGAGGTAAGAGATGTTGTTTTCTTCTTAAATGATATTATTTTTTTCAATATCATTATGCCAAAATATTGGTCTGAAATTTTTATCAAATTTAGAACTTTTTGTGTCGGGGTTACTATTCACGTATACGACACTATTCACGAATACGACACTATTCATCGGAAAAAAATGAAATTTTTTTCTTTTTGTCCAAAATATCTATGATGGATACTAGCTTTAATTGTATCCATGTTTTGATCATTCTTGAATTTTACTCCACTATGATTACTTATGAGGTATTTTTGGACATGGATAAATCGAAATACGAATCCTTAATATTTGTTATTTTGTTTCACTGGATTCGTTTCTTTTAAAATATTTTTCATCATCCTCAGTCCTAAATGATGATATTACTGAATATCTTTGGCCTGTAGTGCAAAAATGAATGATTTCTAATGAATATCTTTGGCCCGTAGTGCAAAGATGAACAGGTGTTTAGATGAACATGACCAACTGGTGAATATCTTTGGCCTGTAGTGCAAAGATGAATATTTGATTTATGATGTATATTGATTGATGTTACAGGGATAAAATATTGATGATGAACTTCTAAATTCATAGATAATAGTAGATTTCATTCTCTACGTAACTCTTCTATGAATTATTGTTTCCGCTGCGAATATTGATCTGAAACTTGTTGTCTATTGTATTTTATCAAATTTTTCCCTGTTGAAGACTAACAATAATTTGTTCTATATTATCTTAGTTATAATATTCTTTACTGGCTAGTTGAGCTCACCCTTTTCCTTTTTGTTCCATTTTTTTTCTCAGGAGGCGAGAATGTAGCGAGTACTAGTCGGGGTATGGAATGAAGGTTCTAGAAAGTCGTTTTAGTAGTCCTCACCATTTTTGTAAATAATGTACCAATAATTGTAATGAGGACTTATTTGGGTATGAATATTGTCTAGATGGCAATATTTATATTTAAACTCACAGTTTTTATGTTGTATTATTAAAGTTGTAGTTGTTTTCGTACCATGTATTTTGATGACTCAGAATGGGTGTTGTATACCTATTTTGGGGTCGTCACAGTTGGTATCAGAGCTTAGGGATATGATCTCTGGCGGAGGTAGGGAATATAACTAGGAGGGGAGAGACGAGCAAATCATTCGCTAGTGTGTCCTACCTAAGCTTATTTGTTGGTCGAACATAATATAGGGGTATTATGTGATTTGTTAATTTGTTTAATTAACCCTTGTTTTATGGCAGTATTTAAGAATGACAACTGAGAATGTTAACAGTGGTGTAAATGAAACCGTGGAGACGCCTGTACTCACTAACGAGGAGAACGTGCAACATGCTGGCAATGTTCCTCCTGTGAACAACACCACTGAGCAGATGATGAACGATGAGATGTTTAGAAGCTTTTTGCAGTTCATGCAAAATCAGACGAGGGAGACTCGTGTTCAAAATATAGGAGGAAATGATAGCAATTCACGGTTTGTCACAGCCAAGCAGTTCAAGGAGTTGGGACCACCAGAATTCTGGGGAAAGCCGGATCCGATTAAGGCGGAGACGTGGGTTAAACAAATTACCAAGATATTCGATGTCTTGGGATGCACGGAGGAACATAAGATTTCATTCGCCACCTTTATGTTCCGTAATGAGGTAGATTACTGGTGGAAATCTGTGAAGCGTACCCATCCAACCGCACTTAAGATGTCTTGGGAAACGTTTCAGAAACTGTTCAATGACAAGTACTTTCCTGAAAGTATTCGTCATATGAAGGAAGTAGAGTTTGTTAGACTGGAGCAGAATAACATGACGGTGTCCCAGTACGAGGCGAAGTTTGTAGAGTTGTCCAGGTTTGCACCTAATTTGGTGGAGAATGAGGAACGCATTGCGCGGATGTTTCTGAGAGGTTTGAAACCCGACATACGTCAATATCTCATTTCACATAAATTTTCTCTCTATTCAGATGTTGTCAACAGGGCTCAATTATTAGAGCGAGATAACGAGTACGTTCAACCGAGGGACCACAACCAGGATCATACCTGTGACAGCAGTCATCAGAACAACGATAACCAGCGGAGAAAGAAAAATACGGACAAGAGCGGCAACCACTCTGGTGGTAATCATGGCCATGAGAATAGAAGAAGCGAGTTGGGAGGAGATTTTAAAAAGAGGAGATTCAACAATGACAATACGAAGACGTCAGCACCAGCAGCAACTGGTTCCAAGGGAGGAGAACGACCATTGGTCATATGCTATAAGTGCGGAAAAGAAGGACATATCAGCCCAAACTGCCCACAACAATTTAAGGTATGTTATAACTGTGGAAAGGAAAGACATGTCGCTCGAGATTGCACTGCAGCGAAACCAAGTCCAGCGGGGAAGGTGACTCAAAAGGTTGTCCTAGAAAAGTCAAAGTCAACGGTTCCTGGAAGAGCGTTTGTCGTGACTGGTCAACATGCGAGGAACCCAAACGAGGTGATCACGGGTAAGCTAATCATAAATTCATGTGAAGTTTATACCTTACTAGATACCGGTGCTACCCATTAATTTATTTCTCCTGCTTGTGCTCAACGTTTAAACTTGACTCTAGAGAAATTAGACTTTGATTTATCTGTGGAGACTCCGTTAGGAGAAACTTTCATCACATCCACTGTTTATAAATCTTATTTGATCCAAGTTGGCACCATCACCTTACCTGTTGACCTTATCTCTTTAAAAATACTTGCATTTGACGTGATTTTAGGGATTGATTGGTTAACTACTCATCATGCCAAAATTGGTTATTTTCGTAAGGTTGTTAGTTTTTATATTCCTAACCAACCTGTTGTGCGAATTCAAGCAACTAAGCCATTAAAATCAATCACTGTTATATCAAGTCATAAAGTTATTCGTTTATTAAAAAACGGATGTCAAGCTTTCTTAGCCCATGTTATGGATTTGAATAAAGACACGTCATATTTGAATAATATTCCTATTGTTTTTGACTTTCCTAACGTATTTCCTGAAGAACTTCCCGGTCTACCCCCAGAACGTGAAGTTGAATTCTTTATTGATCTTGAACCTGGTTCAAAGCCCATTTCTAAAACCCCATATCGAATGGCTCCTATTGAACTTCAGGAGTTAAATGTCCAAATACAGGAGTTGTTGGACATCGGTTTCATTCGTCCTAGTACATCTCCTTGCGGTGCTCCTGTTTTATTCGTAAAGAAGAAAGACGGAAGTATGCGACTTTGTATTGACTACCGTGAATTAAACCATGTCACTATCAAGAATAGGTATCCGCTACCTCGTATTGATGACCTGTTTGACCAGTTACAAGGAGCACAATTCTTTTCAAAAATCGATCTTCGTTCTGGATATCATCAGCTGAAGATTAGAACTGAGGATTTTCCAAAGACTACCTTTAGAACTCGGTATGGGCATTATGAATTCTTAGTCATGACTTTTGGATTGACTAATGCTCCTGCGGCTTTCATGGATATGATGAATCGAGTATTCAAGGAATATTTGGATAAGTTCGTTGTTATTTTTATTGATGACATCCTCATATATTCCAAAAGTCGTGAAGATCATGAGCACCATTTGAAGCTGGTACTCCAAAGGCTTTGCGAAAACAAGTTATATGCCAACTTGAAGAAATGCAAGTTTTGGCTTAAGGAAGTAGCATTCCTTGGGCACGTGGTGTCAAAACATGGAGTATCTATTGACCCGGCGAAGATTGAAGCAATACAAAGTTGGGACAACCGAAGTCGGTGACTGAAGTATGTAGCTTTCTGGGCTTAGCTGGTTATTATCGGAGATTCGTGGAAGAATTTTCTCGAATTGCTACTCTATTAACTCAGCTGACTCGGAAAGATATCAAATTCGTATGGAGCGAGGAATGCGAGAAGAGTTTCCAAAAGCTTAAGATGAGACTCATTTCGGCACCTGTTTTGACAATACCATCTGGTTCGGATGGATTTGTTATCTATAGCGATGCTTCAGGGAAAGGGCTAGGATGTGTTCTCATGCAACGTGGGAAAGTTATAGCCTATGCCTCACGATAACTTAAAGAATATGAGAGGAATTATCCTACTTATGATCTAGAGTTGGCAGCAGTCGTTTTCACGCTAAAGATCTGGAGGCACTATCTATATGGGGAGAAAGTGGAGATATATTCAGACCATAAAAGCCTCAAATATTTCTTCACCCAAAAAGAACTCAACATGCGGCAACGACGTTGGCTCGAGCTGTTGAAAGACTACGACCATACCATTCAATGTCATCCTGGAAAAGCGAACGTGATAGCTGACGCATTGAGCAGAAAATCATACGCGGGAACGAGTGCGATGTTGTCAACACAAAGGCCCATTTGGTGTGATTTACAAAAGATGAAGATAGAATTCAAGACTCCGGGGACCCATGCAATGATGTCAAGTATACGTATAGAACCAACTTTAATCGAAAAAATTAAAGTTGCTCAAGCCACAGACCCGGAGCTGATACGTATGAAGAAGAAAGTGCAAGAAGGTGCTATTCCAGAAGCAATAATTGATGAAGAAGGAATACTTCGAGTCCACTCCAGACTTTGTGTTCCTAACGATTCTGATTTGAAGTACAAGATCATGATGGAGGCACACAATACACAATTTGCAATCCATCCTGGAAGTACCAAAATGTATCGTGATCTTCGACATACATTTTGGTGGAACAATATAAACAGAGAGATTGCAAAGTTTATCTCAAGGTGTTTAACTTGTCAACGTGTAAAGGCAGAGCATCAAGTGCCTAAGGGTCCCTTGCAACCACTTGAGATTCTGAAATGGAAGTGGGAACACATTACCATGGATTTTGTTACGGGTCTTCCCACAGTTTCTCAAGGCATAAATGCTATTTGAGTTATTATTGATAGATTAACCAAGTCTCCACATTTTTGCCGATACGGGAGACTTATTCCCTTGAACGTCTTGCTAGTATGTACGTAAATGAGATTGTGAGGTTGAATGGCATGCCAATATCCATAGTTTTGGATCGTGACCCAAGATTCACTTCAAAATTTTGGGTTACCTTGCAAAAAGCTATGGGCATAAATTTACGATTCAGTTTAGCATACCATCCTCAAACGGACGGACAATCAGAGAGGACTATTCAAACTCTTGAAGATCTATTTATACTCTGTGTCCTAGACTTCAAAGGCAGTTGGGATAAGTATTTACCATTGGTGGAATTCTCCTACAACAACAGTTATCAGGCAAGTATAGATGTGGCTCCATTCGAAGCATTGTATGGACGAAAGTGTCGCTCTCCAATATGTTGGGATGAGGTGGGTGAAGCAACATTGTTGGGACCTGAGTTGGTACGTATGACTACAGGAAAGATCCAAATAATTCGACAACGTATACAAATGGCATAGGATCGACAAAAGAGTTATGCGGATCTTCATCGAAAGGACGTGGAAATTAGTATTGGGGATCATGTATTGTTGCGTGTTGCTCCATGGAAGGGAGTTACAAGATTTGGGAAGAGAGAAAAGCTCAATCCACGATTTATTGGTCCATTTTAGATTCTTGACCGAGTAAGAAATGTAGCCTATAGACTCGCATTACCACCAAGCATATCTCGTGTTCATAATATTTTTCATATATCTGTGCTTCGTAAATATGTGAAAGACCCGAACCACGTTATTGAGTTAGAAACGGACGAGATAGCCGAAGACTTAACGTACGAGGAGGTACCTGTCAAGATCTTGGATAAAAAGGAGCATATGCTACGCACAAAGGTCATACCACAAGTTAAAGTTTTGTGGAGGAACCATGCTATTGAGAAAATGACCTGGGAGTTGGAAACGGAAATGAAAGCGAGGTGTCCTCATCTTTTCGAAACACCAGGTACGTACGTCAATTTCGAGGATGAAATTTCACAAGGAGGGGAGGTTGTAAGACCCCAAATTATTAATAAATGAAATTTAATTTCCTCTATTTATTATTTTGAAATAGTAAGGGTTGATTTGATTAATGTGGTTAGTTATGGGTAAAATACGCAAATATTTTAAATAAGCAAGTGGTTATAAAATATTCATTTTTATTGGAGAATATTCGTTTGGTCGTAGAATATTCTTACTGTCGGGGAATATCCTTATTGGAAAGCCCCCTCTTTCCTGGGAACGGCCTGGTTGTCAGTATTATGATTCTGTAATATTATTTATGAATAATTAATTATTAATTTATATGATGAGAAAAATATTAATTTTATGTGGATATAGATGGAGAAAATTTTTAATGTGACAATTGTTGAAAATTAATGTTTTATCTTTTTCTGATAAAATAATTCATTTAAATATATTATTATATTTTAATAATATAATAATGGTGATATTTTTACAATGAATGTGGGATATATGAGTATATGAGGAGGAAGAGTATTTTTGTTGTAATAAATATTTAAAACATGTTTTCTATGTTGGTGAACCCCATTTCTTGACTGATTTTTGTTTATAGCTTGTAAAATCGCCCGTTTGTGGATTTCGGTCAATTTTTATTTGGAAAAATTTTCTTCATCAATGTTGTAGAGAATGTAATTTCCTATGAAAAAAACATGAGGTTCAAATTTTTCTGCTAAAAGGACTATTTATTATTAATTATTGAAGTTCTGAAGTTCCGAAATAATTATTTTTTAAAAGTTTTAATTTTGTGTTAAAAGAAAAACGTTTTTGAAATGTTTGTGGGCATCATTAACATGTGCAAGGTGGCTGAAATCAATTGGTAAAAGTGGGCGTAGGAATTTGTTATATAAATAATAATATTTTATTAAATTTTTTGTTTTGGTGTTCTAAGTATTTTCCTATAAATAGGGTGCTTAGGTTAGAATTAAAAATACACCAGAAACTAAAGTTTTCTCTCTCTTTCTCCCTCGATATATTGAGCGTATTCTTGTGAGTATTTTGATACTTTGAGTGTTGTTATACGGTGCAAGTTCCCTTCAGCACTATATTCAGTATTTCAGTCAGAAGTGTTATTCTTTCGATCATAGATAATAGTAGATTTCATTCTCTAAGTAACTCTTCTATGAATTATTGTTTCCGCTGCGAATATTGATCTGAAACTTGTTGTCTATTGTATTTTATCAGATTTTTCCCTGTTGAAGACTAACAATAATTTGTTCTATTTTATCTTAGTCATAATATTCTTTACTGGGCTAGTTGATCTCACCCTTTTCTTTTTTGTTCCATTTTTCTTCTCAGGAGGCGAGAATGTAGCGAGTACTAGTCGGGGTATGGAATGAAGGTTCTACAAAGTCGTTTTAGTAGTACTCACTATTTTTGTAAAATAATATATCAATAATTATAATGAGGACTTATTTGGGTATGAATATTGTCTAGATGACAATATTTGTATTTAAACTCACAGTTTTTATGTTATATTATTAAAGTTGTAGTTGTTTCTGTACCATGTATTTTGATGACTCAGAATGGGTGTTGTATACCTATTTTGGGGGCGTCACAGTTAGCTTATTGTTTGTCAACATGATACTGCTTTGTGGAGTAAAATTCAAGAATAATATTTATGTACTAAAAATAATTTGGACAGAAAAGAAATATATTTTTCGGGTAAATAGTACCCCGCAATAGTACCCTATGAATAGTACTTCGGGAATAGTACCTCGTGAATAGTATCCCGGCATGAAAAGTACCCCAAATACCCGAGTGAATAATATTCGGGTAAATAGTAATTTGGGTGAATAGTAACCCATGAATAGTAACTTGTGAATAGTACTCTGACACTAAAAGTGCCTCGAATACCCGAGTGAATACTACTAGAGTGAGTAGTAACTGGGTGAATAGTAACCCGTGAATAGTAACTCGTAAAAACAATACCAAAGAAAATGATATTCTATGACGAGTACAAAAGAAATGATATCTCATACGAGTATAATAGAGTATACGAAACTACAAATGGATTATCACCCGCCATGCGGTAATCCACGTAGACAGATCATTTCCATAATTTAATAAAGAATGAATACGAATGATCATTCACCATGCATGTGGTAATCCACATAGACATGTTATTCCAATAGAATAATAAGGAATGGAATAATAGAAGAATTCACCAGGCATGCGATAGACCGCACATACAGGTTATTCCAACAGAATAATAAATAATGGAACCAGGTCATGCGTAATCCGCACAGACAGGATATTCCAACAGAATAATAAATAATAGAACCAGGTCATGCGTAATCCATACAGACAGGATATTCCAGCAGAATAATAAAGAATGGAACCAGGTCATGTATAATCTGCACAGACAGGATATTCCAACAGAATAATAAAGAATGGAATAACAGAAGAATTTTACCATGTATGCGGTACTTCGCATAGACAGGTTATTCCAACATAATAATAAAGAATGGAATAACAGAAGAATTTCACCATGTATGCGATACTTCGCATAGACAGGTTATTCCAACATAATAATAAAGAATGGAATAACAGAAGCTCTCTTCATGAATACGAAAAAAATAATACTCCTTACTATAATAATAATATCCTTTACCTCAGGAGAAAACTGGATACTGGAATAGTGAGGTAGCAGACTTCTCTTCTTCTTTTTCTTTATAATTTCTCTCTATAATAATTGCTCTTATAGCTTTAGTGAATTGGTAAAAAATAATGAAGGAATGAGCTTCTATTTATAGAAAAATATAGTTTCGATAATTGCACGTTTTGGGGCTCGAAATATTACAGTATAATACCTTCCTCTTTTTCTTCATTTTTAATTTAGTCCTGCAAGTATTATCAAACTTGCTCCACCTCTCCTAATAGTAAATTATGTGAATCAATGGTACATACATGTGAACACATAGTTATAAGCATGTGAATTAATTGAAATTAATTGCTCATTTATCCGATTAATTACCCGATTGGTCAATATAACCTCCAGACATCAATTATTATCGAAATAAATGTCGATTTCCACAAACACTAATAATCCCAACACAATAAAAATATCAATTTCATCTTTAATCAACATGAACTTATTCATCATTAATATTATAATTCACAATATTTAACAACCAAGTCGTTCCCAGGAAAGAGGGGGCTTTTCGATAAGGATTTCTCCATATTGGCGCACAATTAGATTATCTAACCTCTCCTTGACAGAACTTCTTGACATTGTCAATATTGCAAATAATAATATGAATAACTTTGTCGTCTCAATTATTGATTTAATAATATAACATATTATACAGATGATACCGTGACAAAAATTTAATCAATAATATGAGAGATACGATGCAGCAATTACTGTAGTAATAATTGAGTATAACTGAGTGATTTTTTACGTAAGCATCAATAATCAATACCGTGTCCTACTATGCAACCACGCGTATTACTGTACTTTTACTACCGGGTAGTTCAACAGTTTTAACGGTAACACTTTCGCCGTTATTTTTATAAAAAGATAATTCTGTTGTTTTTTAAATACGGCAATACTTCCGTTGTGGGGTCCACTAATTATTATGCCATCGTACGTATATTTCCTGTGAAAATGAATATTCCTTGACTAATCGAATATTCCCCGGCACAACGAATAACAACTTACTTACTTTGCAAAAAATTTCAAATATCACCCTTAACTTTAACCTTTTATCAATTTAACCATTTACGAAATAAAATAATAATTATAAGAAAATTGAATACTTTCATTTCATAAAATTTGGGATCTCACAGTTAAATTTGGTGAACAACAATAGGGTAATGAGAACCCGACTTTGGAAGAGTCAAAAATACACCCCATTAGAATGAGGACATAATTGTACGAAGAGCTAAAAGGGTGTGTTTTCACTAACATACATGATGTCTAAACACATATAAATTTGTGTTATCATAAGATATGGTTGTGCGCATCCACTTGCTGACTATATCTATGAGCATTATCTATATAATCTTGGAGTATGGTTGGAATATAATCCTCAGTTTGAGACAATGGAGATAATTATATGGCAAGAAGATACACACCACTGGAATGAACATGATATTAATCTTCTCGTTCTTCTTTGGGGTCTATTGGGTCAACTAAGATTACTTTTTAAGTCCTATGATATCTATTATAACTTCGATACATGGCCTCCCATGTATGAAGACTTCCTTGAGCATTTTTCAAAGATTTTAATACCTAAAACAGTTATCAACTGTACCTTTATTTAAAGTATCATTGGTTTGGAGTGTGAGTACATTTATTTATATTGAAACTCACAGCTTATGTGTTTTCGTATTTTTAACGACAGTTTAATAGTTGTAAATGGGAGGATTTATATTTGGATTCTATAGTGTGTATTTGGCAACTCAGAATGACTCGTGTGGACCTATTTTGGAGGCGTCACATATTACACACAACTCTTGGATGACAATCACGCTTTATGTGCCCCAGTTGTCCTCATCGAAAACATCCTTTTGAATTTCCTCTAAATTTCCCTTCATTGTTGGACTGCTCGGTGTCATCAGAACCTTGCTTGGAGAAGTTCTTATTCTTTTGGTCCTTTGTGTACAGAGCATTCTCCACTTGAGAGAGAGATTGCTTATCATTACTGGCCATTTGTTTCACCATAGTTTCTTGATTAGAAAGAAGATTCTCTAACTCAATAATTGAAGGTTGTGTTGCCCACCCTTGTATAGACAAAATAAAGGGCATAAACTCTTTTCATAGTCCACGAATGAGATAACAACGCAACCGAGCATCACTCACGGGTTCCTCTGTATCCAATTCTGAAATTTCAGCACATAAGGTTTTGACTTTCAAAAAATATTCTGGAATTGGAAGAGTACCTTGAGTCATTTCAGCAAGTTCATTCTCCAAGTAATGCAACTGCATTGTAGTCTTTTGCGTGAACAACCATTCAAGTATCTCCTACACTTTTTTTGGCGACGAGACATCACAAACATGTGCGATATAGTCTTGGTTGATCGAAGTTCATAAGGTAAACAAGGCTTTGCCACACTTAATCTTCCACTTTCGCTGTAAATCAATATTTTAGGGGTGTATCTTTTGGAATTACATCATCATCACCAGAGATAAGATCCCACAAGTCGTGCCCATATAGATAAGCTTCCATGCATAGCTTCTAGTAATTATAGTTGTTACCAACAAGCTTATCTACAAAAACATTGCTTCCATCATTCATATTCACTGAGCAATAAAATCAAACACCTGGTAGACGACCAAGCTCTGATACCATGTAACAAATATAGAGATTGAAAGAAATCGAAAAGAAAACAGAGATATGTTGAACTGAATTTTATTACTCAATGAAGAACTGAAGCAAAACTAAGGAACACAAAAGTTATAAATACTAAAAGTTTTCCTAAAAAGTCTCAACCAACACCAACATGCCTATGAGATTATTTGCCTAAATAAAAGGAAGACAATCATTATTCCTAAATAAATGGAATACTTAAAACAACAAGCAACACTGGATAATCTTGGAACGTCTCTTGAAGACATGTTCAAGGCATTCATAAATCAAACACAACAGTTTCAAAAAGAGACAAGAACTTCCATCCATAATTTTGAGAATCAGATGAGTCAACTTGGTACTAAAGTTGGATGATTGGACTCTCATGGTTCCGGGAAGCTACCGTCAGAAACTGTTATCAATCCGAGAGAGAATGCAAGTGTTATAACCTTGTGAAGTGGAAAACAAGTGGATACACCAAAAGTCACTGTTGAACTCGAGGAGGAAAAAGCTAAGGAGGAAACAAAAACACCTAAGGTACTACATAACCCTCTTATTCAACTTAAAAATAATCCTTTACCCTTTCCCCCCAGGAATCCTAGAATTTCAAAGAAATATGAGCAAGAGAAGGAAATCCTAGAAACTTTTAAGAAGGTAGAGGTGAATATTCCTTTACTTGATGCAATTAAACAAGTGCCAAGGTATGCAATATTTTTAAAAGAATTATGCACTAACAAAAGAAAATTAAAAATGATGAGAGAGTCACAGTTAGAGAAAATGTATCAGCAGTTCTACAAAGAAAAGTGTCCCCTAAGGGTAAAGATCCAGGTATGTTCACAATTACATATAAGATAGGAAATGCCAAATTAAAAAAAGAAATGCTAGATTTAGGAGCTTCAATTAATGTGATGCCATTATTTATTTATGCTTCTTTAAATCTAGATCCTTTGAAAAGTCCTGATATGATTATCCAATTGGCAGATCGTACTAACACTTACCCCTAAGAGGTAATTGAAAATTTTGGAGGATGATACATAACCAAATCCCTCTAATATCTTGTTAGGGAGACCATTCTTGAAAACAACAACGTGAAAGTAGTATGCATATAAGTCAATCATGTATGATGATAAATCATATACTTTGTAAATAATCTTATTCATTTATTAATAAAAGTATTCATTTACAAAAGGCATTAATTTATCTATATGGTGATGTTTTAATAATATGTGATAAACCCATAGTTTTAATAAATACTTTTAGAATTATGATAAGATTATTCTAATGAGATCTAAATTCTTAGATAGCTTAAAACTTAAATGTTCCCAATCAATGGATTACTAAAAAAAGAATTAGTGAATCCGGATAGATTAGTACATATATTACTTGCCCATTAGATGAGGATGATTGATCTCATAATCATTTGTGTGGAGACACTAAAGCAAGTATGTAGGTGCTTATTGGAGAATAAGTTCACTGAACGTGGCTCGCTAAGGAATACCTAATAGAGTTTTACTTGCCTGTCAATAGGAATTCATGTAGTGATAGTAGTACAAGTGATCCTTAGACTTGAGATCATCATAGTATTTTGTATATAATAAGTTATACTTTGACATGTCCCTTAAGACTCTTAGGGTATATCAAAGAGTATGCTTAGGTATAATAAGTTATATATGGAGATAATGAATGATCAATAAAGAATCTACCGCTTCTAGTAAAAGAAGATATATGTCCTATGTGATTCGATAAATGACAACACAAGAATCCTTGGCCAAGGTGGAATGTAATTAGAAAGGAGTTTCTAATTTACAGTTATTTGAAATTGTGCATTTGAGAATCGAAATACATATAATTAAATAAAATAAGACTTGACAGTAATTTCATGTCTTATATTTAATTGGGACATTATATGGTAGAAGGATTGAATTGTACGGTAACTATTTACTCAAAGGTTCTTTTATGATTAATGTTAAAATCTATATTATCTGGAAAGTCGTTGATCGCTAAGAAGGCTTATCCTTATTGTAGAATAAATATTATTAATTTAAATAAATAAATAGTTTAATTTATTTATTTAACTAAGATTATAATTATTCTAATTGATTTATTCACAACCGGTTTAATATGGAGAACCGTAAGGGTCATACCGTACAAAGGAAAAATAATTATTTAAGAAGTTAATGACATAATCGTAATATTAAGTTAAGTGTATTTAATTTAATCTATGGTGATAGAATAAATTAAATAGATTAATATTTATTATTTAATATTTTGAAAATATTAAATATAAATTAATAAGAGGAGTCTTATTATTATTATTATCATTATTATTATTTTAATTCCTAAAGGAGTTTAAGAATTAATTTAATATTTGTACTCTCCTACATTCTTAATTAGATTAGGAGGCTTATTAATTAAAAATTAAAGGAGTTTAATTAATTATTCATAATAGAGATTAGGAAGCCTAATTGATTAAAAGAGTTTTTAATTAATTAAATAAAACCATATTCCTAATGAGGTTAGGAGGGTTAACTAATATCTATATAAGAAGAGTCTTATGTTAGATATTTGATAACGTGTCTTTCCAATTGTTGGGAGAGTATAGAGATTTTTATAGAGATAGAAACAAGGGTTTAGCCATACACCCTTCTTCTTGACTTCTTCTTCTTCCTTGGTGGATCACCTCTAGAGGCCAAACATTTCAATGGCTAACGTTGATCAAAGGAAGGAATCAATCCCGAGTATTTAAGGAGAGCACGAAGGAGGCTAGGAGTTGAACTTGTACATGAGAAAACTCGAATCTTCAAGGGTATGATTCTTATTCTCCATCTTCTTCTGTTAATAGATAATATAGCACAAAGCATGATCATGGGTATGAGTTTGTATAAAATTTTAAATTCTCGTTTCTTTGCGCTTCCGCCTTATTTATGTGATTTGATTACATAATTGCGATATATATAAAACCCTATAGTGGTATCAGAGCCAAACTTTGTGCTAATCACCAATTTTATGATTTCATGTATGAATTGATATGCGATTGGATTAAATTTTCTGGGCAGGAAAAGTTTTCTATTTCTGCGATCAGGTGCAGCTGCGCCACCTCCAATTCATTCTGGAGCACAGCTGTGCCGTTACCCAGATCCAGTTTCCTGGATGAATAGCGCAGCTGCGGCGCGACCCAGTTCATTATAGGCACAATTGCGTCGTTACCTGAAAATCAGTTTCTGCCTTTGAAGCGCAACTGCGCCGCGACCCAATTCATTCTGGGTGCAGTTGCGCCCCTGGGTAGAACCTGAAAAACTTTTATTTTTGTTCAATCAAAATAAATAGTTTATTTAATTGATAAAATATTAAAATAAAAGAGTTTATTTTATGTGAAATATGATTTCAGATTTTAAAAAATTAAAAGAGTTTAATTTGGATTTGGTTTTTGATTAAAATAAAAGAGTTAATTTTATTTCAAAACTAAAATTTAGCAAACTTTTGCCCATTAAATTGATATCAATACATATATGGAATGAAATTTTAATTCATGAGATTAATATTTATTTATTGATGTATATAGTGAAATGCATGATAATAAATGTGATTAATTATGGACTATTGACCGATGTGATTGGATTTTGTTTTGGTTGGATACATGAATGTATGGGTTTTATTAAAAGGGGTTTGCGTACCTCATTTTTTCTGATTTTCTTCATGATATAAATTTTATCTCTCTCCTATGTACTTCTCCTTAACTGCTTATTAAGGTTTCTATTTAAATTAAATTGTTTATGTAATAGGATTAGTTAAAATTTCTTGAAGAACCGGAGATCAAGGAGCAAGGAGCGCTTAAGACCCGTTTGTAATGGAGCCCGGGTTTAAATGTAATAGTTATATTTAAATTTTAATTCTTACACCCTAGGGTTTGACCCTTTTGATTCACTTGGTGGCTCTAGTGAACCAAACTAGAATAAAAGTCTGTAATCAATCCGTGTAGAATATAGTATTCTATACGTGCATGCTGATATTATATATTACATATTATACAAACATGCTTTGCATGTTAAATAATATTTAAATTTTAATTCTTACACCCTAGGGTTTGACCCTTGTGGTTCACTTAGTGGCTCTAGTAATTCTAGGGATTGATTGGTTAACTACTCATCATACCAAAATTAATTATTTTCTTAAGATTGTTAGCTTTCATAGTCCTAACCAACCTATTATGCGAATTCAAGCTACCAAACCATTAAAATCAATCACTGTCATCTTAAGTCATAAAGCTATTCGTTTATTAAAAAACGGATGTCAAGCTTTCCTAGCTCATGTTACGAATTTAAACAAAAATACGTCAGTTTTGAATGATATTTCTATTGTTAATAAATTTTCTGACGTATTCCCTGAAGAACTTCTTGGCCTACCCCTAGAGCGTGAAATTGAATTTTGTATCGACCTTGAACCTGGTACAAAATCCATTTCCAAAGCCCCATATCGAATAGCTCCTATTGAACTTCAGGAGTTAAAGACCCAACTGCAGGAGTTGTTAGACATCGGTTTCATTCGTCCTAGTACGTCTCCTTGGGGTGGTCCTGTTCTATTCGTAAAGAAAAAAGATGGGAGTATGCGACTTTGTATTGATTATCGGGAGTTGAATCATGTCACCATCAAAAATAGGTACCCGTTGTCTCACATTGATGACCTGTTTGACAAGTTGCAAGACGCCAAATTCTTTTCAAAGATCAATCTTCGTTCTGGATATCACCAGTTAAAGATTAAAATCGATGACATTCTAAAGACTGCTTTCAGAACTCGGTACGGGTATAATGAATTCCTGGTGATGTCTTTTGGATTGACTAATGCTCCTGCTGCCTTCATGGATATGATGAACAGAGTATTCAAGGAATAATTGGATCATTTTGTGGTTGTCTTTATTGATGACATTCTCATATATTCCAAAAGTCGTGAAGATCATGAGCAACACTTGAGGCTGATACTCCAAAAGCTTCGTGAAAATAAGCTTTATGCCAAGTTAAAGAAATGCGAGTTCTGGCTTGAGAAAGTAGTATTCCTTGGGCATGTAGTATCAAGTCATGGAATATTTGTTGACCCGACAAAGATTGAAGCAATACAAAGCTGGGAGCAACCTAAATCAGTGACCGAAGTACGTAGCTTTCTCGGCTTAGCTGGTTATTATCGGAGATTCGTAGAAGGGTTTTCTCGAATTGCTACTCCATTAACTCAGCTGACTCGGAAAGATATAAAGTTTGGTTGGAGTGAAGAATGTGAGAAGAGTTTTCAAGAACTCAAGAGGAGACTCATATCAACACCTGTTCTGACAATACCATCTGGCTCGGAGGAATTTGTCATCTAAAGTGATGCTTCGGGCAAGGGGTTAGGATGGGTTCTCATGCAACATGGGAAAGTCATAGCCTATGCCTCTACACAACTTAAAGAATATGAGAGAAATTATCCTACTCATGATCTAGAGTTGGCAGCTGTTGTCTTCGCACTTAAGATTTGGAGGCATTACCTATATGGAGAGAAAGTGGAGATCTTTACGGATCATAAAAGCCTCAAATATTTCTTTACTCAAAAGGAACTCAACATGCGGCAATGACGTTAGCTTGAACTGTTGAAAGATTATTATCATACCATTCAATACCATCCTGGAAAAGTGAACGTGGTAGCTGACGCATTGAGTAGAAGATCATATGCGGCTACGAGTGCGATATTGTCAACGTAAAGGCCCATTTTGTATGACTTGCAAAGGATGGAGATAGAGTTAAAGACTCTAGGGACCCACGTGATGATAACAAATATACGAGTAGAACCGACTTTAATCGATAAAGTTAAAGTTGCTCAAGATATAGACCTGAAGCTGATGCGTATGAAGAAGAAAGTGCAAGAAGGTGTTATCCCAGAAGTAAGAATCGATGAAGAAGGAATACTTAGAGTCAACTTCAGACTTTGTGTTCCTAACGACCCTGATTTAAAGTATAGAATCATGATGGAGGCACACAACACATCGTTTGCAATCCATCCTGGGAGTACCAAAATGTATCGTGATCTTCGACATACATTTTGGTGGAGTAATATGAAGAGAGAGATCGCGGAGTTTATCTCAAGGTGTTTAACTTGTCAACGTGTCAAGGCGGAGCATCAAGTGCCAAAAGGTCCATTGCAACCACTTAAAATTCCAGAATGGAAGTGGGAGCACATTACCATAGATTTCGTTACTGGACTTCCTAAGGTTTCTAAAGGCATAGATGCGATTTGGGTCATTGTTGATAGATTGACCAAGTCTGCTCATTTCTTACCTATACGAGAAACTTATTCACTTGAACGTCTTGCTCATACGTACACAAATGAGATTGTAAGACTGCATGGTATGCCAGTATCCATAGTTTTTGATCGTGACCCAAGATTCACTTCACGATTTTGGGTTAGTTTGCAAAAAGCTATGAGCACAGATTTACGATTTAGTTCTGTGACAACCCGAATTTTTATAAATTATTAAAATAGGAATTTAATAACTAAAATTCTTATTATGAGATGTTTTGAGTTTGAGTATGTATATATACGTGCTATAGATATTGAAATATATGATCTGGTGTGAAGATAAATATATTCATATATTGAGAAAGTGAGGTTTAATAGTTAAGTTAACTATTGAAGGAATTAAATGAATTTAGTAATTAATTTTAAATATTTATTGGATTAAATAAATATTTTAATTAATTTATTTATTGAGGAAATAAATAATTGATAAATTGTGGAGAATTAATTTAGTAACTAAATTGATTAATGTAAATTAAATTGAGTAATGATAATTTTATCTGAAGGATTTAATTTAAGGAAATAATTAAATTAAATCAATTGCTCAATATTTAAGAAAATAATTAAATTAAATGAATTGTTTAATTTATTTAGAAATAAATAAATTAAATAAAGTGACGTTTCTAATTTATTAATTAAATTAGATATATAATTATTTATTAATTATAAGTATAATGATAATAAGATTATTATTATTATTATTATAAGTTATTTAAATTAACTAAACTAAAGTTATTTAAATTAATCAACTAAATGTGTGACATGAATCTATATAATATAAGGTTATTAAAATAATCTAGTTGGGAGTTATGTGTTAGCCAAACAAGGCCTTGTTTGTTTTTTTTTCAACTTATGCAAACTTTTTGATTTTGTACCTGACGTTAGTGGGGGAGTGGGAGTCAGTTTATTTTTACGCTTCTTATTTTTCCCTAAGGCTAGACAATATAGAAATACAGAGGAGGTTTGGAGAGAAGAAGAAACTGGCAAGGATGAGTTACTTAATAAAAGCCAAAGCTCCCTATTCCTTATTTAGTTTCTCTCGACTCCTCCTGCCCTGTTATACCCGCCCCTTTCCATCTCATTGTCTAGTGCACTTATTCGGCTAACACAAGGGGAGAGAAGTAAGAATTTGAGCTTTCAAAACTCGTTGGAGCAGTGAGGTTTCAGTTTGGGAGCTAGCAAGAGATCATAAGTGAAGCTAATAGAAGGTATTACAATCTATCTTTATAATTGATATGAAAGTAAAGTTCAAACAAGGTGGTTTATTTGGTAATAGAATGATTACAGTTAGCACTATAAACTGATTTTAGTTATGAATGGTTCATTGTAATGATATTAGTTAATTGTAGATGTACTAATTAACAAAGACTTGAAATATTTCATGATCAAAAGAATGAGATTTCAAACAGATTGAATTAAAAAAAAGAAAAAAAAGAAAAGAGAAAACTAGTTAGTTTGTTAATGACTCGGCTATGCCTAATTGTTTGCATATTAAACTGTTATGGCTTGAATTAGAAACAAGGGGATAGGCTTGGTTATGTGGTGATATAAGGAAGCTAAAATGGGATGATAGCACAAATAAATGGCTATGAAATGAGTGCTCCAAAACAGCGCACACCACTTGTTCGATAAAAGTCCTATGTGAGTTTTTTTTGGTTAAAAATCAAGTATTAAGTAAATCTAAGGATAAAGTAAGGTATATTTATCCTATATGAAGACAAATAAAGAGTTTGGGCATATTAAATGAAAGCGAAAAGCCGTTTTAAACCAAAATGAAAAGTTAGAAATAAGTGTGTTAAGCCATTATTGACCACTGTTTTGAGCAGCGTAAAGATTTTGAAATCAGAAGTTTATAACTTTTAAATATAGTCTCATATACTATATAAAACATATTTAAAATTTGTTCTAATTTGGTATACGAGCTAGAAGTAATAAGGTCGCGAAATAAACATGTTAGAAACCAAAAAAAATTGTGAACTGCTGACCCTAAGGACAAATTCGGGGCTAGCTACAGTTTCCAAAAAATTGTGGGCTTTTGTGTTATTATAGTACACTGAATAAGCTTTCCATAGACTCCGGAACGGACTAATTCCGACTTTAGAGCAAGGAGTTATGACATTTCAAAGTAGTTGCGTCAAATCTGTCCAACAAATTCGGAGCAGTCCCCTTGCACGGATTTTCTGGAATTTTGTGCTTGGAATTTGAAGATGGTCCATGAACGAAAGTTGTTGCCCTAGAAGTTAGCTTCGCGTGGGCGCAAGAATCGCTCAATAATGTTTTAAAACAAATTAGTTATGACTGTTTTAACGAGATATGGTAAAGCTGAGAAAAAAAATAAAAACTGTTATGATTGGGCATTTTTAAGTTCTGTTTTGGGCTGCCTATGATGTCTAAAATGGGTGGCATATATTTTCTAAATATATTCTCTTATGATGTTTATAGCATATCCAAATTTTGGGGCAAACTAACTTACGAATTAAAAACTACAAAATCGCAAAGTGGCTTCATTGCGAAGATGGCTGCTGCCCAGCAGCAACGCTCTGTAACAGTTGACTGAGACTCCTTTGAAGCTCTCAATTGACGTGTTTAAAGTGCCCAAAATGTTTAGCTAATATTTTACTTAAATAGGTGGGTAAACCACCCATATTATATCCAAAACTTGACATATAAAGGATCAATGTCATGGGAAATATAAAATGGCAGAGCGTGGGGTGAGCAAGACTAGGAACGCTGCGACAATAAGCAAGTTTGAGTAATTGCTACAATTGGTATTGTATTTTACGTGGCTGCACCACCTCTAGCCTACACAAAAGTTTAGGATGATTAAACTAATAAACTAAAATATGAGGAACCTTTATTTGGTGTAAAAATGTTAAAACAAATTAAGTTTCTAAATAAACTAATATTCGTTTTGAGTAAGAATAAATAATATTAGCTTGTATAAAACTAATAATTATTATTGATGAATATACATGCATGTTTTGTAACATATTCAATTATCTAATACGTGTGTACATGTAATTATAATTCTGTAGGAATTGTGGAGAAACTCTAGGTTAACTTTTGTGGTAATCTCCAATCAAGGCAAGTTTTTCAGTTCTATTATGTTTGTAGATTAAATGTGATTATGTGGTGAGTTACATACCATGTTTTATGAATTGTTAAAGTCAAAATATGACTAAGTTAATTGGGTTATGGAACTCAATTTATATGTGATATGTGATATCACATGTTGTATGATGTAACTCGATAAATTAGAAATGTATAATGCATGAATGTATGATTTGTAAGGAATTATTGATGCATGTAGGATATGCATAGTAAAGAAAATGTAGTGCATATGAAATTGTGTGCTATGTGAAACATGATAGACTGTTAAATTTGTTAGGCTGTCGAGCTCAATCTTGCAAACACAAACTTTTTGCAGGTTAATGATGTTAGACAATATTACTTGCTATACGGATGATGAAGATTGAACGATGTGCAAAATGAATACATTTTCTTGAATTAGAAATGGTATAAATCTATGATTGATAGTTTTGTCAAATGTAATTGGCAGTTATGTATAGTTTGAAATGTTGAATGGATAAAGAATGTTTATTCTGAATTGAGAATAGATATGATTCTAATATAAATGAATCCTCGATAGAAAAGATATGAAGTATTGAGACTTAAGCTTTTAATACGTTTACACAGAATATTATACAAATCATATAATAAATATGATTCTAGTATAAAGAAGAATTGTAAAGGTTGCGATTCAGGGAATGAATGAATGGAAAGAAAGAAAGAAAAAAAATTATTCAGCATTTTATAAAGTTTAACATTGAATAATGATGTAAAATCAGAAGGTAGATGTGTTATTAACGACCGAAGTTGAGAATTATATTGTATAAATTTTTGGGGTCGTTACAAGTTTGGCATATCATCCTCAAACGGACGGGCAGTCGGAGAGGACTATTCAAACTCTTGAAGATCTATTTAGACTCTGTGTCCTTGACTTCAAGGGAAGTTGGGACAAGTTCTTACCATTAGTGGAATTCTCCTACAACAACAGTTATTAAGCAAGTATCGGCATGGCTCCATTTGAGGCGTTGTATGGAAGAAAGTGTCGTTCTCTAGTATGCTGGGATGAGGTGGGTAAAGTAACGTTGTTGGGACCGAAATTGGTATGTATGACTACGGAAAAGATTCAAATGATCAGGCAACTTTTAAAAACCTCACAAGATCGACAAAAGAGTTATAATGATCTTCATCTAAATGACGTGAAATTCAATGTTGTTGATCATGTGTTGTTACGTGTGGCTCCATGGAAAGGAGTTACGAGATTTGGAAAGAGTGGAAAGCTCAATCCTCGATTCATTGGCCCATTTAAAATCCTTGACCGAGTAGGAACTGTGGCCTATAGACTCGCTTTACCTCCAAGTATGTCTCGTGTTCATAACGTTTTTCACATATCTATGTTAAGTAAATATGTGAAAGACCCGAACCACATTATTGAGTTACAACAAGACGAGATAGTGGAAGATTTAACGTATGAAGATGTATCTATTAAAATCTTGGATAAGAAGGAATATATTCTACGCTCCAAGGTTATACCTCAAGTCAAAATTTTGTGGAGAAACCACAATGTTGAGGAAATGACCTACGAGTTAGAATTCGAAATGAAATCAAGGTATCCTTACCTCTTCGTCATACCAGGTATGTACCCTAATTTCGAGGGCAAAATTTCATAAGAAGCGAATGTTGTAAGACCCCAACTTTTATGAATAAAGATGAATTTTTTCTATAAATATTATTTTTGAATATTAAGGTGTGAATTTGTTATAATTGTGGGTAATATTTATAAATTTTGCAAAGTATGCAAGTTGTTATATTATATTCGATTGGTCGGGGAATATTCATTTTAACAAGGAATATTCGTACGACGGCATAATCATTGGTGAACATCACAACGAAATTATTGTCGGAATGAGAAAACGACAAAAATATCTTTTTATAAAAATAACGGCGAAAGTTTTACCGTAACTGTTGAAATACCCGATGTTAAAAGTACAGCAATACGCGTGGTTGCATAGTAGCACACGATATTGATTATTGATGCTTACGTGAGAAGTCACTCAATTTTGTTTAATTATTACTACAGTAACTGCTGCATAGTTTCTCACGTTATTTGATTCAATTATTGTCGATATTTTATATATTATTAAATCAATAATTTAGACTATACAGTTATTCGTATTAGTATTTACAATATTGACGATGTCTAGAAAGTTCTATCGAGGATAGGTTTAGTCACCTAATTGCGCGCAAATAGGGAGAAATCCTTATTGGAAAGCGCCTCTTTCCTGGTGAATAAATGTTGTTAAAAATATTAAGGAAATTTTTATGAAATATTTGTTGTAAATTTTGGCGTATTATTTGGACCCCCACTTACTCATTTTTAAAAATAATCGGTAGAAAGTTATTCATTATATATATAAAAAGAGGTGGGGCCCACATGTGATGATGACATGGGTGGGGCCCACGTGTGTTGAAAAATTAAGTTGCCTGTGGGGAGGGGAAACCAAATCCACGGGTGGATTTTGGTGGAATGGTGGGAGATTATAAATATTATATATATATATATATATATATATATTATAATAAGTTTTGTTTTTTATGAAAAATAGAATATATTATATTATATATAAAGTTATTTGTTTTACTTGAATTTTATATTCTTAATTTAAAAAAATTCGACGTCTGTGGAAAAAAATTTGATCCGTGAACTTCGTCCGATTTTTTTAACTGTGCGTTTGTGATTCTAAAATTCAAATAATATCCTTTCCATTCTCCTATAAATAGAATGATTAGTTAGAATTGAAAATCACACCAGAATCAGAGAATTCTTCTTCTATAATATTGAGCGTATTTCTTTAGAGTTTAAGGAAGCTTTGAGTGTAGAAAACAGTTCAAGTTTCATTCAAGAATATGCCCGCTATACCAGTTAGAATACTCTTCTTTTTAAGGTAAGGGATATTATTTTTGTTCAGTATTCATATGAAATAATATTTTTTTTCCATACTCTGTAGTATGTAAGTAATATTATTTCGTTTCAGATTTCGAATTCTACACTCATTTTGTTAAAGTTTTGGCTTCTATACTCCATAAAATTAGTATAATATCCTTGATATTTGTGCTTCATCCAGTATTCTGAGCATTATTGATAAGTTTTAACTTTTTCATGCTGGAGTACTATTCACGAGATTACTATTCCCAAAGTACTATTCACGAAATACTATTCACTCAGTTACTATTCACCCGGGATACTATTCATGATAAAAATTGATTTCTTTTCGGTCCAAATCATTTTTGATACAATATTATTCTTGAATTTTACTCCACAAAGCAATATCATGTTGACAATTTGCACATTATTGAATTCTGGATAAATTAAATTCTAAATCTTTAAAAATTTATCCTTTGCTTTCTTTTAATTGAATTCTTATATCGTTGTCATCATCCTCATATTTATATTATGATGAAAGTCATCTGTGGTCCGTAGTGCATAGATAGACTTAGTATGATTATGACCAAGGATTATTCGGTATAATCATGACCGTAATGTTACAAATGATGTGGTAAAAGTCCTTATTGGCCCGTAGTGCATTGATGGACAGTTGTTGGCATGATCATGACCATTAATGAAAATACGAATATCATTGGCCCGTAGTGTATGGATAATTTGTGGTCGTTGTGACAACCCAAATTTTTAGAAGTTATTAAAATAGGAATTTAATAATTAAAATTCTTATTATGAGATGTTTTGAATTTGAGTATGTATATGTATGTGCTGTATATTTTGAAGTATGTGATTTGGTGTGAAGAAAAATATGTATTCATATATTAGAAAAGTGAGGTTTAATAGTACCCCGAGTTATTTGTTTAATTTGTATTTTCGATTCTGCGGACAGAATCTTTGTAAGGAGGAAAGAACGTGACAATCTAAGATTTTAGTAATTGTAATTTAAAATATTTATTAAATAAAATAAATATTTTATTGATGTAGTTATTATTAGTAAATATTTATGAATTAAATTTATTAGATAATATTCTAAATTAAATTAATTTATAATTTAGAAAGTTATAATATAACATGAGAGGTTATATTGTTGTTAAATTTAATAATTTAAATTGGTGTATTAAATTATTAAATAAAATTATAATGAAATTATAATTTTTTGTTATTTGTTTAAATGGTATATTTAATTAGAATATAGTGTGTAACTAATTTAATTGATTAATGTTGGATATGGAGATCCAAATAAATAATATATGATTATAAATTATAAACTAAATTATTTATTAAAATAATTAAAGTAGTTTTAAATTGATTTAACCCAAACAAGGTTTAAATATATTAAGTCTTTAATTTTAAAGGGTTTTGCCAAACAAAGCCTTATGACTTTTGAATTTTTAATTTTTGAATTTGTAAATAATATAAATAAAATAAATTAAATAATAAGTATAATATATTTATAACTTATACGTTTATTTTGTTACTGATATTCTAGTAAGTGTGCGTATAATGGATGGCCATCAGTTTATTTTTACGTATTGTAATAGTTAACCTATATTGACACTAAGAGGAGAAGTTTTCAGAGAACTTGAGAAAGGATAGAGAGAGTATTGGAGAAAAACCTAAGAATTTTAAGGCAATTTCAGTTGTTAGCAAGAATTGTTTAAGCATAAGAAGGTATTTCTCTATGATTTTTATATTTTATGTATATAAATTTATATATGAGTTTTACGGCATGAAACTTCAACTCGGTGAATTTCGTATTTTTTCGAATTGTTGCTATACAACTGATTACTGGTGATTGTATATAGTTATGATGTTAGAGTTTGTAGTTAGGCATGAATTGTATGCTAGTTTTGTTCAAAAATAGGAAGAAAAGCATTACAATGAATATTTTGCTTATACCTTATGAAAGTACCAATGGTAGTGGTCAATTAGCATGAAAAACTGTAAATTGGGTCTTGTTCATACTAGTTCGTTAAGAAACGAGTATAACGTAATTTGAATGAAGTGATTTGGTCAAGTATAGAGATTACAGTGATGAGCTTTGCAAGAGATGTAAAAAAAAATGAGCTTTTATATGAAAACTTGAAATTTGAGAAATTAAAATAGTTTTAGTTGTTGTTAAATTATTCTAATTGGTTGAATATGATAGCAATCATGTTTGTGATAGTGTTATATCAATTGTAGATGTTTGTTTCACTATTTTGTGGGTGAAATTCGTGTTAGTTGGCCTAAAAAATGTGTCGAATCACATTCTGCAAAACTGAAACTGATGCATCGCGCGGGCGCGCTGTAATCCAGTATAAAACTGGCGCGGCCGCGCTAGTACCCTGTCATAGACAGTGAAGTCTGCTAATTATGCAGACTTTGGACATTCATTGTAACTTAGCTTAATGTTATGTTAATGTGAGAATCATGTAACAACAAGGTTAAACAGAGTCATGTTAGGTGGATTGTAAATTCAAAGTTGTAAAAGTGATTAGTAAGTTACGAACGTGTTGTGCGTAACTTAGTTTATATAATGAATGTTAAATAAGTGTTGTGAATTGTACACTTGTGATTCTGAAATGAATATTATAATATATGGAATAGGGTTAATATAAAACCAATAATGATTCATAGCAAGACTTAAGCACTTGAATGAACTTCGAGTATGAAATATAGTGAAATATAAGTTAAAAGTTAACACAATCAAATTGACCATTTTATATTGATATTAGGAAGAATTATGAGATGTAGAGTAAAGTTTACATTACAACTACTATGCATGGCTATGTGACTAATAGTTGATGTGTATGATTATATAATTGTGTAGGGCACATGAAGTGCAGATAATTGTAAGTTGTTAAACTGTTATTGGTAAACAACAATCAAGGCAAGTCTTTCAGTTCCTATTTGCTACGTGAATATGATGATTAACTATTTTAAGTATTTATTGCAAATAACATGATGTGTTATATTTATGTTGAAAGCAAGAAACATCAAAGTCAACTTATGACTACGTTGATTTAGTAAAGCATGCTGATTGAGTAAGGAACTCAATCTTTATACTTGTTATATGAACTGTAGCATATATGTTATGTTAGTCCAATGTTTATGAAATATATGTTGAGCATATTATTATGTGCTATGTGATGCATGAAAACTGTTAGATTTTGCTGGGCTGTCGAGCTCAACCTTGCAAATAACCATTTTTGCAGGTCAAGATTTCGAGGTAAAGTTATGTGTTACCTGAAAGATATGAATCCGATGTGGTACTTGAGGATTTATACACTTTGGTTGTGTTATTATTATTTGAACCATGTTTAAGGTTCCGAATGATGTATTAATATTGAATTGTAATATCGTTTCGCGATGTAAACTTTTGTAGTATTAAAATAATTCTGAAATAGTTATATGTAAAGGTTGAAGTAATAGAAAATTTTAATTATTTCGCAAGTTTCAATGGTTGTATAATCATTTAATGATGTGAAATTAGAGGTTGAATGTATTATTAATTATTGAAATCGAGAATTAAATTGTATGAATTTTGGGGTTGTTACAGTCATGATACTAATGAATATCTTTGGCCGTAGTGCAGGGGTGATTCGATGATGTGGATTATTTATTAATCTGAGTCTCAGCGATAAAATTGATGATAAATTCTTTTAAATCATAGAAGATAGTAGATATCATGTTCTACTTGACTCTTCTAATAAATTACTTGTTTCACTGCAATTAAACTTGATGTCTATTGTATTTTATCAGTTTAACACTGTTGAAGGCTAACGATAATTTATTCTGCATTATCTTAGTCATAATATTTCTTACTGGGCTAGTTGAGCTCACCATTTTTTTCATTGTTGTCTTCAAGAAATGAGAATATAGCTGGGACTAGTCAGAGAACGGAGTGACGGTCCAGATGTTTGCATTAGTAGTCCTCACTATTCTGTGAAATAGTGTGATAATAAATGTATTGAGGACTTATTTTGAGTTTGAATACTGTCTAGAAGACAATATTTGTATTAAAACTCACAACTCATGTTGTATATTTAAGTTTGTATTTGTATTCTGTACTATGTATTTGGCGACTCAGAATGGGTGTTGTATACCTATTTTGAGGGCTTCACAGTTGGTATCAAAGCTTAGGGATATGATCCCTGCCTGAGATGTGAGACTAGAAGTAGGAGGGGAGAGACGGGTAATTCCTTCGCTAGTATGACCTAGCTAAGTTTATTTGTTATTTAATTGGTAGGTCAGAATATAGAGATAATATGTTGCATGTCAATTAACCCTTGTTTTGTGGCAGTATTTGAAAATGACATCCGAGAATTTTGAGAATAGCAATGGAGTACATGAGACCGTTGAATCACCAACGATCAATAATCAGGAAAACGTGCATCAGGTAGGCAAAAATCCTCATGCAAACAACAACACCGACCTAATGATGAACGACAGAATGTTTAGGGGCTTTCTGTAATTCATGCAACATCAGGCGAGAGAGACTCCTGCTCAAAATGCAGGTGGAAGCACTGGCAACTCTCGGATGGTCACCGCTAAGCAGTTCAAGGAGCTGGGACCACCGAAGTTTTTGGGAGAGCCAAAACCACTTAAGGCGGAGGCGTGGATAAAGCAAATCACTAAGATATTTGATGTCTTGGGATGCTCCAAGGAGCAAAAGGTTCCCGTTGCCACCTTCATGTTGCGAGGAGAGGCAAATTACTGGTGGTAATCTGTAAAGCGTACTCAACCTTTCGCACTGAAGATGTCTTGGGAGAAGTTCCAAGAACTGTTCAACGACAAGTACTTTCCCGAAAGTATTCATCACATGAAGGAGGTAGAGTTCATCAAGCTGGAGCAGAACAATATGACCGTGTCGCAGTACGAAGCTAAGTTTGCTGAGTTGTCTCAGTTTGCGTCCCACTTGGTTGATAATGAGGAGAGAATGACGCGGATGTTTCTAAGAGGTTTAAAACCCGAGATACGTCAATATCTAATTACTCACAAAGAATAGCCATCATCTTCTAATATTAAGGTATCATCTTGCTTTTATTTTTCAAAAGGTTGTAGTTATATTCTCTTCTAAAATTCTCTATAAAAACTTTGTGAAGGTTGAATTGTTTGTTGTATATAGCTTTATATGATAAATTGTTTGTTATAAAGTTGTTTTCATAAGTTTATATATGAGTATAGTAAATGAATTCATGTTATGTATGTATTTTGTGAAGAAAACTATATTACAATGAATTGGTATGAAAATATATGAATATGGCTTAGTTTAGAGTAAAATTGAAGTTTAATTCTTTGTATAATATATAAATTGACTATTGCATTTTAAAGAGGATGAATAAACATAAACAAGGTATTTTGAATTAACTGTTTTGGTTGAAAAACAAAATAACAATGATGATTTTCACTGAAAATGTCAAAAACTAAAGTTTTATCAAAAACAGTGAAATTAGATGTTTTAAATTTGATGTTTATAGTGTTATATGGGTAAAATCATGTTAAGAGTCTTTAAATTATGTTTATGTGAAGTCTCTGTATGTATTACATGTTAATTTGGTTGTTAGAAAGTAGCTTGTAGGCCAAATTTGGCTTGGTTTATGCTGTTACCGAGGACTGTAGTTCGGCGCCGCAGCGCGGTCCAGCAGTACAATTCTCGCGCCGCAGCGCCAGCGCCACGCTGCAACACTAAGCATTGGCTTGTTCCTCCCGCAGCAGCGTCGCGCCGCAGCGCCGGCCCACAGTGTAAACTGTAGCGCCGTAGCGCGAGTTAGCAGAATGGTCAGACAGTGTGTTTTAATTACACAAAGTCTAAAAAAGTTGTTATGATTTAATAGAAGGACTATTAAGATATGATTTCAGTATTTCTATACTAAGAATGAGCGTATTTTTAATATGCTACTAGTTTTATTACCAATGTAATTTGATTATGTGATTAAAAATCAAATCTTACATGATGTAAATACTTATTTATATATAGAGTGTTGATAGTGATTAATTATGTCATGATGACATATATATAGGGTATTGTGATTCGAGTTGTTACGATTTATCTATTGCTCAAGGTAAGTTTTCTATCTCCACACTTTCGTTGAGCTACTTTATTTACGATTTTGCAAGTTCTCTAAATCTATTGATACATTGTGCTAGTTTACACTTTTGTTGAGCTAGTTTGTTTATTATTGAGCAAGTTCTTGTATCTAGTTATTCATGATGATGCAAGTTTTTTAAATCTTATCTTTTGATATTGAGCAAGTTTCTCTAATATGTAACTTGTTATTTAGCATGCGAGTTTATACATTCTGATATTCTAGTGTTGAACAATTTTATCGTTCAAATTACTATTCGCTATGCATGCTTAGTATTCAATTCTCAATAACCTTGACTTAATATTGTTCAAGCAAGTCATGTTATGATTATTCAATGTTTATGCTATTAGATTATTCCTAAAGCATGATCTTAATTTACAATGTCGATTCAGTTATGTTTACTCCATAGCATAACATTATTAACTTTGTATTCAACTAATCCTTAGTTGATGATCGTTGAACTCTAAATTACTTTGAAACGTATCCAAACCAAACTTACTTTGGGTCGGACTTGTACTCTAAATACTGAGATGAACAACCCTATTATTAGGGGTTTACACTTAGCATTGAAATGTTTGTGCACAATTCATTGTACGAAGGGCTGATCCCTTTAAGTACGAGGAGTCCTTATAGTCTTATGACTATTAAAGTTTAAGTTGAAAGATTACTTATAACTGTGGACATAGTTCGTGGTCTTAGGACCCTCAGATATATGATTTAGAATTTTGATTATCTTTAGTAGAACATATTGTTCAGTTCTATTCAGCCTATTATTTGGCAATTGTTGTAAAGATTTATTCATTATCATTTCAAGTGAGTGTTGTTTGCTCACTCTTGCTTATATAACTATTACAGTTAAAGTTGAGAAGGTCGATGTACCTAGCACCAGTAAAGGAAAGGGAAAGATGAACAAGTATTGAAGACTTGTAATCATGTTGATATTTTATTATCAGACTTTATTTTAATGATTGTAATGGAGTTATTTAATTTTTCGCATTCGAATGATTGTATGTAAATGTTAGATAACCTGGGAGATTTTATTAATGTAATCCTTTATTGGTAGGTTTATTATTCAATTTTATTATGATTGGGTAGTTAGATATGAATACTTTTATAAAGTGAACACCAAATCCTGAGAGAATGAAGTACCTAGATTTGGGGGTGTCACAAGTTGGTATCAAAGCTTTAGGTTATGAACCTTAGGTGGGGGAAAAGCCTTAGGAAGTAACCTTTGAAAAGATAGTGGTGATAAACTTTTATCGAGTTTTAAGGAAGAAGTAATAAAACACTTATGTGCTTATGTGATTACAACTTATGTGCTCGTGAGTGTCGAGTAGTAATGATTAATAATTAAAACTTAAAATTTTTTGTTGTCAGTGTAACACCCCAGTCCCACATCGAAAGATAGGGGAAAAATTTGTCTGTATATAAGGAAATAAGTTACTACCAATAGTACCTTCAAGTCATGATCTTTTGGGAGCCTGTGGTGGGCTAAGATGACCCAAAAAGATACTATTGGGCTAGTAGTTTGAGGCCTTATTTTGATGGATTTGATTTGATTCAGACTTGGGATTTGACCCGAGATTTGTTCCGGACTCGGGATTTGACCCGGGTTATTTCATACCGAGCTCAGAACAAAACATAAATATACCTTGCCACACAGGCAAGTTAAATAATGCCACATAGGCAAGTCAAATAATGCCACACAGGCAAGTCACACACATTGGACCGCGAATCCAATGCATGTAAAATTGGAAGGCGTGTTTGGCACAAACATCACCAATCCGCAGAACATAACAGAACAAAAAACTAGTACAGCACAAAACAGAGACGCCGTGGATTCATCACACCGCCACGGAAGGTGTCATATCTCAGTGCCAAGAAGACATGCCTGTGGAACCCCCACAGGTGGTTATAGCTCAGGTATACCCTATGGTATTCTAACAAAATATAATGTCACAACATATGCGACAAAATATCAACACAAAGGGGGTTCTAATATGTACACTATGAAATAACCCGGGTCAAATCCCGAGTCCGGAACAAATCTCGAGTCAAATCCCAAGTCTGAATTGAATCAAATCCATCAAAATAAGGCCTCAAACTACTAGCCCAATAGTATCTTCGTGGGTCATCTTAGCCCACCATTGGATCCCAAAAGGTCATGACTTGAAAGTACTATTGGTAGTAACTTATTTTCTTATATACAGACAAATTTTTCCGCTATCTTTCGATGTGGGACTGGGGTGTTACAAACTCCCCCACTTAAATTTCTGACGTCCCCGTCAGAATCCGATCACACACACAGTCTAAAGATCTTTCCCTCTCTAGCCATTGTGGGATAATACCGGCTGGCTTCGTGTCCCCACCTCCGGACCTCCATCTCTCCATTGTGGGATAATACCACCAGCCTTCATGTCCCCACCTCCGGCAACCCGATCGGATGACCCGACCCGCACTTTCGAGAGTTGGCTTTGATACCATATGAAATAACCCGGGTCAAATCCCGAGTCCGGAACAAATCTCGGGTCAAATCCCAAGTCTGAATCGAATCAAATCCATCAAAATAAGGCCTCAAACTACTAGCCCAATAGTATCTTCTTGGGTCATCTTAGCCCACCACAGGCTCCCAAAAGGTCATGACTTGAAGGTACTATTGGTAGTAACTTATTTCCTTATATACAGACAAATTTTTCCCCTATCTTTCGATGTGGGACTGGGGTGTTTGTAACACCCCCTTTCTGAAATAGAAAGAGAGATTACCCTAAACATAACCAAAACTGATGAATTTAATAACAAGGCTCAAAGCCCCAAAAGAATGGTCTTAATAACTGAAAAATACCACAAGTCAACCATAATAAATCTCAAACTGTCTCAAACCACAATCTAAAATAATTATTACATTTCCAAGTAAACTAACACATCAAGTCTAAACAAAATATTTCTAAATCATTGGAATGAATGGAGCTCTCATCACACTTGCCCTTGATCCCCCTGATTACCTGCCGAAAGAAAAACACAGCATGAGCCAAATGCCCAGTACGGATATAGAATACAAATAATGAACCGAAATAACTAACTCAATTAAATGAAATAAAACGAAACGAACTGAAACGAACAAAACTAACACAACGAAATAGTAGGCTGAATCAAATGGCTGGGTGTTATTTCATACTGAGCTCAGAACAAAACAGAAATATACCTTGCCACACAGGCAAGTCAAATAATGCCACATAGGCAAGTCAAACAATGCCACATAGGCAAGTCAAATAATGCCACACAGGCAAGTCACACACATTGGACCGCGAATCCAATGCATGTAAAATCGGAAGGCGTGTTTGGCACAAACATCACCAATCCGCAGAACAGAACATAATAAAAAAACTAGGGTCGACCCATACGCCTCCCACAACAAAACACCAAATGGCTAACTCCCACCGGAGCACAAAACGGAGACGCCATAGACTGATCACACCGCCATGGAAGGTGTCATGCTTCAGTGCCAAGAGGACATGCCTGTGGTACCCCCACAGGTGGTTATAGCTCAGGTATACCCTACGGTATTCTAACAAAATATAATGTCACAACACATGCGACAAAATATCAACACAAAGGGGGTTCTAATATGTACATGTTAAACTGAAATAAATCATCAACTCAAAGTCTCCAAAATACTAACATGCACATTACTACAAATAGCAAAATAAATTTAGACATGATACACTAGTCTAAAGAGTACACATATGAGTTCTAATACAACGCCAAAATAAATTTATCACAATAAATTGACAAGGAACAATTATGAGAGGCAATACTAAATTTCGAAACGAATCACGAAATGAACAAATCAAAAATAAAAGAGTCTCGCTGAAAGAGTACGGAATCCGTACTGGGCATTTGGCTCATGCTGTGTTTTTCTTCCGGTAGGTAATCAGGGGGATCAAGGGCAAGTGTGATGAGAGCTTCATTCATTCCAATAATTTAGAAATATTCTGTTTAGACTTGATGTGTTAGTTTACTTGGAATTGTAATAATTATTTTAGATTGTGGTTTGAGACAGTTTGAGATTTATTATGGTTGACTTATGGTATTTATCAGTTATTAAGACCATTCTTTTATGGCTTTGAGCCTTGTTATTATATTCATCAGTTTTGGTTATGTTTAGGGTAACCTCTCTTTCTATTTCAGAAAGGGGGTGTTACAGTCAGGATGACTAATGTCAGAGAATCCAGTCAGGCTAGGGAGGAAGGACCTCAGATGCCTAGAGAGGAGGAGTCTCGTGACATTCAAGTGGTTTGGGAACAACTACTTCCACGGGAGTCAGCTCCGGTGGTCACAGTCGTTGAAGATGAGGATGATGATGCAGAAACGGATGAGGAGGATCCCGTTGAGCTGCCACAGTCGAATGATACTGACGAGGACGAGGAGAAATAGATTCCACTGAACTCAATTACTGCTCGTATGTACGATGAAGTTTACGACCGCAATGTAGAACTTCAGGATACCGTCGAGTAGTTGCAAAAGATAGTAGCTGAACAACAGACCTCGATGGCACAGAAGGACGATGAGATCCAAGATCGAGATGAAAGGCTGACTAATGTCGAAGAGAAGCTGGTCCACACTGAAGGAGTGAATGAACAACTGACCGAGGAGATCGCAGAACTGAAGAACAAGCTACGGAAAGAATATACTAAGAGGGCAAGAGCCGAAGATGCGTACGAGGAAGCGTTTCAACGAGCCGGGATAGCAGCGAGAGACGCACACGCAAAGAGGATGAAGATGGAAGAGATGAATAACGTGTTCAACACCGTGATTAATCGAGCTCAAGATCGGGTCATGGGTTATCTGATTCAGTTCGAGACGCTGCTATTAGAGTTTATGCCCTAGAGGCCAATTATTTGATATAATTGCTTAACGTTTTGATATTATGTTTGATTGAATAAATGAATGATTTTATTATGGTTTTATTTACTGCGTTATATAAATATTAACATAATAAAAATCCTTAGAATAATGATACAAATTATATAGTTTCAAGTATGTGACTTGAACATGAGATTATATAATTATAATTAGTATCATTGTTCTTAAATGTCCCTAGTCAAGTATTATTGTTGATGGGACAACAATGATGCATTAAGACTAGTATGTGGATTGACTGATGACCAAATCTCATTGGTCATAAATATATGAGATATTAAGTCAATGCATAGGTACATGTTAGAGAACGATGTACTGGACAGACCCACCATGAGAATTCTATATATGCAAAGTGTCATTAATCATTCTCATAGTGACAATGATATAATGGTCCTTTGACCTGAAATCACTAAATTACTACACGAGAATTTATGTACTTTGATATCATCAAATGTCACCTTTAATAGGGTGGACTATAAAGATGATTATTAGGTACATCATGAATCGTGTGAGGAATATGAGTGATCTAGATGGAATTTAACCCTCCTATATATTAGGGGTGATATCCATAGGCCTCTTGATTGAGTAGGACTATAAAATGCATGGTCATGCTCAAATAGTGATTTATTTCATATAGTCTACTCATTGATCAAGAAAAACTCAGATTAAATTATGAAGAGTATGACACATTCCATGACTCGAGTTTAATCTAGGATATTAAGGTTAAAAGGATTAAATTACATTGAAACATTAGTCACTAAAAGGTTGCATCGAATCATCGATCTTATTATTACTTAGGTAGCAGTGATGCATTACTAGATGTCGCTCACTGTTTATAATTTTATAATATGATTTTAAAATTATTGCACATGTAATAATAACCTATAGGGTCACACACATAGAACGTAATTTAAAAGGGAATAAATTTAAATTTTAAGGATTTAAATATATTAATTTGATTAATATTATTTAAATCACGAATTTAAATTAAAAAGATAATTTGCATATATATGTATATTAATTAAGTAAGACTTAATTAAGATATATATATATATATATATATATATATATATATATATATATATATATATATATATATATATAATTCGAATTTTATGAAATTAGGTTTTGATTTGATTAATTCCTTTTAACTACTATATATATGATATATAGCAGCTACTTAGGGATTATCATAATTGAAAAACCCTAGCCGCTCTTAGAGAGAGAGAGACTAGAGAGAAAACAGTTTCATAATCGTTCCTTTGGTGGCTAGTACCGCAAGTCCCTCTTATTGCAGAATCGTTCGACGGTTCGTGCGGCGTTCGTGTGGATACCGTAGAGACGTGGTTCTAATTGGATTGCGTAAAGGATTCGAAGCTATTTCAGAACTTTTCAATAATCGGTATAATATCTAAACCACTGAATTAATTTCAATTTTCGCTTGGATCCTGTTTTGGGTTTCGGAATTGCTTTGATCATTTTTATATTTCCGCTGCATTTTTGTGCCAAAATCCTAACAGCTGCCATCATACTTATTAGATCGTGAAACAATGTTTCGGATTATGGAGGAAGAGTGTCGTAAGGCTACACAATATCTTAGTAGAACATCGTAGGGAATTGATATGCGATTAATAAATGTTATATAATATGTAAATCCCAAGTGTTATGTAACCTATGGGATATGATGATGATGTTATCCTGGAACTTTAATAGTTCAGGAAAGTAATGTATATAGCAGTGATGCTATTGTTCTTATGTTTTCAAAAAGATTATGAATGAATAAAAGTTATTATTTAATTCAAAGTGTTATGTGATGATTTCTTTTATGAGATGCAAGTTAAGTAGAAAATACTTAAAGGAATTGAGAAACAATCTAATGGGTGTATTTTAACAAAAAATGCCTCCAAGATGTCAACCACGACAAAGAACCACTGAGGGAACTAATAATAACGACAATGTTGAGGCTAACCCAGTTCAGCAGCTAGTGACGTTACTGACGGGTGCAGTGCAGAATCAATCGCAGAATCAAGCTACAACTTTTAAGGAGTTCAAGGCGGTTGGACCACCAGAATTTCGTGGGTCCATGAATCCAGTGGAGGCACAGACCTGGATCATGGAGATAGAGAAAGTATTCGATGTTGCGAGAGTAGGGGAGGATTAGAAGACTAATAATAATGACAATATTGAGGCTAACCCAGTTCAGCAGCTAGTGACGTTACTGACGGGTGCAGTGTAGAATCAATCGCAGAATCAAGCTACAACTTTTAAGGAGTTTAAGGCGGTTAGACCACAAGAATTTCGTGGGTCTATGAATCCAGTGGAGGCACAGACCTGGATCATGGAGAGAGAGAAAGTATTCGATGTTGTGAGAGTAGGGGAGGATTAGAAGACTGCTTTTGCAACATTCATTTTAAAAGCAGAGGCTAGTTATTGGTGGCAGGCCAATAAAACTCGAGAAGGACAAGGAGTGATGACTTGGGATAGGTTTAAGGAGATATTATTTGAGACCTATTTCCTAGAGAGTTCGAAGAGTCAACTAGAAGTGCAGGTTTTAGAATTGAAGTAGGGAACGATGACGGTATCTGAGTATACTGTAAAATTCAACGAGTAGGTAAGGTTTACGCCATATCAAGTCAGCACAGATGAACACAAGGCTAAGAGATTTGAGCAAGGACTGAAACCCTGGTTGTACAGTAGGGTCTCCCTGTTCCAGCTGAAGACATTTGCAGCGGTAATGGAGAAGGCAATTCTCGCTAAAGGTGGAGGCGAGGCGGTAACAAAGTTTAATCAAGAACAGAAAAAGAAGAAGAGTGAGGTGGAGTTTAAGAATGGTGGTGGTGGTAGTGGAAATGGTAACAATAATATGAAGAGAAAATGGAATGAAAATGTGGGTGCTGAAAATCAGCAGGTTAACCAGCAGAATAAGAAGTTCGAAGCATGTGCTACATGCGGGATGTAAGACCCCAACTTATTATAAATAAAATTGAATTTCCTCTATTCATTATCTTGAAATAATAAGGAGTTAATTTGATATAATGTTGTGGTTATGGGTGAAATGTGTAAATTTTACAAAATAAGCAAGTGGTTATAAAATATTTATTGTTGTCGAAGAATATATTTGTTTGATCGTGGAATATTCTTAATGTTGGGGCATATTCGTACAACGGCGCAGCCATTTATGGGCCCCATAATGGAAAACGGTCGGATGAAGAAAACGACAAGTTTGAACTTTTATAAATAACGGAGTAATTGTTACCGTTAACACTGTTGTAATACCCGATGGTTAAAATATATTAATACGCGTGGTTGCACAGTAGCACACGGTATTGCACAATATTTTTGAATTATTGATTCTTACGTAAGAAGGCACTACTCAATAATTGTTACAGTAATTACTGTTCAATATTTTATTTTATTGATTCAATAATTGCTAGTTGATATTTTATATTATTGTTGTTTCAATAATTGTCACTGCACAGTATTTTCCATTATCAGATCAATAATTCATATTATTTGAATAATATTATTAGATAACATTTTTGGAAATGTCAAAGGAAGTTATGTCTAAGGAGAGGTTTGGCCACCTAATTACGCGCCAATAAGGAGAAATTCTTATCAGAAAACTCCCTCTTTCCTGGGAACGACCTATTTGTCATAATTGTGATTCTGTAATATTATTTGTGAATAATTAATTATCAATTTATATGATAAGAAAATATTTATATTATATGGATGGATAGGAAAATATTTATTTTATGTGAATATAAATGAAGGAATAAATACTGAGGTATTTTATCAGTAATTTGTCGGGATAGAGGTATTAAAAATCATCCGTATGTAGATTTCGGACATTTTCTGTTTAGAATTTGGAAAAGTTTTCATCTACAAAATTGTAGAGAATTAAATTTTCTATGGAAATGACATGAGATTTGAATCTTTCTGATAAAAGAGCTATTTATTATGAATTATTAAAGTTTTGAAAAATAAAATGTTTTTATTAAAATTATGGGTGGGACCCACTTTTGTTTTAAACAAGTGGGCTACAAATTTTTTTTCAGAAATGGCATGCTAGTGGCTGGTCTTGGTAGGTGGCGTAGATGGAGGAAAATATATATACTATTTTATTAATTTAGTCTCATTTGGCGTTCTAGCATTTTTCTATAAATAGGGTGCTTAGTTAGAATTAAAAATCACACCAGAAATAAATTTTTTCTCTCTCTATATTATCGAGCATATTTTGTGAGTATTTAAATACTTTGAGAGTTGCTATTCAATGCAAGTTTCCTTCAGCTTTACATCTGATATTCTGATCAGAAATACTGTTATTTTGAGGTAAGGGATGCTATTTTCTTCGTAAATGATATTATTTTCTTCAATATCATTATGTTAAAATATTGATATGAATTTTATTACGGAATTTCTACCTTTTTATGTCGGGGTTACTATTCACGTATACGATACTATTCACGTATACGACATTATTCACAAATACGGCATTATTCACTAAAAAATAAAATTTTCTCTTCTTTGTCCCATATGTCTAATATGGTTACTATCTTTGATTGTATCTATATTTTGATCTTTGTTCTTGAATTTTACTCCATTATGGTTTATTATGGAATATGCTTTTAAACTTTAATTATCAAAAGTACGAATCTCTAATATTTGTCTTTTTATCTTACTGGATTCGTTCTCTAAAATGTTTTTCTTCATCCTCAGTCCTTAATGATGATACTTGATGAATATCTTTGGCCTGTAGTACAAAGATGAATTATTACTTGATGAATATATTTGGCCCGTAGTGCAAAGATGAACATGTGTTGTGATGAACATGACAAACGGGTGATATAAATGAATATCTTTGGCCTGTAGTGCAAAGATGAATATTTGATTCAAGATGTATATTGATTGATGTTATAGGGATAAAATATTGATGATAGACTTTTAAATTCATAGATGATAGTATATTTCATTCTCTACTTAACTCTTCTAATGAATTGTTGTTTCCGCTGCAGTTGTTGATCTAAAATTTGTTGTCTATTATATTCTATCAGATTTTTCCCTATTGAAGACTGTTGATAATTTATTGTATATTATCTTAGTCATAATATTCTTTACTGGGCTAGTTGAACTCACCCTTTTCCTTTTTGTTCCATTTTTCTTCTCAGGAGATGAGAATATAGCAGGAACTAATCGGGGTATGGAGTGATGGTTCTAAAAAGTTATTTTAGCAGTCCTCACTATTTTTTTAAAATAGTGTATCAATAATTCTAATGAGGACTCCTTTTGAGTTTTAATACTGTCTATTAGACAATATTTGTATTTAAACTCACAGTATATGTGTTGTCGTATTTTGCACGACAATTGTATTAATGAAGTTGTATTTGTTTTTGTACCATGTATTTGACGACTCAGAATGGGTGATGTATACCTATTTTGGGGGCGTCACAGTTGGTATCAGAGCTTAGGAATATGGTCTCTAGCGGAGATCGGGGAATGGAACTAGGAGGGGAGAGACGAGTAAATTCTTCGCTAGTGTGTCCTACCTAAGCTTATTTGTTGGTCGGTCATAATATAGAGATATTATGTGGTATGTCAATTTCTTTAATTACCCCTTATTTTATGGCAGTATTTGAGAATGGAAGCCGAGAATGTTAACAATGGAGTGAATGAGACCAATGAGACACCTCTAATCACTAACCAGGATAATGTGATGTCAGGCGAAGAAGAAATTAGAGATATCCATGTGGTGAGTGAAGAATTAATAGTTGCACCCGACTTACTCGCAGAGGTTGTAGCTGAGAGTGAGGAAGAAGAGGAACCTAAGGAGGATTTCTTAGGAGAATATTATAATCAAAATGTAGAATTGCAAAATCGTATTCATGAGTTAGAAGAGCAAGCTGAAGAATGACATGCGGTCGTAGAGCAAAAGGATGAAACAATTCAAGCTTGTGTTACCCGATATGTGATGCTTGAACAGAAGCACTCTTTGGCAGAGTATAAGATGATAAAGCTGGAATCTGAGAATTCAAATGTCAAGGATCAGCTGAAAGAAGAAACAACTAAACGAGTGAGAATGAAGGATGCATGGGTAAAAGCCGCACGACGCGTTGAAATTGTGGAAAGAGAAGTCTGATCCAAGAAGGCTAAAATAGATGATATATATTTTTCTTTTTGGACAGCAATTGAGAGAACCTAACATTGAGTTTTGAATTACCATATACATTGTGGTCAACCCCAATTCGATATGGATCGAAGATTAATGATTCAGATCATGAAATAGGAGTACGACGAAGCAGTTGAGGGTGAAATATGCCCTATAGCGAAAGTCAATTCTAACTGTAATGATGACACCAAAGGCTATCCCAGACAAGTTAAAATCGGTGGTTCAAGTGAGAGCGCTTTTCGTAACTTCCCAAAAAGTGAGGAACTGAACGAAGTTATCACGGGTTAGTTAATCATTAATTTTTCTAAAGTCTATACCTTATTAGATACCGGTTCTACCCATTCTTTTATCTCTCCTGCTTGTGCTCAACATTTGAACTTGACTCCAGAGAAATTAGACTTTGACTTATCTGTTGAGACTCCATTAGGAGAAACTTTCATTACATTCACTGTGTATAAATCTTGTTTGATCCAAGTTGCCACCATCACATTATCTGTTGATCTTATCTCTTTAAATATACTTACTTTTGATGTGATTTTAGGGATTGATTGGTTAACTACTCATCATGCCAAAATTGATTATTTTCGTAAGGTTGTTAGTTTTCATATTCCTAACCAACCTGTTATGCAAATTCAAGCAATCAAACCACTAAAGTCCATCACTGTCATATCAAGCCATAAAGCCATTCTTTTATTAAAAAATGGATGTCAAGCTTTCTTAGCCCATGTTATGGACTTGAACAAAAACACGTCAGATTTGAATAATATTTCTGTTGTTAGTGAATTTCCTGACGTATTTCCTGAAGAACTTCCCGGTCTACCACTAAAACGTGAAGTTGAATTCTTTATTGACCTTGAACCTGGTACAAAGCCCATTTCTAAAACTCCATATCGAATGACTCCTATTGAACTTCAGGAGTTAAAGGCCCAACTACAGGAGTTGTTAGACATCAGTTTCATTCATCCTAGTACATCTCCTTGGGGTGCTCCTATTTTATTCGTAAAGAAGAAAGACGGGAGTATGCGACTTTGTATTGACTACAGGGAATTAAACCATGTCACCATCAAGAATAGGTATCCACTACCTCGCATTGATGACCTGTTCGACCAGTTGCAAGGAGCACAATTCTTTTCGAAGATCGATATTCATTCTGGATATCATCAGCTGAAGATTAAAATTGAGGATATTTCGAAGACTGCCTTTAGAACTCGGTATGGACATTATGAATTCTTAGTCATGTCTTTTGGATTGACTAATGCTCCTGCTTCTTTCATGGATATGATGAACCGTGCGTTCAAGGAATATTTAGATCAGTTCGTTGTTGTCTTTATTGATGACATCCTCATCTATTCCAAAAGCCGTGAAGATCATGAGCACCATTTGAAGCTGGTACTACAAAGGCTTCGTGACAACAAGCTATATGTCAAGTTGAAGAAATGCGAGTTCTGGCTTGAGGAAGTAGCATTCCTTGGGCACGTGGTGTTGAAGCATGGAGTATCTGTTGACCCGGCGAAGATTGAAGCCATACAAAGTTGGGAGCAACCAAAGTCAGTGACCGAAGTACGTAGTTTTTTGGGCTTAGCTTGTTATTATCGGAGATTCGTGGAAGGATTTTCTCGAATCGCTACTCCGTTAACTCAGCTGACTCAAAAATATACAAAATTCGTATGGAACGAGAAATGCGAGAAGAGTTTCCAAGAGCTTAAGAGGAGACTCATTTCGGCACCTGTTCTGACAATACCATCTGGTTCGGATGGATTTGTTATCTACAGCGATGCATCAGGCAAAGGGTTAGGATGTGTTCTCATGCAACATGGGAAAGTCATAGCTTATGCCTCGGGAAAACTCAAAGAATATGAGAGGAATTATCCTACTCATGATCTAGAGTTGGCAGCAGTCGTTTTCGCGTTGAAAATCTGGAGGCACTACCTGTAAGGGGAGAAAGTGGAGATTTATACAGATCATAAAAGCCTCAAATATTTCTTCACCCAAAAGGAACTCAACATGCGGCAACGACGTTGGCTCGAACTGTTGAAAGATTACAACTATAGCATTCAATATCATCCTGAAAAAGAAAACGTTGTAGCTGACGCATTGAGTAGAAGATCATATACGGGTATGAGTGCGATGTTGTTAACGCAAAGACCCATTTTGTACGACTTACAAAAGATGGAGATAGAGTTAAAGGCTCCAAGTACCCACATGAGGATATCAAACATACGAGTAGAACCGACTTTAATCGATAAAGTTAAAGCTGCTCAAGCTACGGACCTACGGCTGATGCGTATGAAGAAGAAAGTGCAAGTAGGTGCTATTCCAGAAGCAGGAATCGATGAAGAAGAAATACTTCGAGTCAACTCTAGACTTGGCGTTCCTAGCGATTCTGACTTGAAGCATAGAATCATGATGCAGGCACACAACACACCATTTGCAATCCAACCTGGGAGTACCAAAATGTATCATGATATTCGACATACATTTTGGTGGAGCAATATAAAGAGAGAGATCGGGGAGTTTATCTAGAGGTGTTTAACTTGTCAACGTGTAAAGGCGGAGTATCAAGTGCCAAAGGGTCCATTGCAACCACTTGAGATTCTGAAATGGAAGTGGGAACACATTAACATGGATTTCGTTACGAGTCTTTCCAAAATTTCTCAAGGCATAGATGTGATTTGGGTTATTATTGATAGATTAACCAAGTCTGTTCATTTCTTGCCTATACGTGTGACTTATTCCTTTGAACGTCTTGCTCGTATGTACGTAAATGAGATTGTAAAAATGCATGGCATGCCAGTATCCATAGTTTCAGATCGTGACCCAAGATTCACTTCACGATTTTGGGTTAGCTTGAAGAAAGCTAGGGGCACGGATTTACGATTCAGTTCAGCATACCATCCTCAAACGGACGGGCAATCAGAAAGGACTATTCAAACTCTTAAAGATCTATTGAGACTCTATGTCTTAGATTTCAAAGGAAGTTGGGATAAGTACTTGTCATTGGTGGAATTCTCCTATAACAACAGTTATCAGGCAAGTATAGGTGTGGCTCCATTCGAAGCATTATATGGACTAAAGTGTCGCCCTCCAGTATGTTGGGATGAGGTGGGTGAAGCAACATTGTTGGGACCAGAGTTGGTACGTATGACTATGGAAAATATCCAAACTATTCGACAGCGTACACAAATGGCACAGGATCGACAAAAGAGTTATGCAGATCTTCATCGAAAGGAGGTGGAATTTAATATTGGGGATCATGTATTGTTATGTGTTGCACCATGGAAGGGAGTTACATGATTTGGGAAGAGAGGAAAGCTCAATCCACGATTTGTTGGTCCATTTAAAATTCTTGACCGAATAGAAAATGTGGCCTATAGACTCGCATTACCTCCAAGCATGTCTCGTGTTCATAATGTTTTTCACGTATCTGTGCTTTGTAAATATGTGAAAGACCCAAACCACATTATTGAGTTAGAACCAGACGAGATAGCCGAAGATTTAACGTACGAGGAGGTACCTGTTAAGATCTTGAATAGGAAAGAGCATGTCCTACGCACCAAGATTATACCACAAGTTAAAGTTTTGTAGAGGAACCATGCTATTGAGGAAATGACTTGGGAGTTGGAATCGAAAATGAAAGCGAGGTACCCTCACCTTTTCGAAACATCAGGTACGTATGTTAATTTTGAGGACGAAATTTTATAAGGAGGGGAGGTTGTAAGACCCCAACTTATTACAAATAAAATTGAATTTTCTCTATTCATTATCTTGAAATAATAAGGAGTTAATTTGATATAATGTTGTGGTTATGGGTGAAATGTGTAAATTTTGTAAAATAAACAAGTGGTTATAAAATATTTATTGTTGTCAGAGAATATTCGTTTGGTCGTGAAATACTCTTACTGTTGGGGTATATTTGTACGACGGCGCAGCTATTTGCGGGCCCCATAATGAAAAACGATCGGATGAAGAAAACGACAAGTTTGAGTTTTTATAAATAACGACGTAATTGTTACCGTTAACACTGTTGAAATATCCGGTGGTTAAAATACAATAATACGCGTGGTTGCACAATAGCACACGGTATTACACAGTATTTTTGAATTATTGATTCTTACGTAAGAAGACACTACTCAATAATTGTTACAGTAATTACTGTTCAATATTTTATTTTATTGATTCAATAATTACTACGTTGATATTTTATATTATTATTGTTTCAATAATTGTCACCCCACAATATTTCCTATTATCAGATCAATAATTCATAATATTTGAATAATATTATTAGATAGCATTATTGACAATATCTAAGGAAGTTTTGTCTAAGGAGAGGTTTGGTCACCTAATTACGCGCCAGTAAGGAGAAATTCTTATTGGAAAGCCCTCTCTTTCCTAGGAGTGACCTAGTTGTCATAATTGTGATTCTGTAATATTATTTGTGAATAATTAATTATTGATTTATATCTTAAGAAAATATTTATTTTATGTGGATGGATAGGAAAATATTTATTTTATGTAGATATAAATGAAGGAATAAATGGTGAGGTGTTTTATCAGTATTTTGTCAAAATAGAGGTATTAAAAATCATCCGTATGTAGATTTCAGACATTTTCTGTTTGGAATTTGGAAAAGTTTTTTTCTACAAAGTTGTAGAGAATTAAATTTTCTATGGAAATGACATGAGATTTGAATTTTTCTGATAAAAGAGCTATTTATTATGAATTACTGAAGTTTTGAAAAATAAAATATTTTTATTAAAATTTTGGGTGGGACCCACTTTTGTTTTAAACATGTGGGTTGCAAAAAAAATTTCAGAAATGCAATGCTGGTGGCTGGTCTTGGTAGGTGGCGTAGAAGGTGGAATATATATATATATATATATATATATATATATATATATATATATATATATATATTTTTTATTAATTTAGTCTCCTTTGGCATTCTAGCATTTTCCTATAAATAGGGTGCTTGGTTAGAATTCAAAATCACACCAGAAATAAGTTTTCTCTCTTTCTATATTATCGAGCGTATTTTGTGAGTATTTAGATACTTTGAGAGTTGCTATTTAGTGTAAGTTTTCTTCGGCTTTACATCCGATATTCCGATCAGAAATACTGTTATTTTGAGGTAAAGGATGTAATTTTCTTCGTAAATGATATTATTTTCTTCAATATCATTATGCTAAAATATTGATATGAATTTTATTGTGAAATTTTTACCTTTTTGTGTTGGGATTACTATTCATGTATACGGTACTATTCACGTAGAAGACACTATTCACAAATACGACACTATTTACCAAAAAATAAAATTTTCTCTTCTTTATCCTAGATGTCTAATATGGTTACTATCTTTGATTGTATCCATATTTTGATCTTCATTCTTGAATTTTACTCCATTATGGTTTATTATGGAGTATGCTTTTAAACTTGAATTATCTAAAGTACGAATCTCTAATCTTTGTCATTTTATCTTACGAGATTCGTTCTCTAAAATGTTTTTCATCACCCTCAGTCCTTAATGATGATACTTGATGAATATCTTTGGCCTATAGTGCAAAGATGAATGATTACTTGATGAATATCTTTGGCCCGTAGTGCAAAAATGAACAGGTGTTGAGATGAACATGACCAACGGGTGATACAAATGAATATCTTTGGCCTGTAGTTTAAAGATGAATATTTGATTCAAGATGTGTATTGATTGATGTTACAGGGATAAAATATTGATGATGAACTTTTAAATTCATAGATGGTAGTAGATTTCATTCTCTACTTAACTCTTCTAATGAATTGTTGTTTTCGATGTATTATTCACTAAAAAATAAAATTTTCTCTTCTTTGTCCCATATGTCTAATATGGTTACTATCTTTGATTGTATCTATATTTTGATCTTTGTTCTTGAATTTTACTCCATTATGGTTTATTATGGAATATGCTTTTAAACTTTAATTATCAAAAGTACGAATCTCTAATATTTGTCTTTTTATCTTACTGGATTCGTTCTCTAAAATGTTTTTCTTCATCCTCAGTCCTTAATGATGATACTTGATGAATATCTTTGGCCTGTAGTACAAAGATGAATTATTACTTGATGAATATATTTGGCCCGTAGTGCAAAGATGAACATGTGTTGTGATGAACATGACAAACGGGTGATATAAATGAATATCTTTGGCCTGTAGTGCAAAGATGAATATTTGATTCAAGATGTATATTGATTGATGTTATAGGGATAAAATATTGATGATGGACTTTTAAATTCATAGATGATAGTATATTTCATTCTCTACTTAACTCTTCTAATGAATTGTTGTTTTCGCTGCAGTTGTTGATCTAAAATTTGTTGTCTATTATATTCTATCAGATTTTTCCCTATTGAAGACTATTGATAATTTATTGTATATTATCTTAGTCATAATATTCTTTACTGGGCTAGTTGAACTCACCCTTTTCCTTTTTGTTCCATTTTTCTTCTCAGGAGATGAGAATATAGCAGGAACTAATCGGGGTATGGAGTGATGGTTCTAAAAAGTTATTTTAGCAGTCCTCACTATTTTTTTAAAATAGTGTATCAATAATTCTAATGAGGACTCCTTTTGAGTTTTAATACTGTCTATTAGACAATATTTGTATTTAAACTCACAGTATATGTGTTGTCGTATTTTGCACGACAATTGTATTAATGAAGTTGTATTTGTTTTTGTACCATGTATTTGACAACTCAGAATGGGTGATGTATACCTATTTTGGGGCCATCACATGGGAAGTTTCACAAGGGTGTGTGCTTAATGGGGAAACGAGTATGCTTTAACTGTGGCCAGGAGGGTCACATTTCCCCAAATTGCACTCAACCAAAGAAGAACGTTTGCTTCACGTACGGGTCCAAGGATCACTTTGCTCGTGAGTGCCCTAAGAAGAAGGCTGGAGAGACAACAGGTGTGACACCCCCAAATCCGGGTACTTCCATTCCCACATGATTTGGTGTTCACTATACAAACATCATATATCTATCTACCCATAATAAATGCAAACCATGCAATAGATAGAAATAAATCCTCCCCTTATGGGGTTACAACATCTGAATAATAAATACAATCCCAGGTCATACTAACCTTAAACATCTGTGCGGAAACATAAACAAATAATAAGTCTTAAACAACATTAACATAAGTCTTAACACATAAATTCAACATCACATAAACAACAAGTCTTCATCACTTGTTAATCTTGCCCTTGCCTTTGCTAGTAGAAGGTTCGTCTGTTCTTTCGTTCTTAACTGCAATGCTATTATTCGCAAGAGTGAGCACAATTGCCCACAAGTAAAGCAATGAAAGTAATAATATAATAACATGCGAGTGAATCAAAGACTTCTGAAATAACGCTCAACTTTTGAATCAAGAATGAATAACAAAATTCAAAAGAACTTCTGAGGGTCACAAGACCTTGAACTATGTCCTAAGTTGTCAAGTGTTTATACTTGAAACCTATAACAGTCATAAGACTATGGACCTTTCTTCTCGTACTTAGGGGGATCAGCCCTTAGTACCATATTGTGCACAATATCTTAACGCTAACGCATAAGTAATCCCCTATATAGGGTTGTTCATCTCAGTTTGACATTTGAGTCCGCACCAAAGGAAGTTTGGTTTGGATAATTCATCAAGGGTTCTGAAATTTAGAACGCTCATCAACTATGGACTAGTCGAATCATTAAGGGTTCGCTAGTCTAACAAGGTTCAACAATAAATGATATTTAAATTGAATAACAATCTCAAGATGTATACAATAGAACAAGTATTGTATAACAGATTCATACTTTGAAAAGATAATTAATCTTTAATGTAACAAATTAAACTTGATTTAATAATAACGAGAATTGCTTGAAGTAATTTACAAACTTGAATAATGATAACAAGTAGGGTTAGAAAACTTGCCTCGTGCGTAGATTACACGTTAATTTAACATGTTCCTTGAATTAATCCTACATATCATTTCCATTCACAACTATAGTCAATTATAACGTAACTAGTCATTACAAGTTCATTCTCTTTGTCTAACTTTGATTATGACCATACTTAGTTAAATTACTACATTCATTGTCACATAATTTACATCTCACGAATATTAAGCTAACTATGTATTCAATCGTTCAATTCACACGTAATTGTTTTATGGACGTGTTAAGAATTTACTTTAACATCTCATTATATGTTTAACCTAATTTTATATTCATTAGGTTGAGTTACTATTACAGTTCTATACTTGAACACTTAAAAATTTGCATTTCTGGACATTCGATCTGTTAACTGGCGCTGCGGCGCTACAGTTATACTTGGTCTTCACGCTGCGGCGCCGTGGCGCTGTGGCTTGAGACTTGGCGCTACGGCAAGAGTTTTAGACCTGGAGTTGGCGCCGCGGCGCGAAACTCCAGTTTCTGAATTTCCAGTTCGTAAAGAACACAGAATCAGGCGAATTTATCATTACATGGTCGCTAAATTCATCAATTTAAACATATCCATATACTAGAATTCGTACATAATCATTAATTAACCCTTCTAGCATGATTTTAACATATTAAAACACATAATTAACAAAAATCAATACAAATAATTTGTTGTTCTTGATGTTCTTGAAGGTTTTGAGAACAAAACATGTAAATCAGTACTACGGGTTCGCTATAACATCGAATCCGTTCATTTAAAGTTTGGTCTCTTCGTATCAACATGCATAATCATATACCAGTGTGAATTTTGCAGAACAATTTATGTTTGACATATTAATTTCACGTATAAGGGCCATATGGCCATATTCTATACTCTGTAAATGACATACGTTATAAAATTATGAATTGATGATATGGAAACCTATATAACATATAATAAAACATGTTATGCTAATCATATTATTACATATATCCATATAACAACACAATTTCCCATTTACAGAGACTTTACAGAAAACTTGAAAGCCATTTTTATAAAAATTTAAACAACGTAATTAAACTGGGTTGGAGAAATTACCCAAAGCGTAGATTGAGCGAAGATAACAATCTCTCTTACAAACACCACTTCAATCTCCCTCAAAATTATCAATTATCTCTCTGAATTCTCAAACACTCTCCCTCTCTGCTTTTCCAAACTCAGAAAATAATAATAAGAAAAGAAAAAGAGAATACGTATAATAAATAAGAAAAAACTGACGCGCATTATGGTCAGTTACCCAATCATGGGTAACTGCTATTAACTCCCTTTAGGGCCTTGTTTGGCTGGTCAAGAATATGTTTCAAAACTATTTAATTTAATGATTCTCTTATACTATTGTTTAAATCGGGTCACACCCAATTCAATTATCTTATTTAATTTAATTTAAATAAAATATAATAATTTCTCATTAATTCAAATACTCAAATAATTAAATTCTCATTTGTTAATAATGTCAAATTATTAGATCTCTAATTAATTATTAAATTAATTAAATAACGTTAGGCTTATCAATTATTTCTTTTAATTCAATAAGTTCACATAAATACATACTTGAATAATAAATATTCTCCACATAAATATAACACATATAATTAAATTAATCTACCACAACTGTATCCATTAATTATTTAATCTAATAATTAATTCGTCGAAAAATATTTATTTAATTCAATAAATATTAAAATTAAATTACAAAATTTCGTTTGTCACATCTTTCCCCCCTTAAAATGATTCTGTCCCCAGAATCACGACTCAATTAATTTTGACCCCGTTACATTCTCCCCCCTTACAAAGATTCTGTCCTCAGAATCGCTTACACATAATTTAAGTAAATAAATGAGGGTAATTCTTTATCATATTCTCTTCGAGTTCCCACGTAGCTTCTTCAGCATTGTGGTTCCTCTAAATTACCTTAACAGAAGGTATTACTTTATTTCTGAGAACTTGCTCTTTTCGGTCGACAATTTGAATAGGGATTTCTTCGTAAGATAAGTCTTTTTCAAAATACAAGGGTTCGTATCAATTACATGCTTGTAATCGGGTTTGTAGGGTCGTAAAACTGAAACATGGAAGATATTGTGGACATTCTCGAGTGTTGGAGGTAATGCTACCTCATATGCAACTTCTCTGATCCTTCTCAGAACTTCAAAGGGTCCAATGAATCTTGGGCTTTATTTCCCTTTCTTTCCAAACCTGATCTTTCCCTTCCAGGGAGAAACCTTTAAGAACACATAACTACCCAGTTCAAACTCAACATTCTTACGGTGTGGATCGGCGTATTTTTTCTGTCTATCTTGGGCTGCTACCAGTCTTGTTCGGATTATTTTGACTATTTCTGCTGTCTGCTGTACTAATTCTGGGCCTAGTAATTGTCTTTCGCCAACTTCATCCCAGTAAAGCGGAGTTCTGCACTTTCTGCCATATAATGCTTCATAAGGCAGCATGCCAATACTAGCGTGGTAACTGTTATTGTAGCCGAACTCTACAAGCGGTAGGTGATCGCCCCAATTTCCTTTAAAGTCCACTACACAAGCTCTTAACATATCTTCTAATGTCTGAATCGTTCTCTCACTCTGTCCATTTGTCTGAGGGTGATATGTTGTACTCATTCGCAATTGCGTACCCATGCATTCCTGTAGACGTTTTTAGAAGTTCGATGTAAAGCGCGGATCCCTATCGGAAACAATTGACACCGGCACTCTGTGCCTTGAAACAATCTCTTTTACATATAACGTCGCCAACTGATCTAAGTTGAATCTGATTTTGATCAGATGGAAATGTGCGTATTTCATCAGTCGGTCAACGATAATCCATACTGCGTCGTAGCCTTTCTGAGTCATCGGAAGGCCCACGAAGTCCATTGTAATATGTTCCAATTTCCATTCTGGGATCTCCAACGGTTGTAGCAACCAACTTGGTCTCTGATGTTTTGTTTTCACTTTCTGACAGGTTAGACACTTGGCAACACACTCTGCAACATCTCGTTTCAGATTCGACCACCAGAAGTGTTGTCGAAGATCTTGATACATCTTAGTACTACCAGGGTGAATCGAATATCGTGAGCTATGAGCCTCACTCAAAATGTCTTCCTTAATCTCTGGTACTGGCGGTACCCAAATTCTGTTCTCAAATCTCAGTATTCCTTCCTTATCCATCTTAAATCTTGGTTCGATTCCTTCAGATATCTTCCTTATCACCTTTTTGCATTCATCCTCCTGAAGTTGAGCCTCCTCAACTTTATCCAGTAGGGTTGTACCAGATTGCATCTGAAATAGCTTCTCATCAATTTCTATAGGATACTTCACTTCCAACTCCATTTTCTCCATTTCTGAAATCAATTCCTTCTGAGCAATCAACATCATCAACTTCTCTTAACCCTTTCTACTTAAGGCGTCGGCAACCACGTTTGCCTTACCCAGATGGTATAAAATCTCACAATCGTAGTCCTTAATTAATTCCAACCACCTTCTTTGGCGCATACTCAATTCTTTCTATGTAAAAATATATTCCAGACTCTTGTGGTCTGTATATATTTCACACTTCTCCCCGTAGAGATAGTGCCTCCAGATTTTCAAAGCAAAAACCACTGCAGCTAACTCCAAGTCGTGGGTCAGATACCCCTTCTCATAATCTTTCAGTTATCGTGATGCATACGCAATGACTCTACCGTTCTGCATAAGCACACAGCCAAGTCCCTTATGCGATGCATCACTATAAACCACAAAATTTCCTGTATCGTCCAGAAGAGATAACACAGGTATTGTACTCAACCTCTTCTTTAATTCTTGAAAGCTTTCCTCACACTTCTCCGTCCAAACAAATTTCACCGATTTCCTAGTCAAATTTGTCAACGGAGTTGCGATCTTGGAAAAATCTTGAATGAATCTTCTGTAATAACCTGCCAATCTAAGAAAACTTCTTACTTCCGATGGCGTCCTCGGCTGATCCCAGTTAATCTCGGCTTCGACTTTGGATGGATCTACCGAAATTCTGTTTTTATTGATCATGTGACCAAGAAATTGCACCCGCTCATTCCAAAATTCGGATTTCAAAAACTTGGCATACAACTTCTCTTTTCTCAACACTTCCAACGTTAATCTAAAATGCTCTTCATGTTCTTCCTTGTTTTTTGAATATATCAAAATATCATCTATAAATACCACTACGAACTTATCCAAAAACGGCTTGAACACACCATTCATTAGTCCCATAAATATTGCAGGAGCATTCGTTAAACCAAACGACATTACTAAAAATTAGTAGTGACCATATCGTGTTCTGAACGCTGTCTTCGGTACATCCTCTAGTCTCACCTTCAGTTGATGATAACCACTTCTCAAATCTATCTTGGAAAAATATTTCGCTCCCTTCAATTGATCAAACAAATCATCGAACCTCGGTAATGGATATCTTTTCTTAATCGTGACCTTATTCAGTTCTCTATAGTCAATGCAGAGCCGCATTGTTCCATCCTTCTTCTTCACAAACAACGCCGGCGCTCCCCACGGCGATACGCTCGGTTGAATGTACTTCTTGTCTAGTAATTCTTGTAGTTGTACCATCAATTCTTTCATCTCTACTGGTGCCATTCGGTATGGTGCCTTCGATATTGGAGCGGTTCCTGGCGCCAAATCGATCACAAATTTGACCTCTCTATCTGGTAGAAGTCCTGGCAAATCGTTCCGGAATACGTCAGCGAAGTCTCTCACTACTGGTATCTCCCCTACTTTCGGATTCTCTTTACGACTATCGACTATGTAAGTAAAATATCCTACACATCCTTGTCGTAACAACTTCCTGACCTGCATCATCGTCAGACAACTCGCTTGTCGTGGCGACTTGCTACCATAAAATACAACCTTTGACGGAGTCATAAGGTTAATACACTTCTTTTAGCAATCAATTACCGCCTTGTAATTGAATAACCAGTCCATTCCCAAGATAACGTCAAATTCCCCAAGTCAAATAGGGATAAGATCTACGTTCATGATATTACTCTTAATATCCACTCTACAGTTCTTATGCACGTACTTAACAGGGATTATTTCTCTATTCGCGATTTCTATGTTCATGGGGTATTCTAACTCATCCTTAGGCAATTCTAAATTCTTAGCAAAGTCATCGGATATAAATCAACAAGTAGCATCCGAATCAAATAATACGTAAGCATTAACTCTATTGATCGGAATGATACCTGACACCACATCATGCGACTGCACTGCATCCTACACCGTCATATTGAAAGTCCTAGCAGTCGGTCGATTGGTTGCTGTTGGTCCTGTGATGGTCAAAGCGCTTCCACTGCTATTTCCCCGGTTTCATCCTGATCCTGCCCCTCCAGATCCTTTCTTAGGACAGTCTCTTGCCAAATGATCCTTTGAACCACAAGTGAAACAGGCACCCTTCTTTGGGTTAGGACAGTTAGGTGCTACGTGGCCTTCTTGACCATAATTATAGCACACACGTTTACCCTTCACACACACTCCCAAATGACCTTTCCCATAGGTCGGGCACGCTTCAATCCTTTTCTTCTGACCTCCTTGCTGGTTTCCGGTTGATGTGTTGTCAGACCACCTTCTCTTCTTATTATTAATTCCTCCTCCTGTATTACTTCCACTAGCCTTGATATTTCCTTCACTTTTATTCTTCTTCTTCTTCTGATCCTGATTGTATTTGGTTACCGCATCGCTTCCACCTTCAACGAGTATGGCTTTCTCTAGTACCCCGGCGAATGTCTTCAACTGAAACATCGACACCTAACTATACAACCACGATTTCAGTCCTTGTTCGAACCTTCTTGCTTTTCTCTCGTCCGTGTGCACTTGATATGTGGCGAACCTTGCCAACTCGTTGAATCTTGCCGCATAATCTGGTACGGACATATTCCCCTGCTTCAATTCCAGAAACTGAACCTCCAATTGGTTCTACGAGATAGTTGGAAAATACATCTCGAAAAACATCTCCTTAAACCTCTCCCAAGTAATCACACCTTCTCCTCCACGGACCTTGTTTGCTTGCCACCAAAAATTGGCTTCAGATTTTAGCATAAACGTTACAAAAGCGGTCTTCTGGTCCTCTCTGACTCTTGCGACCTCAAAAACTTTCTCCATCTCCATAACCCAAGTCTGAGCTTCGATCGGGTTCATGGAGCCTTTAAACTCCGGCGGTCCTACCGCCTTGAAATCTTTGAACGTTGTATTTGGTGGAGCTTGAGGTTGATTATTCAATGCTCCAGCTAGTAAGTTTACTAATTGTTGGACGGGATTAGCATTGGTGTTATTGTTGTTATTTGTTGACTCTTCCTGAGCTGGTTGACGATTTTGTCTTCTTCTCGGCGGCATATTTCTGTTAAAATATACGCTTATCAGATCTTTATTAAATTCTCTAAATAGTTGGGGCATTACTCAACAATTTGTCAGAATCACTTAACACATTATCTCAAACAACTTGATATATTTATTCAGATCAAAAGTTTAACATCAAACAATAGCATCACTGCTATTTACATCAACTATCCTGAGATAAAGAATCTACAGGATTTAAAACATTAAACTATTCATTCGTTCGTAAACACGTCTGAATTTACATCTAAAAACCAGATAAATTTTTCACATAATTAAACAAATACTATCATTGCCTGTTAAAGCGCCGAATAGCCTTGCTACATTCCTCTTCTATGATGCGAGACATCGTTCTGCGATCCAGCATGTACGATGGTAGACCTTCAAACTGGATTGGGTACCTTAAAACTCGATCCTGGGCTTCATCCATTGCATTATTAAGTGTAGAGTATGTCTCTCCAAGCTTAGCCTTCTTTACATGACAATCCCATTCTGCAAGATCAGTACGACGTGATTCTCTTACCCAGCCCTCCTCTGCTATGATCAGCCTCTCTGAGCTTTTCTTCAGTTCCTTCTTTAACTTCTCTATTTCTTCAGACTTCTCCTCGGTTTGACCCTTCTCGTGAACCAAATCCCACTCCACGTTTCCCACACGTGTGTGAAGAGTCACAATCTCTCTATCCTTCTACTCGATGGTAATCTACTGAATAATTGTTCTCTCAGTCAAATCCTGGACAGTGTCACTTAACTCTACGTTACGGTCATATAACGCATCGTACATCTCAGCATCAATGGAGTTCGGTGGGAACTCCTCTTCTTCCTCTTCCTCTTCCTCCTCAGGATCCTCCTCTGGATCAGTCTCAGGCTCATGCTCCTGACCAACAACAATGATCAACGGAGATGGCTCCCTTTGTATCAACTGCTCCCTGACAACATAAATGTCTCAGGGCTCCTCCTCAATAGGCACTCGGGGTTCCTCCTCCCCAGCTCGACTAGTTCCTCTAACATCCGACATCTTGACAACACAGTTTTAAGTTTTAGTTACTAAGTCTTACTAGTGAGCACATAATTTAACACATAAACACATAAAGTCTTTTATTATCTTCAATGAATTAAGAAATTCAACTCTTAGAACTTGATAAGAGTTTTCCATCACTATGTTCTTCCTATAAGGCTATTACCTAAGGTTGTTCCCCCACCTAAGGTTCATAACCTACAGCTTTGATACCAACTTGTGACAACCCCAAATCCGAGTACTTCTATTCCCACATGATTTGGTGTTCACTATACAAACATCGTATATCTATCTACCCATAATAAATGCAAACCATGCAATAGATAGAAATAAATCCTCCCCTTATGGGGTTACAACATCTGAATAATAAATACAATCTCAGGTCATACTAACCTTAAACATCTGTGCGGAAACATAAACAAATAATAAGTCTTAAACAACATTAACATAAGTCTTAACACATAAATTCAACATCACATAAACAACAAGTCTTCATCACTTGTTAATCTTGCCATTGCCTTTGCTAGTAGAAGGTTCGTCTGTTCTTTCGTTCTTAACTGCAATGTTATTATTCGCAAGAGTGAGCACAATTGCCCACAAGTAAAGCAATGAAAGTAATAATATAATAACATGCGAGTGAATCAAAGACTTCTGAAATAACGCTCAACTTTTGAATCAAGAATGAATAACAAAATTCAAAAGAACTTCTGAGGGTCACAAGACCTTGAACTATGTCCTAAGTTGTCAAGTGTTTATACTTGAAACCTTTAACAGTCATAAGACTATGGACCTTTCTTCTCGTACTTAGGGGGATCAGCCCTTAGTACCATATTGTGCACAATATCTTAACGCTAACGCATAAGTAATCCCCTATATAGGGTTGTTCATCTCAGTTTGACATTTGAGTCCGCACCAAAGGAAGTTTGGTTTGGATAATTCATCAAGGGTTCTGAAATTTAGAACGCTCATCAACTATGGACTAGTCGAATCATTAAGGGTTCGCTAGTCTAACAAGGTTCAACAATAAATGATATTTAAATTGAATAACAATCTGAAGAGATATACAATAGAACAAGTATTGTATAACAGATTCATACTTTGAAAAGATAATTAATCTTTAATATAACAAATTAAACTTGATTTAATAATAACGAGAATTGCTTGAAGTAATTTACAAACTTGAATAATGATAACAAGTAGGGTTAGGAAACTTGCTTCGTGCGTAGATTACACGTTAATTAAAAACATTCCTTGAATTAATCCTACATATCATTTCCATTCACAACTATAGTCAATTATAATGTAACTAGTCATCACAAGTTCATTCTCTTTGTCTAACTTTGATTATGACCATACTTAGTCAAATTACTACATTCATTGTCACATAATTTACATCTCACGAATATTAAGCTAACAATGCATTCAATCATTCAATTCACACGTAATTGTGTTATGGACGTGTTAAGAATTTACTTTAACATCTCATTATATGTTTAACCTAATTTTATATTCATTAGGTTGAGTTACTATTACATTTCTATACTTGAACACTTAAAAATTTGCATTTCTGGGCATTCTGTTAAGTGGCGCTGCGGCGCCACAGTTATACTTGGTCTTCGCGCTGCGGCGCCGTGGCGCTACGGCTTGAGACTTGGCGCTGCGGCGCGAGTTTTAGACCTAGAGTTGGCGCCGCGACGCGAAACTCCAGTTTCTGAATTTCCAGTTCGCGAAGAACACAGAATCAGGAGAATTTATCATTACATGGTCACTAAATTCATCAATTTAAACATACCCATATACTAGAATTCGTACATAATAATTAATTAACCTTTCTAGCATGATTTTAACATATTAAAACACATAATTAACAAAAATCAATACAAATAATTTACTGTTCTTGATGTTCTTGAAGGTTTTGAAAACAAAACATGAAAATCAGTACTACGGGTTCGTTATAACACCGAATCCGTTCATTTAAAATTTGGTCTCTTTGTATCAACATGCATAATCATATACCAGTGTGAATTTTGCAGAACAATTTATGTTTGACATATTAATTTCACGTATAAGAGCCATATGGCCATATTCTATACTCTATAAATAACATACGTTATAAAATTATGAATTGATGATATGGAAACCTATATAACATATAATAAAACATGTTATGCTAATCATATTATTACATATATCCATATAACAACACAATTTACCATTTACAGAGATTTTACAGAAAACTTGAAAGCCATTTTTATAAAAACTGAAACAACATAGTTAAACTGGGTTGGAGAAATTACCCAAAGCGTAGATTAAGCGAAGATAACAATCTCTCTTACAAACACCACTTCAATCTCCCTCAAAATTATCAATTATCTCTCTGAATTCTCAAACACTCTCCCTCTCTGCTTTTCCAAACTCAGAAAATAATAATAAGAAAAGAAAAAGAGAATACGTATAATAAATAAGAAAAAACTGACGCGCATTATGGTCAGTTACCCAATCATGGGTAACTGCTATTAACTCCCTTTAGGGCCTTGTTTGGCTGGTCAAGAATAGGTTTCAAAACTATTTAATTTAATGATTCTCTTATACTATTGTTTAAATCAGGTCACACCCAATTCAATTATCTTATTTAATTTAATTTAAATAAAATATAATAATTTTTCATTAATTCACATAGTCATATAATTAAATTCTCATTTATTAATAATGTCAAATTATTAGATCTCTAATTAATTATTAAATTAATTAAATAACGTTAGGCTTATCAATTATTTCTTTTAATTCAATAAGTTCACATAAATACATACTTGAATAATAAATATTCTCCACATAAATATAACACATATAATTAAATTAATCCACCACAACTGCATCCATTAATTATTTAATCTAATAATTAATTCATCGAAAAATATTTATTTAATTCAATAAATATTAAAATTAAATTACAAAATTTCTTTTGTTACAACAGGAAGCAAGGGAGGTAGCAGTGGAGGTACATGGGCCATTGTTGGACCAACGGCATCAAACAAACCCACAGCCAGAACCTTCAACATGACTGTGCAAGATGCTATGCAATCAAAAGATGTTGTGTCAGGTATTGTCCCAATCAATAATATTGATGCTTATGTATTATTTGATTCGGGTGCTACTTGCTCGTTTATATCTGATGAATTTGCTAAGAGGTTAGGATTGCCTAGTGAAGAATTAAATTTCCCTTTAAATATAAAAATTGCGAATAAAGAAATAGTTCTTGTTAGGTTCGTATACGAGAATTTTAGGGTGAACATTAAGGAGAATATCATGATGGTAGATTTAATTCTGATTAGACTTGGAGAGTTTGATGTTATTTTGGGAATGGATTGGTTGTTCAATTATGGAGCGGTAATTGATTGCCAAAAGAAATGCGTAAACCTCTTAACTCCGTCAAAGGTAGTTTTCTATGGTAGCAAATCGCCTAGACAAATGAGATGTCTGACGATTATGCATGCCAAGAAGTTGTTGAGTCAAGGCTGTGTGGGTTATTTAGCTTACATAGTCGATACTCAGAAGAAGGGTGTGAAACTGGAAGAGATACCAGTGGTTAGGGAATTTATAGATGTGTTTCCGTAAGATTTGCCAGGACTTTCGCCTGACCGAGAGATTGAGTTCATGATCGACTTAGCGCCAAGAACGACACCGATATCGACGGCCCCGTACAGAATGGCTCCGATAGAGATGAAGGAACTGATGGTACAACTGCAGGAGCTGTTAGACAAGAAGTATATTCAACCAAGCGTATCACCGTGGGGAGCACCAGTGTTATTCGTAAAGAAGAAGGATGGGTCAATGTGTCTTTGTATTGATTATAGGGAATTAAACAAAGTCACTATTAAGAATAAATATCCGTTGCCAAGAATAGATGACTTGTTTGATCAATTGAAGGGTGCTAAATACTTCTTGAAAATAGATTTGAGAAGTGGGTATCACCAATTGAAGGTAAGGAAGGAGGATATACCTAGAACGGCATTCAGAACTCGGTATGGACATTACGAGTTTCTGGTGATGTCTTTTGGTTTAACCAGTGCCCTTGCTGTATTCATGGATTTGATGAACAGGGTGTTTAAACCATTCTTAGACAAGTTCGTAATGGTATTTATCGACGACATTCTGGTGTATTCCAAAACTCAAGAAGAACACGTAGAATATTTATGTTTGACGTTAGAAACACTAAGAAAGGAAAAGTTGTACGCAAAATTCTCTAAGTATAAATTTTGGCTCGATCGTGTACAATTTTTGGGTTATGTGATTGACAAAGATGGGATTTCAGTGGATCCATCAAAAGTGGAAGCTGTAATCAATTGGGAACAACCAAGGACACCATCGGAGGTGAGGAGTTTCTTAGGACTGACCGGTTATTATAGATGATTTATTCAAGATTTTTCTAAGATAGCCACTCCGTTAACAAATTTGACAAGGAAAGCTGTAAAATTTGTGTGGACAGAGAAGTGTGAAGAAAGTTTTAAAGATTAAAAAAGAAGTTAAGTGTGGCACATGTGTTGTCATTACCAGATAATACAGGAAACTTTGTGGTGTATAGTGATGCCTCATATAAAGGATTGGGTTGTGTTCTTATGTAGAACGACAAAGTTATTGCATATGCATGAAGGCAACTGAAAGACTATGAGAAAGGGTATCCTACTCATAATTTAGAGTTGGCTGCTGTAGTATTTGCTCTGAAGATATGGAGACACTATCGTTATGGAGAAAAATATGAGATTTACACGGACCATAAAAGTCTGAAGTATATTTTCACTCAGAAGGACCTGAACATGCGTCAAAGAAGATGGATGGAATTGATAAAAGATTACGATTTTGAGATTTTTTATCATCCTAGCAAAGCGAATGTGGTTGCAGATGCTTTAAGCAGGAAAGGTCGGGAAAAGTTAATGCTGATAACCACTCAGGAGGAGCTTATTTCAGCAATGACAAAGCTAGAGTTGGAAATAAAATTTTCAAAAGAATCCGATGAACAACTTTTCCAGATAGAAGCTGGTCCAACTTTAGTGGACAAGGTGAAGAATGCTCAACTACAGGATGAAGAATGCAGAAGAATAAAGGAAGGTATGAATAAAAGAAAAGAGGTGAAATACAAGATCGATACCGAAGGGTTACTAAGGTTCGAGGGAAGAATTTTTGTTCCAGCAGTACCATAGATTAAAGAAGAAATCTTGACCGAAGTTTAAAATTCAAGATACTGGATTCATCCAGGAAGTACGAAGATGTATCAAGATTTACGACGTCATTTTTGGTGGCCAAACATGAAAAGAGATGTTGCAGAATGTGTTGCGAAATGTTTGACATGCCAAAGAGTCAAGGTCGAGCATCAAAGACCCAGCGGATTACTTCAACCGTTAGAAATACCGGAATGGAAGTGGGAACTCATCATAATGGATTTTGTGGTGAGTCTTCCAACTACTCAGAGAGGATGCGATGCGATTTGGGTGATAGTGGATAGGCTGACAAAATCAGCACACTTTTTGCTAATAAAGATTAGGTTCAATCTTGATCAGTTGGCAAGATTGTACGTTAAAGAGATCGTTTCGAGACATGGAGTGTCAGTGTCAATTGTGTCAGATAGAGATCCGCGATTCACGTCAAAATTTTGGAAGAGACTACAAGAATGTATAGGAACACAGTTGCGAATGAGTACGGCATACCATCCACAAATAGATGGCCAAAGCAAACGAACAATCCAGACATTAGAAGATATGCTGAGAGTATGCATCATGGATTTCAAAGGGAGCTAGGATTAACATTTACCGTTGGTGAAATTTTCCTACAACAACAGTTACCACGCGAGCATCAGCATGCCACCTTACGAAGCATTATACGGCAGAAAGTGCAGAACTCCACTGTGCTGGGATGAAGTCGGTGAACGTCAACTATTAGAACCAGAATTGGTACAACAAACTGTTGAGATTGTCAAACTCATCAGAATAAGATTGGTAGCTGCTCAAGACAGATAGAAGAAGTATACTGATCAACACAGACAAGATCAGGAGTTCGACGTAGGAAATTACGTGTTCTTAAAAGTTTCTCCTTAGAAGGAGAAAATTCGTTTTGGTAAAAAGGGAAAGCTAAGACTGAGGTTTATTGGAACCTTCGAAGTGCTGCGAGGAGTAGGAGAAGTGGCTTATGAGGTAGCTCTACTTCCAGAATTAGAAAATGTTCACAATGTTTTTCACGTTTTGATATTATGACCGTATAAACCCGATTACAAGCACGTGATCGAGTACGAACCATTACAGTTTGATAAAGACTTTTCCTATGAAGAGGTTCCTATCCAGATAGTCGACAGAAAAGAACAGGTGCTCAGGAATAAAGTAATACCTTCCGTGAACAGGTGCTCAGAAAAGAACAAGTGATTACCCTGAGTTATTTGTTTAATCTATGTCTTCGATTCTAGGGACAGAATCTTGGTAAGTAGAAAAGAATGTGACGAATGATTTATTTGCGTTGTGATTCTGGGGACAGAATTTTTGTAAGGAGAGAAGAATGTAACAATCTAAAATTTTAATTATAATTTTTAAATATTTATTAAATTATATAAATATTTAATGGATGTGTTTATTGTTGAATAAATATTTGTTTAATTTTATTTGATTTGATTTGGTTAATTATTTGTTAAATAAATAATTAATGAGTTAAAAAAAATTAATTATCATGAGATAATATTCTAATTTAAATTATAAATTAAGTTAGAGAGTTTATAATGATTAAATAAATTATTATAATGATATTTTAATTTGAATTGGTAATTAAAATGATGTGTTAGTTGATTAAATAAAATTATAATTATAAAAAAAATTATAATTATGTTATATTGATTTATGTGGCAAATTAGATTAATAAATTGTTATTAGAATTAATTAAATTGAATATTAAAATTTAATTAAATAAAGTGTGACCATAAACTATACTATAAAGGAACTATTAAAATAAGCTAAGGGAGGTTAATTTAGGTTTTGCCAAACAAGGCTTAATGCATATTAAGTCTTTAATTTAAATATATTTTACCAAACAAGGTGTAAGATTTAATGGGTTAGTTTTTAAGTTAGCTAGCCAAACAAGCCTTATGACTTTTGATTTTCAAAAATATAATAACTGATATCAGTTATACATATAATTATATTATATAATTAATACCTATATTATTACCTATACGTTATATTTTAGTACGTAAGATAGAATAGAGAAGAAAGAACTCAAGAGAAGAAGAAAGTCTAGAGAATTTGAGAGAGAAATTGGAAAAAAAGAAGAAGCTTGAGAATCAAAGAATAGCCATCATCTTCTGAAATTAAGGTATCATCTTGCTTTTATTTTTCAAAAGGTTGTAGTTATATTCTCTTCTAAAATTCTCTATAAAAACTTTGTGAAGGTTGAATTGTTTGTTGTATATAGCTTTATATGATAACTTGTTTGTTATAAAGTCGTTTTCATAAGTGTATATATAAGTATAGTAAATGAATTCATGTTATGAATATATTTTGTAAAGAAAACCATATTACAGTGAATTGGTATAAAAATATATGAATATGGATTGGTATAGAGTAAAATTGAGGTTTAATTCTTTGTATAATATATAAATTGACTATTGAATTTGAAAGAGGATGAATAAACATAAACAAGGTATTTTGAATTAACTATTTTGGTTGAAAACAAAATCACAGTGATGATTTTCACTAAAAATGTCAAAAAGTGAAGTTTTATTAAAAAATAGTGAAATTAGATGTTTTAAATTCGATGTTTATGTTGTTATATGGGCAAAATTATGTTAAGAGTCTTTAAATTATGTTTATGTGAAGTCTCTGTATGTATTACATGTTAATTTGGTTGCTAGAAAGTAGCTTGTAGGCCAAATTTGGCTTTGTTTATGCTGTTGTCGAGGCTGGTCGCTGAGGACTGTAGTTCGGCGCCGCAGCGCGGTCCAGCAGTACAATTCTCGCGTCGCAGCGCCACGTCGTAGCGCCAAGCATTGGCTTGTTCCTCATGCAGCAGCGTCGCGCTGCAGCGCCGGCCCACAGTGTAAACTGTGGCGCCGCAGTGCGAGTTAGCAGAATGGTCAGACAGTGTGTTTTAATTACACAAAGTCTAAAAAAGTTGTTATGATTTAATAGAAGGACTGTTAAGATATGATTTAAGTATTTCTATACTAAGAATGAGCATATTTTTAATATGCTACTAGTTTTATTACCAATATAATTTGATTATGTGATTAAAAATCAAACCTTACATGATGTAAATACTTATTTATATATGGAGTGTTGGTAGTGGCTAATTATGTCATGATGACATATATATAGGGTATTGTGATTCGAGTTGTTACGATTTAGCTATTACTCAAGGCAAGTTTTCTATCTCCACACTTTTGTTGAGCTAGTTTATTTACGATTTTGCAAGTTCTCTAAATCTATTGATACATTGTGCTAGTTTACACTTTCGTTGAGCTAGTTTGTTTATTATTGAGCAAGTTCTTGTATCTAGTTATTCATGATGATGCAAGTTTTCTAAATCTTAACTTTTGATATTGAGCAAGTTTCTCTAATATGTAACTTGTTATTTAGTATGCGAGTTTATACATTCTGATATTCTAGTGTTGAACAATTTTATCGTTCAAATTACTATTCGCTATGCATGCTTAGTATTCAATTCTCAATAACCTTGACTTAATATTGTTCAAGCAAGTCATGTTATGATTATTCAATGTTTATGCTATTAGATTATTCCTAAAGCATGATCTTAATTTACAATGTCGATTCAGTTATGTTTACTCCATAGCATAACGGTATTAACTTTGTATTCAACTAATCCTTAGTTGATGACTGTTGAATTCTAAATTACATCTAAACGTATCGAAACCAAACTTACTTTGGGGCGGACTTGTACTCTAAATACTAAGATGAACAACCCTATTGTTAGGGGTTTACGCTTAGCGTTGAAATGTTTGTGCACAATACATTGTACGAAGGGTTGATCCCCCTAAATACGAGGAGTCCTTATAGTCTTATGACTGTTAAAGTTTAAGTTGAAAGATTACTTATAACTGTGAACATAGTTCGTGGTCTTAGGACCCTCAGATATATGATTCAGAATTTTGATTAGCTTTAGTAGAACATATTGTTCAATTCTATTGAGCCTATTATTTGGCAATTGCTGTAAAGATTTATTCATTATCATTTCAAGTGAGCGTTGTTTGCTCACTCTTGCTTATATAACTATTACAACTAAAGTTGAGAAGGTCGGTGTACCTAGCACCAGTAAAGGAAAGAGAAATATGAGCAAGTATTGAAGACTTGTAATCATGTTGATATTTTATTATCAGACTTTATTTTAATGATTGTAATGGAGTTATTTAATTTTCCGCATTCGAATGATTGTATGTAAAGGTTAGATAACCTGGGAGATTTTATTAATGTAATCATTTATGGGAAGGTTTATTATTCAATTTTATTTTGATTGAGTAGTTAGATATGAATGTTTTTATAAAGTGAACACCAAATTCTGAGGGAATAGAGTACCTGGATTTGGGGGTGTCAAAACAAACGTGGAGGGAATCAACATGCCAGAAATGGTAACCACTTCGGTGGTAATCATGGCCAAGACAGTAAAAGTGAACATTTCAAGAAGAGGAGATTCAACAATGATGGAAAGATGTCAGCATCAGCACCCGTTGTTAAGGAAGGAGAAAGACCACCTATCATATGCTTCAAATGCGGAGGGGATGGACACATCAGTCCAAATTACATGAAGCAGTCCAAAACGTGTTACAATTATGGAAAAGAAGGTCACCTAGCTCGATTTTGTCATACAGGGAAGCCAAGTCAAGCTGGGATGGAGGCACCAAAGGCCGTCCCAGAAAAGTCAAAACTAGTAGTTCAAGGGAGAGTGTGACACCCCCAAATCTAGTACTTCCATTTCCACAGGATTTGGTGTTCACGAAACAAATATCATCTATCTATATACCCAAAAAAAAGATGCAAACCATGCAATAGATAGAAATAAAATCTTCCCTTAAGGGTACAACATCTGAATAATAATAATACAATCCCAGGTTAAACTAACCTTAAACATCTGTGCGGAATCATAAACAAATAAGTCTTAAACAATAACATTAACTCAAGTCTTAAACAAATACATCGCCAAATAAAACAACAGGTCTTCGTCACTTGCTAATTTTGCCCTTGCCTTTACTAGTGAAAGGTTCATCAGTTCTTTCGTTCTTAACTGTAATGTTATTATTAAGCAAGAGTGAGCACAAATGCCCACAAGTATAAAAATGAAATAACAGTATAATAACATGCGAATAATTTAAGACATCTGAATAAAAACTCAACTTTTGAATCAAGAGTGAATAACAAGAATCAAAAGAATTCTGAGGGTCATAAGACCTTGAACTATGTCCTAGGTTAACAAGAGTTATACTTGAAAATCTTTAACAGTCATAAGACTATGAACCTTCTTCTCGTACTTAGGGGGATCAGCCCTTAGTACCATACTGTGCACAATATCTTAACGCTAAAGCGTAAATAATTCCCTATACAGGGTTGTTCATCTCAGTTTGACATTCGAGTCCGCACCAAAGGAAGTTTGGTTTGGATAATTCATCAAGGGTTCTGAAATTTAGAACGCTCATCAACTATGGACTGGTTGAATCATTAAGGTTTCATTAGTCTAATAAGGTTCAATAATAATGATATTCAATTTGAATAATAGTCTTAAGAAGTATACAATAGGACAATTATTGTATAACTGAATCATGCTTTGAAAAGATAATAAATCTTTAATATAACATTTGAACTTGAATAATAGTAATGATAATTTACTCGAGATAAATAATAAGCTTGAACAATAATGACAAGTAGGGTTAGGAAACTTGCTCAAATTTAAGAGTTAAGTTTAGGAAACTTGCCTCGCGCGTAGATTATACTTTAACTAAGCACGTTCTTTGAATTAAATCCTACATACCATTCATATACACAATACCAGTTAATTATAAATTAACTAATCAACATAAACTCATTTTCGTTGTCTACTTTAATTATCGACTATACTTAGTCAATTAATCTCATTATCACATAATTTGTACTTCATGAATAATAATCTAATTATGAATTCAATAATTTAAATCACATGTAATTATGTTATTTACATGTTTAAACAACTATTTTTATCATCATATTATTCTTCTATCATATTTACATGTTCATTACATCAATTCACTAACACTTGTTAGACTTTAATATTAAAAAAAAATCACATTTCTGAATTTTCTAGAGAGTGGCGCTGCGGCGCCACTGCTACACGTGATCGTCGCACTGCGGCGCGGTGGCGCTGCAGCCGGACACTTGATGCTGTGGGACTGTGGCGCCGTGGCTCGAGTCTTGGCGCTGCGGTGCGGTGGCGCTGTGGCGCGGGACCTCAGTTCTAGAGTTGGCGCCGCGGCGCGAGACTCCAGATTCTATTTCCCAGTTCGCGAAGAACACAGAGTTCAGCGAAAAGGACCCTAAATAATCCTTAATTTCACTAATTTAACATACCCACATGTTATAATTCATGTATAATCATAATACAACATCTATAAAGTGATTTTAACCCATTAAAACATATAATCACAGAATTAAAACATAAAATTTTCCTCTGTTCTTGATGTTCTTGAAGTTTTTAACATAAATTCCTAAAATTCAACCCCACGGATTCGTTATAAGGCCAAATCCATTCATTTAAAGTTTGGTCTCTTCGTATTAATATGCACAATACTATACGAGTGTAAAATTTACGAAAACATTTATGTTTGACATACTAAAATCACGTATAAGTCCATATGTCCAAAAACCCAAACTCTGTATATTTTTGAAATAGCAAGTCATCAGATTACGAAACTTAGGATATGGAATCATGCAATATATATATAAACACGTTATGCCATTAGAATTATTACACATATCATGATCATAACACCAATTCCCTATTCACAGAGATTTTACAAAAGCTTTGAAAGCCATTTTTATAAAAACTTGAATACGTAAAATTTAGAATTTGGGAAGGATGAGATTACCCTGTAGAGTATAAAACGTAGATTTAGAATTTCTCACTCTCAAATCTCCTTCACAACTCACAATTTCTCTCTGACAATTCTCTCTGTGAACTCTAAGAACTATGCTCTGCTTGTTTTCTAGACTTAGGAATAATAAGAAATAAAAAGAAGACGTCGTATTCAATTGAACTGACGTGTTAAGGTCAGTTACCCATCATGGGTAACTGCTCTCAACTCCCTCTAAGGCCATGTTTGGCTAGCAAGAGTAGATTATAAAACCATTTAATTTAATAAAGCTTTATCATATAGTTTAATTCATGTCACACCCAATTCAAATATCTTATTTAAATTAATTAAATAACATATAATAATCTATCATAAATTCACATAATCATAAAATAAATTTTCTCATTAATTAATAATGTCAAATTATTAAATCTCTAATTAATTATTACATTAATTAAAATAACATGGCTTATTAAATATTTATTTTTAATACAATAAGCTCACATAATCACATACTTTGAATAATAAAATTCTCCACATTAATTTAATAAATGTAACACATATAATTAAATTAATCTATCACAATTGCATCAATTAATTATTTAATTCAATAATTAAATCATCAAAAAATATTTATCTAATTCAATATATATTAGAAATTAATTACAAAAATCTCGTTTGTCACATCTTCCCCTCCATAAAAGGATTCTGTCCCCAGAATCATGACTCAATAAATTTTGACCGTTACATTCTCCCCCCCCCCTTACAAAAATTCTGTCCCCAGAATCGCTTACAAATAATTAAGTAAATAAATGAGGATAATTCTTCATCATATTCTCTTCGAGTTCTCACGTAGCTTCTTCAGCGTTGTGGTTCCTCCAAATTACTTTAACAGAAGGTATAACTTTATTTCTGAGAACTTGTTCTTTTCGGTCAACAATTTGGACAGGAATTTCTTCGTAAGATAAGTCTTTCTCAAAATGTAGGGGTTCATATTCAATTACATGTTTGTAATTGGCTTTGTAGGGTCGTAACACAGAAACATGGAAGACGTTGTGGACATTCTCGAGTGCTGGAGGTAAGGCTACTTCATACGCGACTTCTCCGATTCTTCTCAGTACTTCAAAGGGTCCAATGAATCTTGGGCTCAATTTTCCTTTCTTTTCGAATCTGATCTTTCCCCTCCAGGGAGAGACCTTCAAGAAAACATAACTACCTGATTCAAACTCTATATTTTTACAATGTAGATCAGCATATTTCTTCTGTCGATCTTGAGCCGCTACCAGTCGTGCTCGGATCACTTCGACTATTTCTGCCGTCTGCTGTACCAATTCTGGCCCTAGCAAGTGTCTTTCTCCAACTTCATCCCAATAAAGCGGAGTTCTGCACTTTCTGCCGTATAAAGCTTCATAAGGCGGCATGCCAATACTAGCGTGGTAACTGTTGTTGTAGCCGAACTCTACTAATGGTAGGTGATCATACCAATTTCCTTTAAAGTCCATCACACAGGCTCTTAGCATATTTTCTAATGTTTAAATCGTTCTCTCACTCTGTCCGTCTGTTTGAGGGTGGTAAGTTGTACTCATTCGCAATTGCGTACCCATGCATTCCTGAAGACGTTTCCAGAAATTTGATGTGAAGCGCGGATCCCTATCTGAAACAATTGATACCGGAACTCCGTGCCTCGAAACAATCTCTTTTACGTATAGCCTGGCCAACTGATCTAAGTTGAATCTTATTTTGATTGGAAGGAAGTGTGCAGATTTCGTCAGTCGGTCAACGATAACCCATACTGCGTCGTAGCCTTTCTGAGTCGTCGGAAGGCCAACCAAGAAGTCCATTGTAATATGTTCCCATTTCCACTCTGGGATCTCTAACGGTTGCAGCAATCCACTCGGTCTTTGATGTTTCGCTTTCACTTTCTGACAGGTCAGACACTTGGCAACACATTCTGCAACATCACGCTTCAAATTCGGCCACCAGAAATGTTGTCTAAGATCTTGGTACATCTTGGTACTACCAGGGTGAATCGAATATCGTGAACTATGAGCCTCGCTTAAAATATCTTCCTTAATCTCTTGTACTGGCGGTACCCAAATTCTACTCTTAAATCTCAGTATTCCTTCCTTATCCATCTTAAATCTCGGTTCGGTTCCTTCAGATATCTTCTTTGTCACCTTTTTGCATTCATCATCCTGAAGCTGAGCCTCCTTCACTTTATCTAGTAGAGTTGTACCAGATTGCATATGAAATAGCTTATCATCAATCTCCATTGGATACTTCACTTCCAATTCCAATTTCTCCATTTCTTTGATTAGCTCCTCCTGAGCAGTCAACATCATCAATTTTTCACGACCCTTTCTGCTTAAGGCGTCGGCAACTACATTCGCCTTACCCGGGTGGTATAAAATCTCACAGTCGTAATTCTTAATTAATTCTAACCATCTTCTTTGCCGCATATTCAAATCCTTCTGTGTGAAAATATATTTCAGACTCTTGTGGTCCGTATATATCTCACACTTCTCCCCGTAGAGATAGTGCCTCCAAATTTTTAAAGCAAAAACAACTGCAGCTAACTCCAAATCATGAGTCGGATACCCCTTCTCGTAATCCTTCAATTGTCGTGACGCATACGCAATGACCTTGCCATTTTACATCAGCACACAACCAAGTCCTTTATGCGACACATCACTAAACACCATAAAATTTCCTGTATCATCTGGAAGACATAACACAGGTGCCGTACTCAACCTCTTCTTTAATTCTTGAAAGCTCTCTTCACACTTCTCCGTCCAAACAAATTTCACAGCTTTTCGAGTTAAATTTGTTAACGGAGTCGCGATTTTGGAAAAATCTTGAATGAATCTTCTATAATATCCTGCTAATCCAAGGAAACTTCTTACTTCTGACGGCGTTCTCGGCTGATCCCAGTTAATCACGGCTTCTACTTTAGATGGATCTACCGAAATTCCGTTCTTATCGATCACGTGACCAAGAAATTATACTCGCTCGATCCAAAATTTGCATTTTGAAAATTTAGCGTACAACTTCACCCTTCTCAATACTTCCAACGTTAATCTCAGATGCTCTTCGTGTTCTTCTGTAGTTTTCGAATATACCAAAATATCATCTATAAAAACTACCACGAATTTGTCTAAAAACGGCTTGAACACACCATTCATTAATCTCATAAATGCTGCAGGAGCATTCGTAAGACCAAACGACATTACAAAAAATTTGTAGTGACCATATCGCGTCATGAATGCTGTCTTCGGTACATCCTCTGGTCTCACCTTCAGTTGATGATAACCGCTTCTCAAGTCTATCTTGGAAAAGTATTTTGCTCCCTTCAATTGATCAAACAAATCATCGATCCTTGGTAATGGATATCAATTCTTAATCGTGACCTTGTTCAGTTCTCTGTAGTCAATGCAGAGCCGCATCGATCCGTCCTTCTTTTTCACAAATAACACCGGCGCTCCCCACGATGATACGCTCGGTTGAATGTACTTTTTGTCCAGCAATTCTTGTAGTTGAACCATCAGTTCTTTCATCTCTACTAGTACCTTTCGGTATGGTGCCTTTGATATTGGAGCGGTTTCGGGCGCCAAATCGATCACGAAATCTACCTCTCTATCTGGTGGAAATCCTGGCAAATCGTCTGGAAATACATCGACGAAGTCCCTCACAATCGGTATCTCTTATACCTTCAGATTCTCTTTTCAAATGTCGACTATGTAAGCTAGATATCCTACACAGCCTTGTCTTAACAACCTCCTGGCCTGCATCATCGTCAGATAACTCGCTTGTCTAGGCGACTTGCTACCATAAAACACAACCTTTGACGGAGTCATAAGGTTAATACGCTTCTTCTGGCAGTCAATTACAGCCCCATAATTGGATAACCAATCCATACCCAAAATAATATCAAATTCCCCAAGCCGAATAGGGATAAGATCTACGTTCATGATATTACCCTTAATATCCACCCTACAGTTCTTAAACACGTACTTAACAGGAATTATCTCTCTATTCGCAATTTCTATATTCATGGGATATTCCAACTCATCCATAAGCAAATCTAAACTATTAGCAAAGTCTTCGAATATAAAGGAACAAGTAGCACCCGAATTAAATAAAACATAAGCATTAATTTCATTGATTGGAATGATACTTGACACCACATCACGAGACTGGATTGCGTCCTGCACTGTCATATTGAAAGTTCTGGCGGTCGGTCGGTTTGTTGCGGTTGATCCGGTGATGGTTAAGGTATTTCCACTGCTATTTCCACGGTTACCTCCTTGCACTGCTCCTCCTGATCCCTTCTTGGGGCAGTCTCTTGCTAGATGATCTTTAGAACCACAGTTAAAACAAGCACCCTTCTTTGGGTTTGGACAGTTTGGTGCTATGTGGCCTTCCTGACCACAATTGTAGCACACTCGCTTCCCTTTCATGCAAACTCCCAGATGAGCTTTTCCGCAGTTTGAGCACGCTTCAATTTTCTTCTTTTGCCCTCCTTGTTGACTTCCAGCTGACGAGTTATCCGTCCACTTCCTCTTCTGACTATGACTACCCCCAGTGTTACTCCCACCAGTCTTGTTATTTCCTTCACCTTCACTCTTCTTCTTCTTCTGCTCTTGATTGTACTTGGTCACCGCATCGCTCCCACCTTCAGCGAGGATGGCCTTTTCCAGTACTCCGGCAAATGTGTTTAGCTGAAACATTGACACCTTACTGTAAAAACCCAAGGCTTTAGTCCTTGTTCAAATCTTCTGGCCTTTCTTTCGTCAGTGTGTACTTGGTACGGGGCAAACCTTTCCAACTCATCGAATTTAGCCGCGTATTCAGGTACGCTCATGTTTCCTTGCTTCAGTTCCAGAAATTGAATTTCCATATGATTTTACGAACTAGTTGGGAAGTACATTTCGAAAAACATTTCTTTAAATCTCTCCCACGCAATTACACCTTCACCTCCTCGCACTTTATTTGCTTGCCACCAGTAGCTAGCCTCAGACTTCAGCATAAACGTTGCGAAAGCGGTCTTCTGGTTTTCTCTAACCTTAGCAACGTCGAATACTTTCTCCATTTTCATGACCCACGTTTGAGCCTCGATTGGGTTCCTGGAACCTTTGAACTCTGGCGGTCCCACCGCCTTGAAGTCTTTAAACGTTGTGTTTGGTGGAGCTTGAGGTTGATTGTTCATTGCTCCCATCAGTAAGTTCACCAACTGCTGAACAGGATTAGCGTTGGCATTATTTTTATTATTGGTTGACTCTTCCTGAGCCGGTTGACGTTGTTGTCTTCTCCTTGGCGGCATATTTCTGATAAAATAAACGCTTATTAGAACTTTATTTATTTCTCTAAATAGTTAAGGCATTACTCAACAATTTAACACATCATCTCAAATAACTTAATATATTAAATTCAACTCAAAGTTTTAACATTAAACTATAGCATAACTGTTATTTACATCAACTATCCTGGAATAAAGAATCCACAGGATTTAAAATATTAACATATTCCTTCGTTCATAAACACATCGAAATTTATATATAAAAACTAATTAAGTCTTTCACATAATTAAACAGATTCTAATCCTGTCTATCAAGGTGCTGAATAGCCTTGCCACGCTCCTCATCCATGATACGAGACATCGTCCTGCGATCCAGCATATACGACGGAAGTCCTTCGAACTGAATGGGGTATCTCAAAACTCGTTCCTGAGCCTCATTCATTGCATGATTAAGTATGGAGTATGTCTCTTCAAGCTTTGCCTTCTTTGCACGACTATCATCTTCTGCACGATCAACTCGACGTGATTCTCTTACCCATCCTTCCTCTTCTATTTTCAGTCTTCCGAAGGTTTCTTTCAGTTCCTTTTTCAGCTTCTCTATCTCCTCGGTCTTATCTTCGGTTTGACCCTTCTCATGGACCAAATCCCATTCTACATTTCCCAATCGTGAGTGAAGAGTTGAAATCTCCCTCTCCTTTTCCTCTAAAGTAGACTGCTGAACAGTCGCTCGCTCAGTCAATTCCTGAACCTCGTCTTGTAATTCCACGTTACGGTCGTATAACGTGTCATACATCTCCGCATCAACGCTGTACTGTGGTAACTCCTCTTCTTCCTCTTCCTCATCAAACTCCTCCTCAGGATCAGTCTCGGGCTCATGCTCCTGACCAACAACGGTGATCAATGGAGATGACTCCCTCTGAACAAACTGTTCCCTAACAACATGTATGTCTCGGGGCTCCTCCTCTGTAGGTACTATAGGTAATCGGGGTTCTTCCTCCCCAGCTTGACTAGCTTCTCCAACATTCGTCATCCTGACAACAAAATTTTAAGTTTTAGTTACTAAGTTGTACTAACGAGCACATAAATTAACACATAAACACATAATATATTTTATTATCTTCAATTAATTTCCAAAAATTCATTTCTTAAAACTCGATAAGAGTTTTCCTTTACTATCTTCTTTCTATAAGGCTATTACCTAAGGTTGTTCCCCCACCTAAGGTTCATAACCCACAGCTCTGATACCAACCTGTGACACCCCCAAATCTGGTACTTCTATTTTCACAGGATTTGGTGTTCACGAAAAAAATATCATCTATCTATCTACCCAAAAAAAAATGCAAACCATGCAATAGATAGAAATAAAATCTTCCCTTAAGGGTACAACATCTGAATAATAATAATACAATCTCAAGTTAAACTAACCTTAAACATCTGTGCGGAATCATAAATAAATAAGTCTGAAACAATAACATTAACTCAAGTCTTAAACAAATACATCGCCAAATAAAACAACAGGTCTTCGTCAGTTGCTAATTTTGTCTTTGCCTTTACTAGTGGAAGGTTCATCAGTTCTTTCGTTCTTAACTGCAATGCTATTATTAAGCAAGAGTGAGCACAAATGCCCACAAGTATAAAAATGAAATAACAGTATAATAACATGTGAATAATTTAAGACATCTGAATAAAAACTCAACTTTTGAATCAAGAGTGAATAACAAGAATCAAAAGAATTCTGAGGGTCATAAGACCTTGAACTATGTCCTAGGTTAACAAGAGTTATACTTGGAAACCTTTAACAGTCATAAGACAATGGACCTTCTTCTCGTACTTAGGAGGATCAGCCCTTAGTACCATACTGTGCACAATATCTTAACGCTAAAGCGTAAATAATCCCCTATACAAGGTTGTTCATCTCAGTTTGATATTCGAGTCCGCACCAAAGGAAGTTTGGCTTGGATAATTCATCAAGGGTTCTGAAATTTAGAACGCTCATCAACTATGGACTAGTTGAATCATTAAGCTTTCACTAGTCTAATAAGGTTCAACAATAATGATATTCAATTTGAATAATAATCTTAAGAAGTATACAATAGGACAATTATTGTATAACTGAATCATGCTTTGAAAAGATAATAAATCTTTAATATAACATTTGAACTTGAATAATAGTAATGATAATTTACTCGAGATAAATAATAAGCTTGAATAATAATGACAAGTAGGGTTAGGAAACTTGCTCAAATTTAAGAGTTTAAGTTTAGGAAACTTGCCTCGTGCGTAGATTATACTTTAACTAAGCACATTCTTTGAATTAAATCCTACATACCATTCATATACACAATTCCAGTTAATTATAAATTAACTAATCAACATAAACTCATTCTCGTTGTCTACTTTAATTATCGACTATACTTAGTCAATTTATCTCATTATCACATAATTTGTACTTCATGAATAATAATCTAATTATGAATTCAATAATTTAAATCACATGTAATTATGTTATTTACATGTTTAAACAACTATTTTTATCATCATATTATTCTTCTATCATATTTACATGTTCATTACATCAATTCACTAACACTTGTTAGACTTTAATATTTAAAAAAAAATCACATTTCTGAATTTTCTGGAGAGTGGCGCTGCGGCGCCACTGATACAAGTAATAGTAGCGCTGCAGCGCGGTGGCGCTGCAGCCGGACACTTGACGCTGTGGCGCTGTGGCTCGAGTCTTGGCGCTGCGGTGCGGTGGCGCTGCGGCGCGGGACCTCAGTTCTAGAGTTGGCGCCGCGGCGCGAGACTCCAGATTCTGTTTCCCAGTTCGCGAAGAACACAGAGTTCAGCGAAAAGGACACTAAATAATCCTTAATTTCACTAATTTAACCTACCCATATGTTATAATTCATGTATAATCATAATACAACATCTATAAAGTGATTTTAACCCATTAAAACATATAATCACAGAATTAAAACATAAAATTTTCCTCTGTTCTTGATATTCTTGAAGTTTTTAACATAAATTCCTAAAATTCAACCCCACGGATTCGTTATATGGCCAAATCCATTCATTTAAAGTTTGGTCACTTCGTATTAACATGCACAATAATATACGAGTGTAAAATTTATGAAAATATTTATGTTTGACATACTAAAATCACGTATAAGGCCATATGGCCAAAAACCCAAACTCTGTATATTTTTGAAATAGCAAGTCATCAGATTACGAAACTTAGGATATGGAATCATGCAATATATATATATATATATATATATATATATATATATATATATATATATATATATATATATATATAAACACGTTATGCCACTCGAATTATTACACATATCATGATCATAACACCAATTCCCAATTCACATAGATTTTACAAAAGCTTTGAAAGCCATTTTTATAAAAACTTGAATACGTAAAATTTAGAATTTGGGAAGGAGGAGATTACCCTTTAGAGTACAAAGCGTAGATTTAGAATTTCTCACTCTCAAATCTCCTTCACAACTCACAATTTCTCTCACAATTCTCTCTGTGAACTCTAAGAAATATGCTCTGCTTGTTTTCTAGACTTAGGAATAATAAGAAATAAAAAGAAGACGTCGTATTCAATTGAACTGACGCGTTAAGGTCAGTTACCCATCATGGGTAACTGCTCTCAACTCCCTCTAAGGCCATGTTTGGCTAGCAAGAGTAGATTATAAAACCATTTAATTTAATAAAGCTTTATCATATAGTTTAATTTATGTCACACCCAATTCAAATATCTTATTTAAATTAATTAAATAACATATAATAATCTATCATAAATTCACATAACCATAAAATAAATTTTCTCATTAATTAATAATGTCAAATTATTAAATCTCTAATTAATTATTACATTAATTAAAATAATATGGCTTATTAAATATTTCTTTTTAATACAATAAGCTCACATAATCACATACTTCGAAAAATAAAATTCTCCACATTAATTTAATAAATGTAACACATATAATTAAATTAATCTATCACAATTGCATCAATTAATTATTTAATCCAATAATTAAATCATCGAAAAATATTTATCTAATTCAATAAATATTAGAAATTAATTACAAAAATCTCGTTTGTCACAGAGAGCGTTTGTCGTGACCTCCCAGAAAGCAAAGAACCCGAACGAGGTCGTCACGGGTAAGCTAATCATAAACTCTAGCGAAGTCTATACCTTATTTGATACCGGTTCTACCCATTTTTTTATTTCTCCTACTTGCGCTCAACGTTTAAATTTGATTCCGGAGAAATTAGACATTGACTTATCTGTTGAAACTCTATTGGGAGAAACATTCATTACATCCACTATTTATAAGTCTTGTTTGGTTCAAATCGATACCCTCGCACTACCTGTCGATCTTATTTCATTGAAAATACTTGCATTTGACGTAATTTTAGGGATTAATTGGTTAACTACTCATCATGCCAAAATTGATTATTTTCGTAAGATTGTTAGCTTTCATACTCCTAACCAACCTATTATGCGAATTCAAGCAACCAAACCATTAAAATCAATCACTGTCATCTCAAACCATAAAGCTATTCGTTTATTGAAAAACGGATGTCAAGCTTTCCTAGCTCATATCACGGATTTAAACAAAAATACGTCAATTTTGAATGATATTTCTATTGTTAAAAAATTTTCTGACGTATTCCCTGAAGAACTTCCTTGCCTACCCCCAGAGCGTGAAATTGAATTTTGTATCGACCTTGAACCCGGTACAAAATCCATTTCTAAAGCCACATATTGAATGGCTCCTATTGAACTTCAGGAGTTAAAGACCCAACTGCATGAGTTGTTAGACATTGGTTTCATTCGTCCTAGTACGTCTCCTTGAGGTGCTCCTGTTCTATTCGTAAAGAAGAAAGATGGGAGTATGTGACTTTGTATTGATTATCGAGAGTTGAATCATGTCACCATCAAAAATAGGTACCCGTTGCCTCGCATTGATGACCTGTTTGACCAGTTATAAGGCACCAAATTCTTTTTAAAGATCTATCTTCGTTCTGAATATCACTAGTTAAAGACTAAAACTGATGACATTCCAAAGAGTGCTTTCAAAACTCGTTACGAGCGTTATGAATTCCTAGTTATGTCTTTTGGATTGACTAATGTTCTTGATGCCTTCATGGATATGATAAACAGAGTATTCAAAGAATATTTGGATCATTTTGTAATTGTCTTTATTGATGACATTCTCATATATTTCAAAAGCCATGGAGATCATGAGAAACACTTAAGGCTGCTACTCCAAAAGCTTCGTGAAAACAAGCTTTATGCCAAGTTGAAGAAATGCGAGCTCTGGCTTGAGGAAGTAGCATTCCTTGGGCACGTAGTATCATGTCATGGAATATCTATTGACTTGGAAAAGATTGAAGCAATACAAAGCTGGGAGCAACCTAAATTAGTGATCGAAGTACGCAGCTTTCTCAGCTTAGATGGTTATTATCGGAGATTCGTAGAAGGGTTTTCTCGAATCGCTACTCCATTAACTCAGCTGACTCGAAAAGATATAAAGTTTGGTTGGAGCGAGGAATGTGAGAAGAGTTTTCAAGAACACAAGAGGAGACTCATTTCAGCACCTGTTCTTACAATACCATCTAGCTCGGAGGGATTTGTCATCTATAGTGATGCTTCGGGCAAGGGGTTAGGATGTGTTCTCATGCAACATGGGAAAGTCATAGTCTATGCCTCTCGACAACTCAAAGAATATGAGAGGAATTACCCTACTCATGATCTAAAGTTGGCAGTTGTTGTCTTCGCACTTAAGATCTGGAGGCATTACCTATATGGGGAGAAAGTGGAGATCTTTACGGATCATAAAAGCCTCAAATATTTCTTCACCCAAAAGGAACTCAACATGCGGCAACGACGTTGGCTTGAACTGTTGAAAGATTATGATCATACCATTCAATACCATCCTGGAAAAATGAATGTGATAGCTGACGCATTGAGTAGAAGATCATATGCGGGTACGAGTGTGATATTGTAAACGCAAAGGCCCATTTTGTATGACTTATAAAGGATGGCGATAGAGTTAAAGACTTCAGGGACCCACGTGATGATAGCAAATATACAAGTAGAACCGACTTTAATCGATAAAGTTTAAGTTGCTTAAGATACAGTCCTGGAGCTGATGCGTATGAAAAAAAAAGTGCGAGAAGGTGCTATCCCGGAAGCAAGAATCGATGAAGAAGGAATACTTAGAGTCAACTCCAGACTTTGTGTTCTTAACGACCCTGATTTAAAGTATAGAATCATGATGAAGGTGCACAACACATCGTTTGCAATCTATCTTGGGAGTACCAAAATGTATCGTGATCTTCGACATATATTTTGGTGGAGCAATATGAAGAGAGAGATCGCAGAGTTTATCTCAAGGTGTTTAACTTGTCAACGTGTCAAGGCAAAGCATTAAGTGCCAAAAGATCGATTGCAATCACTTGAAATTCTAGAATGGAAGTGGGAGCACATTACTATGGATTTCATTACTAGTCTTCCCAAGGATTCTCAAGGCATAGATGCGATTTGGGTCATTATTGATAGATTGACCAAGTCTGCTCATTTCTTACCTATACGAGAAACTTATTCACTTGAACGTCTTGCTCGTATGTACATAAATGAGATAAATGAGATTGTAAGACTGTATGGTATGCCAGTATCCATAGTTTCTGATCGAGACCCAAGATTCACTTCACGATTTTGGGTTAGTTTATAAAAAGTTATGGGCACGGATTTACGATTTAGTTTGGCATATCATCCTCAAACGGATGGGCAGTCAGAGAGGACTATTCAAACTCTTGAAGATCTATTAAGACTCTATGTCCTTGACTTCAAGGGAAGTTGGGACAAGTTCTTACCATTAGTAGAATTCTCCTAAAACAACAGTTATCAAGCAAGTATCGGCATGGCTCCATTTGAGGCGTTGTATAGAAGAAAGTGTCGTTCTCCAATATACTGGGATGAGGTGGGTGAAGGAACGTTGTTGGGAACGAAATTGGTACGTATGACTACGGAGAAGATTTAAATGATCAGGTAACGTATAAAAACCTCATAAGATTGACAAAAGAGTTATGCTGATCTTCATCGAAATGACATGGAATTCAATGTTGGTGATCATGTGTTGTTAAGTGTGGCTCCATGGAAAGGAGTTACAAGATTTAGAAAGAGAGAAAAGCTCAATCCTCGAATCATTGGCCCATTTGAAATCCTTGACCGAGTAGGAACTGTGGCCTATAGACTCGCTTTACCGCCAAGTATGTCTCGTGTTCATAACGTTTTTCACATATCTATGTTACGTAAATATGTGGAAGACCCGAACCACATTATTGACTTACAACCAAACGAGATAGCGGAAGATTTAACGTATGAAGAGGTACCTATTAAAATCTTGAATAAGAAAGAACATATTCTACGCTCCAAGGTTATACCTCAAGTCAAAGTTTTGTGAAAAAACTACAATGTTGAGGAAATGACCTAGGAGTTAGAATCCGAAATGAAATCAAGGTAGCCTCACTTTTTTGTCATACCAGGTACGTACCCTAATTTTGAGGGCAAAATTTTATAAGAAGGGGAGGTTGTAAGACCCCAACTTTTATGAATAAAGATGATTTTTTTCTATAAATATCATTTTTGAATATTAAGGTGTGAATTTGTTATAATTATGGGTAATATTTATAAATTTTCCAAAGTAAGTAAGTTGTTATATTATATTTGATAGGTCGGGGAATATTCGTTTTAACAGGGAATATTCGTACGATGGCACAATCATTGGTGAACCCCACAACGAAATTATTGTCGGAATGAGAAAACGATAAAAATATCTTTTAATAAAAATAACGGGGAAAGTTTTACCGTTAACTGTTGAAATACCCGGTGTTAAAAGTACAGTAATACGCGTGGTTGCATAGTAGCACACGGTATTGATTATTAATGCTTACGTGAGAAGTCACTCAGTTTTGTTCAATTATTGCTACAGTAATTGCTGCATAGTATCTCAAGTTATTTGATTCAATTATTGTCGATATTTTATATATTATTAAATCAATAATTGAGACGATACAGTTATTCATATTATTATTTGTAATATTGACGATGTCTAAAAAGTTCTGTCGAGGAGAGGTTTGGTCATCTAATTGTGCGCCAATAGGGAGAAATCCTTATTGGAAAGCCCCCTCTTTCCTGAGAATGATCTGGTAGTTAAATATTACGAATAATAATAATAGTGAATAAATGTTGTTAAAAATATTGAGGAAATTTTTATGAAATATTTGTTATAAATTTTGGTGTATTTTTTGGACCCCCACTTACTCATTTTTAAAAATAATTGGTAGAAAGTTATTCATTATATATATAAAAAGAGGTGGAGCCCACATGTAATGATGATATGGGTGGGGCCCACGTGTGTTGAAAAATTAAGTTGCCTGGGGGGAGGGGAAACCAAATCCACGGGTGGATTTTGGTGGAATGGTGGGAGATTATATATATATATATATATATATATATATATATATATATATATATATATATATATATTATAAGTTTTGTTTTTTATAAAAAAATAGAATATATTATATTATATATAAAGTTATTTGTTTTACTTGAATTTTATATTCTTATTTTAAAAAAAATCAACGTCTATGGGAAAAAATTTGATCCGTGAACTTCGTCTGATTTTTTTAACTGTGCGTCCGTGATTCTAAAATTCAAATAGTATCCTTTCTATTCTCCTATAAATAGAATGCTTAGTTAGAATTGAAAATCACACCAAAATCAGAGAATTCTTCTTCTATAATATTGAGCGTAGTTCTTTAGAGTTTAAGGAAGCTTTGAGTGGAGAAAACAGTTCAAGTTTTCTTCAAGAATATTCCCGTTATACCAGTTAGAATACTCTTCTTTTTAAGTTAAGGGATATTAGTTTACTTCAATATTCATATGAAATAATATTTTCTTTCATACTCTGTAGTATGTAAGTAATATTATTTCGTTTCAGATTTTGAATTCTACACTCATTTTGTTAAAGTTTTGGCTTCTATACTCCCTGAAATTAGTAGAATATCCTTGATATTTGTGCTTCATCCAGTATATTTTCATGAAAATATTATTCTGAGCATTATTGATAAGTTTTAACTTTTTCATGTCGGAGTACTATTCATGGGGTTACTATTCCTGAAGTACTATTCATGGGGTACTATTTGAAAGTAGTATACACACAAGCCAACCATGTTTGATGATAAAGCATATATTTTGTAACAATCTTATTCATTTATTAATAAAAAGTATTAATTTATTAAAGACTTTTAATTATCTACATGATGTTGTTTTGTAATATGTGATAAACCCATAGTTTTAAACAATACTTTTAGAATAATGATGATGATCATTCTAATGAGATCTAAATTCTTAGAAAGCTTAAAACTAAAATAGTTTCCAATCATCGGATTACTAAATTGGGGATTAGTGAATCCGGATAGATTGGTACATACGTTGCTTGCTCATTGGATGAGGATGATTGATCTCATTATCATTTGTGTGGAGACACTAAAGTAAGTATGTAGGTGCTTATTAGAGAATAAGTTCACTGAACGTGGCTCGCTAAGGAATACCTAATGGAGTTTTACTTGCCTATCAATAGGAATTCTTGTAGTGATAGTAGTACAAGTGATCCTTGGACTTGAGATCATCATAGTATCTTGTGTATGATGAGTTATACTTTGACTTATTCCTTAAGACCCTTAGGGTATATCAAAGGATATGCTTGGGTATAATAAGTTGTACATGAAGATAATGTATGATCAATAAAGAATCTACCACTTCTAGTAAAAGAAGAGAAATGTCCTCTGTGATTCGATAAATGACAACACAGTAGTCCTTAGCCAAGGCAGAATAAAATTAGAAAGGAGTTTTTAATTTGCATTATTTGGAATTGTGCATTTAAAAGTCGAAATACATATAATTAAATAAAATAAGACTTGACAGTAATTCCATGTCTTATATTTAATTGGGACATTGTATAGTGGAAGGATTGAATTGTACAGTAACTATTTACTCAAATGTTCTTTTATGATTAATGTTGAAATCTATATTATCTGAAAAGTCGATGATAGCTAAGGAGGCTTATCCCTATTGTAGAATAAATATTATCTATTTAAATAAATTAATAATTTAATTTATTTATTTAAATAAGATTATAATTATTTTAATTAATTTATTTGCAACCGGTTTAATATGGAGAACCTATAGGATCACACCATAAAAGGAAGAATAATTATTTAAGAAGTTAATGACATAATCGTAATAATAAGTTAATTATATTTAATTTAATCTATGGTGATAGAATAAATTAAATAGCTTAATATTTATTATTTAATATTTTAAAAATATTAAATATAAATTAATAAGAGGAGTCTTATTATTATTATTACTATTATTATTATTTAATTCCTAAAAGAGTTTGGGAATTAATTAATAGAAGTACTCTCAAATATCCTAATAAGATTAGGAGCCTAATTAATTAAAGTAGTTTAATTAATTAAAATAAAACCCAATTCCTTAATTGTTAAGGAGGGTTGTCCACATCTATAAATAAGAGGAGTCTTATTATGGGTGAAGGGGGTTGACACTTTCACAACACACGTGAATACGTAATTTCAATAGTTAGGAGAGTACACCTTTTCTATGAGAGATAGAAAAAACTAGGGTTTTGTCAAACACCCATCTTCTTGAATCTTTCTTCTTCCTTGGTGGATCACCTCTAGAGGCCAAACACTTGGGTGGCTAACATTGATCAAAGAAAGGAACCAAACTCAGTGGATTCAAGTTGAATGCGAAAAATATTGGAGGTGAACTTGTACCTGAGGAAGCTCGAATATTCAAGGGTATGATTCTCATTCTTTATCTTTTCGTTTAATTAATAATTGTGCATAAAGAATGATCCAGGTATATGATTTGTAAAATTTTAAACTCTAATATTTACACGTTTCCTCTTATTTTGTGCAATTTGATTGCATCCATGAATATTACAAACCTAACAGTGACATCAGAGCCAAACCTTTATGCGAATTATTAATTGTTCAGATTTGATATGTATATTGATATGTGTTTATAACAATTTAATTGGGCATAATTTGTTGTATAAAATTTATTTTATGAAGAAAAAAAATTATTATTTTTGCCGAAAATTATTTTCGGAAACTGTTTTTTTTATACTGAGTTCGTGGGCCACTTTAATTGTTAACAAGATATATATATAAGTAATAAAAAAAACTGGTGGTTTGATTTGTTTTGAAAAACATGATATTTGATTTCTATGATTCCTGCTATTTCGCTGCTTTAAGGGATTGTGGCCGTTTTTTTTTAAATAAAGATGATCTTGTAGTCTTGTTTAAAGGCATGGTATAGGAATCTTGATTACCATATATATAATTATGTGCCCAGGATTCCTTGAATCATGTATGAGATTTGTAATATGAAAAGTCCCACGGTAATTTAAAAGGTCCCACGTTTCGCGGATAACATATATATATATATATATATATATATATATATATATATATATATATATATATATATATATATATATAAATTGCCTTAATTATTTTAATCTTAAAATAAAAGGTTTATTTTAATATTAAAATAAAAGAGTTTATTTGTGAATAGGAATGTGAATCTGTATTTCCTTAAATAGAGGAGTTATTTAGATATGAAATAAGATTTCATATTATTCAAAATAAAGGAATTTATTTGTGAATAGGAAAGAGAATCCGTGTTTCCTTTAATAAAGGAGTTTTTTTTTACTTAGAATTGGATTCCATAATTAATTACAATAAAGGAGTTTATTTTGATTAAAATAAAATAGTTTATTTTATTCAAAATTGGATAAATTAAAATAAAAGAGGTTTTATTTTGATTTAAATTTGGATTAAAATAAAAGAGTTTATTTTGATTCAAAATTAGATTTTATACTAACTAAATTTGTCCATTAAATGATATCAATATATATATTGAATGTTTATTGTTCATGAGATGAATGTTATTTATTGATGCATATTGTGATGTGTATGATAATAAATGGAATTAATTATAGACTATTGACCAATGTGATTGGATTTTATTTTAGTTGGATGCATGAGTGTATGGGTTTTATTAAATGGGGTCTGCGTACCTCGTCTTCTCTAATTCTTTCTTAATGTAAATTCTATCTTCCTCCTATGTACTTCCCCTTGACTGCTGATCAAGGTTTCTATTTATTTTAAATAGTTTTGTAATAGGAATAGTTAGAATTAATTTTGAAGAATTGGAGATCAAGGAGCAAGGAGCGCTTGAAGACCCGTTTGTAATGGAGCCCGTGTTTAAATGTAATAGTTATATTTAAATATTAATTCTTGCACCCCTAGATTTGAACTTTTGGTTCACTTGGTGGCTCTAGTGAACCAAACTAGAATAAAAGTCCATAATCAATCCGGGTAGAATATAGTATTCTATATGTGCATGCTTATACTATATATATTATATATTATGCAAACATGCTTCGTATGTTTATTAATATGACACGTATTTTATATATATATGTGCATGCGCGCTAAACAAGATGAGACAAATTAATAACAAACCCCTCAAATATTTTATATTAAGTTGTAACGTTCAAAGATATTTGGAATATCGAACGTCGCCTTCTAGCATTATAGAAACAATAAAGTATTGAATATTTAATATGAGTTTGTTGTGCACACACAAGACAAGTATTAAATATTTAAGATGTTATTTTTATTACATATGATGTTTATAAGGAATTGAACATTACTGCCTTGTTGTGCACACACAAGGGCTGTAGTTTTCTCTTCACTTATATAAAAATACTGGGTCTGACTTAACTTAAATCATTTTAATTCGGATGTGCACACACTTGACCATTATGATTTAAAAGGCAAAATACAAGGAGTTACATAGTTAATGTAATTGACAAGAGTTATCTACCTATTTATTTATATATAGTTTGTTGTGCACACACAAGGCTATATACATTTGAAATGAGATCTTTATTCTTACTAGCATATCTTTAATTAGATATCGCCGAACTATATAAATTGAGGGTAATATAGTTTGATAAAAATAGTGGGAGATACCAATTTAAAATAAGACTTAATTTATTTTGGTAATTAATAAAAGAATGTATGCTAAAATGTTGTTAATTACAAATTCATTTACAGAATTTTACAATGTCTAAATTACTACCACTGCAAAACATATTAGATGTTATTTAATCGGACCGAATTAAATGGATTGGTTAAGGAATTTGAGAATAGTTCTCATGGCTAAAAGCTATCTTATGTCCTTAATATGCCTATCCCTACAATGGTTGTAGACAATGCCTCTGAGGAAGAGATTTCTACTTTTAAAAAGTGGCAAGATGATGCACAATTGGCTCAATGCATCATGCTCGCATCCATGAGTAACGAGCTTCAGCGTCAGCATAAAACTATGGATGCTCTTACTATATTCCTGCACATCAAGTAGTTGATGGTGAGGAAAGCAGGACTAATAGATATCAGATATCTAAGGAGCTCTTCCGATCTAGAATGACCGATGACACTACAATACAGATAAAAATCCTTAACATAATCAATTTGATTGATCAATTAGGACAACTGGTTTTGTCATGGATGGAGAGTTGAGCCAAGATTTGATCTTGCACTCACTCCCGGACTCCTTTCACAATTGTTGTGAATTTTTCATATGAACAAGCTAGATATCAGCCTCGCTGATTTGCTTAACATGTTGAAAAATGTTGAGAGTCACTTTCCAACCAAGAAAGACCAAGTCTTACTAGTAGGGGCCAAAGGATCTTCTGAAAAGAAGAACGATACTAAGAAGGTAAATATAAAAGGCATAAACAATGGATAATAAGAATAAAACTGATACGGATAGCAAAGGAGTTTGCTTCCACTGCAATAAGCCTGAACACTAGAAAAGAAACTACGAGAAGTATCTTATAGAGGCTAACTAGAAGAAGCTTAGTGAAGCTTCGGTTACAAATATTATTTTGTTCATGATTTAAAATAAAAAAATATTTAAGTCAAGGTTCTACTTGGGTATTGGATACCGACTTTGGTTATCATAAATATAGATTTATGAAGGGACCAAGCAGAAGTAGAAAGCTAAACAAAGATAAGTAGTCCTATGTCAGAAATGAAGCAAAGGTTGCTACATTAGCCATATGAACTTATTATTTAGCATTGCCTATGGGCAAGTCTATTAAGTCAATAAGTTGTTATTGTATTTCAGTTCTCGTTAGAAACATTATTTTTGTTTTGTTGTTGGACAATGAAATCTTTGGTATTATATTTAAGAACAATTGTTGTTCTATTTATAATAATAATGTTTTGTATAAAACTGGTGTAAGACCCCAAATTATTAATAAATAAAATTTAATTTCCTCTATTTATTATTTTGAAATAGTAAGGGTTGATTTGATTAATGTGGTTAGTTATGGGTAAAATGCGCAAATATTTTAAATAAGCAAGTGGTTATAAAATATTTATTTTTATCGGAGAATATTCGTTTGGTCGTGAAATATTCTTACTGTCGGGGAATATTCGTATGACGGCGCAGCCTTGTGTGGGCCCCATAACAGAAAGCGATTGGATGAAGAAAACGACAAAAATAAGTTGTTTATAAATAACGGCGTTGTTATTACCGTTAATACTGTTGAAATACTAGGTGGTTAAAACACAGTAGCACACAGTATTGCACCAATTATTGATTCTTACGTAAGAAGGCACTACTCAAAAATTATTACAGTAATTACTGTTCAGTATTTTATTTTATTGATTCAATAATTGCTACGTTGATATTTTATATTACTGTTATTTCAATAATTGTCACTATACAGTATTTTTCATTATCGAAGCAATAATTCATATTATCTGAATAATATTATTAGATAATATTATTGGTAATGTCTAAAAAGTTCTGTCTAAGGAGAGATTTGGTCACCTAATTGCGCGCCAGTAAGGAGAAATCCTTATTAGAAAGCCCCATCTTTCCTAGGAACGGCCTGATTGTCAATTTTGTGATTCTGTAATATTATTTATGAATAATTAATTATTGATTTATATGATAAGAAAAATATTAATTTTATGTGGATATAGATGGAGAAAATTTTTAATGTGACAATTGTTAAAAATTAATGTTTTATCTTTTTCTGATAAAATAATTCATTTAAATATATTATTATATTTTAATAATATAATAATGATGATATTTTTACAATGAATGTGAGATATATGAGTATATGAGGAGGAAGAGTATTTTTTTTGTAATAAATATTTAAAACATGTTTTTCATGTTGGTGGACCCCATTTTTTGACTGAAATTTGTTTATAGCCTGTAAAATCGGCCGTTTATGGATTTCGGTCAATTTCTGTTTGGAATTTGGAAAACTTTTCTTCTGCAAAGTTGTAGAGAATGGAATTTCCTATAAAAAATACATAAGGTTTGAATTTTTCTGATAAAAGAGCTATTTATTATTAATTATTGAAGTTCTGAAGTTCCGAAATAATTATTTTTTAAAAGTTTTAAATTTATGTTAAAAGAAAAACGTTTTTGAAATGTTTTTGGGCATCATTAACATATGCAAGGTGGCTGAAATCAGTTGGTAAAAGTGGGCGTAGAAATTTGTAATATAAATAATAATATTTTATTAAATTTTCTGCTTTGGTGTTCTAAACATTTTCCTATAAATAGGGTGCTTAGATTAGAATTGTAAAACACACCAAAAACTAAAGTTTTCTCTCTCTTTCTCTCTCGATATATTAAGTGTATTCTTGTGAGTATTTTAATACTTTGAGTGTTGTTATACAGTGCAAGCTCCCTTCAACACTATATTCAATATTCCAGTCAGAAGTACTATTCTTTCGAGGTAAGGGATGTTGTTTTCTTCTTAAATGATATTATTTTCTTCAATATCATTATGCCGAAATATTGGTATGAAATTTTTATCAAATTCAGAACTTTTTGTGTCGAGGTTACTATTCACGTATACGGCACTATTCACGAATACGGCACTATTCACTGAAAAAAAAATGAAATTTTCTTCTTTTTGTCCAAAATATCTATGATGGATACTAATTTTGATTGTATCCATGTTTTGATCATTCTTGAATTTTACTCCACTATGATTACTTATGAGGTATTTTTGGACATGGATAAACCGAAATACGAATCCTTAATATTTGTTATTTTATTTCACTGGATTCGTTTCCTTTAAAATATTTTTCATCATCCTCAGTCCTAAATGATGATATTGCTGAATATCTTTGGCCTGTAGTACAAAGATAAATGATTTCTGATGAATATCTTTGGCCCGTAGTGCAAAGATAAACAAGTGTTTAGATGAACATAACCAACTGGTGAATATCTTTGGCATGTAGTGCAAAGATGAATATTTGATTTATGATGTATATTGATTGATGTTACAGGGATAAAATATTGGTGATGGACTTTTAAATTCATAGATAATAGTAGATTTCATTCTCTACGTAACTCTTCTATGAATTATTGTTTCCGCTGCGAATATTGATCTGAAACTTGTTGTCTATTGTATTTTATCATATTTTTCCTTGTTGAAGACTAACGATAATTTGTTCTATATTATCTTAGTCATAATATTCTTTACTGGGCTAGTTGAGCTCACCCTTTTCCTTTTTGTTCCATTTTTCTTCTCAGGAGGCGAGAATGTAGTGAGTACTAGTCGAGGTATAGAATGAAGGTTCTAGAAAGTCATTTTAGTAGTCCTCACTATTTTTGTAAAATAATATATCAATAATTATAATGAGGTCATATTTGGGTATGAATGTTGTCTAGATGGCAATATTTGTATTTAAACTCACAGTTTTTATGTTGTATTATTAAAGTTGTAGTTGTTTCTGTACCATATATTTTGATGACTCAGAATGAGTGTTGTATACCTATTTTGGGGGCGTCATAACTGTAATATTACTTAATGGATTTGTATACTTGACTTACGTGAAAAATTATTTTGCAAATTGAACAAACTAGTATAAGAAAAAGAGATGATCATTCAAAGAGTTAAAGTTTGTATTTGATGAAATACAAGTATGAATTATTTGAAAGGTTCAAAGAATTCAAAAGTGAAACAAATTGGCAAAGTATTAAGATTCTTTTATTAGATCAAAGAATAAATACTTGTGCAATAAGTTTCTAGATCATCTTAAATGGTTTTCTCATAATGGATGCCTCCTGATACGCAATAATTAATTGATGTATCTGAATGAAAAAATCATACCTTGTTAGACATGGTGCAGTCCATAATGATTTTACCGATATTCAAGTATCCCTCTAGGGTAATGCCCTAAAAATGGTTGCATATCTACGAAAAGGTAGCCTCAAAATCTGGCCCCAAGACTCCATAAAAGTTATGGACAGGGAGGATTCCTAATCTTAAGTATGTTGAGAAGGTTTCAAAGGATAGGCTTGGGACAAGATTTGACAAGTACAGATTTATGGGACATCCTAAAGTAAGTTTAGGATATATGTTCTATAATCCTACTTAGAAAAAGGTGTTTGTTGTGAAACATGCTACCTTCTAAGATAAAGGTGTTTATCATTAAAGAGACTAGAGGGAGGATAATAGAATCTTGAAGAGTTCAAGAACCACATAATACTATAAGTCAAATAAGAGGAACCTTTAGATAGAACTATTGTACCACAATCGAATCGTAAATCTGGAATTGTACCAAAGATACCTGGGAGGTATGGATTCATAATAGATGATGATGATAAGGTACACATCATAGAAGATGATGAACCAATTACATACGATGAGGTAAGAGTTGTAGACACCCAGAGAAATGGATTGAAGCAAGCTTCTCAAAATAGAACATTCGTTTTGATGAAACAAATCAAAAGAGTTTGATTTTATCACAAATAAGAATGAACCTAGTGTGTACAAAACAGTGGGAGCGTCATGACATTCCTTGTATTATATGTTGATATAATACGGATAAGGAATGACATGCCAATGCTAGAATCAGTAAAGATAAAGTTGTCGAAACATTCCTCCATGAATGATTTGGGAAGAGTATCTTAATTGGGGATACAAATCTATATAGATAGATTAAAAAGGATGCTCGACGTAACCCAAGGAACGTATATTCATTTGATGCTAAAGTCGTTTAGCATGAAAAACTCCAAGAAATGTCTCATATTAATGAGCCATGGAGTGAATCTCTCTTAATATTCTCCAAAGACTCAGAAAAGAAAGATCGTATGAGTAACTATTATGTATGCAATGAAATGTACGAGACCTAATGTTGATCAGTCATATTCTGGAGAATTTCACTATGAGTCAGTAAAAAATATCTTAAAGTACTTAACCGACACTAAGGATGTAATCATATTCATGGTGGGTCTAAATTAAAACTAGAGGACTTAACAGACTCAAGTTTTTCAGACAGACCAAGACGATAGAAAATCCACTTTAAGGTAAAGTATTTCCTTGAACAGTGGTGCAGTAAATTAGAAAGGTTCCAAACAGCAAAGAGTTATTGGTTTAGTGATAAAGGCAAAGTATATAGCTATAAATGAAGCTGCAAGTTGATTGTTTGGATGAAAAGTTCATTACAGAACGAGGAATAGTTCCTAAGTCTCATCTTGGATCTAAATATGTGTTGTGGCACTTTCATTTGATTAAAGAATCATTGAAAGATGGGAAATCACTATAGAGATAGTGGACTCTCAAGAACAACATTATATATTCATTAACTAAAGCTTATCCAAAAGCAGGATAATCGTCATTTAGAGAAGAAGGGTATGAGATACCATGGCGATTGACTTTAGTGCAAGTGGGAGATTGAAAGTAGTATGCACACAAGCCAATCATGTTTGATGACACTACTACAAAATACTAAATAGACAACACTTAAATTACAACGTTTTTTATAAAAACGTTGTGGTATTTTTTTCCACAACGTTTTTAAAAAAAAACGTTGTAGATATATATGCAAAAACGTTATCTATTTAAAAAAGGTATTTTTTTTGTTTTAATTAGATAACACTTTTTTTTAAAACATTGTCTATTTACAAAAACACGGAGCAAAAAAAAAAGACGCGAGAATGAAACACGGAGCAAAAAAAAAGACACGGACCAAAATCGGCTACCACTGTATTCTGTTCGCTATTCTTTCTTCTAAATCCCTAAATCCCCATTCAGCAGATTCAGATCTTCTTCGCCGCCTCACCCGGTGAGGAAACCCGGCCTTCCGGCTTCTGGAGTTCGATTGAAGAGGGACGAAAGAAGACGAGTTCATGGACATGCTGCAGGGCACTCGAGATTATTCGATTTGCTTCAGCCACTACCGTTGTCACCGCATCAGCCTCTTCTATCTCCGGCTTCCACCGTCCCGAAGTCATTGGAGGTGGTTAACACTCCGGCGACCCCTAATTCTTCTTCGATCTCTTCATCGTCCACTGAAGGTTATTTCTTCTCTTTGCTATAGCCTCCGAATTAAAGGTCACTAATGCTTGGTGTTGTGGATTGGGGTTTCCTGCGTTTATCCACCTAATAGTGATGAGGATAAGGAGATGCTTAGTTGATTTTTTGTCCTTATTGTAATTCTCAGGTCTGTGTGAGGGTGGGTGTGCTGCAATTATGGATTCAAGGACATCCTTTCTAGCTGGTCCAACCGTACGCGTGCACTCAGGAGGATTCACCGATTCAGGCTCTGTTTGTATAGTGGATCTCAATATTCAAGGTGAAGTTTTCATTATTTTTGCTATTTGTTTACCTTTTACTAGTAAGAGGATGAGTACTTTGTTTATTGTTATCTGTGTAGTCCTGGAATTGAAACGGTGATTGAAGATCAAAACATGGGGAACTTACAAACTGATGAGAATGTTGTATGTAGTACCTGTGAGGCAATCCTAATCCGATTATAAATTAATTGCATCTTGTTGTAATCCGATTATAAATTAGTATGTATAAGTATTAGAAATTACAGTTTGCGAGCTGTACCTGATCTCAGCAGAATATCAACCCTTCACTATTTGTAAGTTTGGCTTTTAGATCTACTTTATCTTATCCTTTCATTGTACGAGTGTCATACATTGTTATTCTGTTAATTGCTTTGTCCTTTAACTTGATTGTAGCAATAGCTCTGTAAATAATTGAATATTGTATTATACATTGTTATATGAGATTCAGCTGATTTTTAAGTTTCCTCCACTAGCTAAGGCCTAACACAAAAGCATCTTTTAAGATGTCAATGAACGACTGTGCTGTGTAGCACTTACTGGGACTCTCATGATTCATCAACAAATGCCCACACAATGGTAAACAGGTAACTCATTCTCAATCCATGTTATGTCAAGAAAATAAATTGTTTACTTACAGGGTTTTAAAATTTCAAATATTGTTATCTTATACTCTAAATCTTGTTTATTTGATAATGGTATGGTGCAGTTATTTACTGCCTGAAAGTTAGTTTTTGACACAGATCTTTAGGTGGATTGTAATAGATACCATTCTTATGAAAGGATAAGATAAAAAGACTGATATTTAGCTTTCTAATGATGACTTTAATGTGTGTGTGTGTGTGTATGATTTTTCTTTATAAGCTGAGCATGTTATCAGATATAGAGATGAGGAGCATTATGAACATATTTGATATTTTACAATAAGAAACCATAAAGACAGAATAATGGCAGGATGTAATTTTATCTCTCACAGTATTGCAGGATCATTTTCTCGATCTGCTATGAATTACAATGCTGGAGCACAAACAGCGGTTTCAAACATAATAATGGCAACAACATTTTTATCAAAAATAAAGACTGATTCCCTTTCCTGATATGTTCTTTCCTTCTAATCTTTATTTTCGGCCAGAGGCCCCAGATATCTCTAAATGCAGTTACTTCAATAACTGATGGCTTGAAAAGATTGTACATTAAAAAGTGGCTTACCGTTTCAATGATTTTGCATTTCCCTTATTGGTGAGTAGACAGGAAAATAGAAATATTTTGAGTTTGTGTTGGGCATGAAATTTTCATGAATCTTTATATATTAGTATTATATTTTGCATATAATACTAATTTACACTAGTGCTACAATCTTACAATATCTACTCTTAACATTTTAATTTTTTGGGTGCAGGAGCTCACATTGGACCAGAGCCAACTTATGGAAATGAGAAAAAGAATTCATGCAGTCAGAGTGTTTTTTCTTTTAGCTATTTCTTATTGTTAGATTATTTGTCGTCAATCAGAGCGTTTTTTCTTTTAGCTATTTCTTATTGTTAGATTATTTGATATATCATGCAATCTGATATTTCACTTGTCGTAATCTTGTACTCAGTCTGGACCTGATGAGAGGAGTATACCTGAGAACACAATAGCTGTTCATGCTGATATGCCATTTAGTGGTCTGATAACTTTTGGTGGAGCATTTTTATCAAAATTTGAGTGTTCCCAAATTTGAAAATTTTCTGAGGTGAATGTATTTTTTGCATTTAAACTATTATTTACCCTTTTCCGTATTGATATGATCCGATTGTTCTGATCTTGTTGATCCTTAGAATAGCTGTCACACCTATGTATTATAGATGTGAACTACTAATATATACATGTGCTCTGGGTGTGTGGCTTAGCCCTTTGCTTTCTTAATTTTTAATTTTTTGTTCTTAGTGATGATATTTTGGTTTGATAACCATTAATTTGCAATTATCTATCTGCGTCCCCTTCCTCGTGTACCAGTATTTTGCAGCTGTTGATTATCTGTTACCATGAAAGGCTAATTGGCCTAAGGAATACATTGAATCTCATTGAAAGCAACAATATTAGTTAGGAAACATTACTCATCTCAAGTGCTTCAACATGAGGTGGAGTCATTTCGAATGCATCCATCCTCACTGTTAATACCAATGCATCTATACGCTCCTGATTGTCGCACCTGATTTAAAACAAACTTGATGAATTGCATTTAATTTTACCTTTGATTTGATGTAGTGTGTTTCAACTGATTGAGCAAAATTTTCGTTCCATATCTATAGTTTCATGGCTTAATAAACTCTCTATTCCTCTATTTCTCAATGTGTGCCGGTGCATTGTCTTAGTGGTGACGTGAGTAGTAATGTTTATGTGCAGGGTGGGCTTCTTTTGGGATTTTGAGCTAGCTGCTTACTTGAGCAGGTAGTGGTACAGAAATGCCTGCACATGGAGTTTATGGAGAAATATGTTTAGGAAAGTGACTATAACATGTTATCAGATTGTGCATATCCTTGGTATGGATTTAGTTTTTTTGGGTATATAATCTGTTAAAGAAAATTTCTGCTGTGGTCTATACAAGTTCTCAGATTGTCTTGTGCTTAACTGCCTAAAATCTTGCCATGTTGATACAACCCCAGATTGCCTTTGTTTACTAAACTAGGCTACAAAGCAAAAAAAAAACTATTTTAATTCTTTGTTAAGTTATTGCAGGCAGTAGAAGAATCTCTTAGGAGTGTTAATCTTTTCAATGGAGGAGTTGCTGACAAGCAGGCTGGAAAGTACAGTGGAGGTATGAAGAGGAGGTTCAGTGTTGCCATATCACTAATTGAAGAGGAGGTTCAGTATTGCCATATCACTAATTTAGTTTCACTTGTATTTTTTAATTCATATTATTTCATAATCAATGCTTGAGACATTTGAAACTGTAAACAAATGGTATTATTGGGATGTATTTTGAATGGTTGATACATTTTGGTTTTAAATTTAAATGAGAATTTAGACCTTTTAGTTATATATCATGGCATTGCAGGTGCATTGGTAATATAGGCGAACCACAATATTTTTTTTTCTTTTTTTTTCTTTATCTACAACATTTTAAAAATGTTGTATAAATTGGTTAAAAACGTTGTCTAATATACTAAACTACAATGTTTTTATTCAGAAAACATTGTGGAATCATACCTACTACAACGTTTTTAAGCATCTGTTAAATTTTGAAAAATAAATCTACAACGTTTTTTTCCTAAAAAACGTTGTGTATTGTGCTTAACTACAACGTTTTTAAAACGTTGTGTAAGGGTGTCAAATAGATGACACCCTTAACCACGACGTTTTCCTGACTGAAATCACAACATTTTTTCCGCGTTGTCTATTTACTGTTTTCTAGTAGTGTGATAAAGCATATACTTTGTAACAATCTTATTCATTTATTAATAAAAAGTATTAATTTATTAAAAAAAATTAATTATCTACATGATGTTGTTTTATAATATGTGATAAACCCATAGTTTTAAGCAATACTTTTAGAATAATGATGATGATCATTCTAATGAGATCGAAATTCTTAGAAAGCTTAAAACTAAAATAGTTCCCAATCGTTGGATTACTAAATTGGAGATTAGTGAATCCGGATAGATTGGTACATACGTTGCTTGCTCATTAGATGAGGATGATTGATCTCATGATCATTTGGGTGGAGACACTAAAGCAAGTATGTAGGTGCTTATTAGAGAATAAGTTCACTGAACGTGGCTCGCTAAGGAATACCTAATGGAGTTTTACTTGCCTATCAATAGGAATTCCTGTAGTGATAATAGACAAGTGATCCTTGGACTTGAGATCATCATAGTATCTTGTGTATGATGAGTTATACTTTGACTTATTCCTTAAGACCCTTAGGGTATATCAAATGGTATGTTTGGGTATAATAAGTTGTACATGGAGATAATGTATGATCAATAAAGAATCTACCACTTCTGGTAAAAGAAGAGAAATGTCCTATGTGATTCGATAAATGACAACCCAGTAGTCCTTGGCCAAGGCAGAATGAAATTAGAAAGGAGTTTTTAATTTGTATTATTTGGAGTTGTGCATTTAAGGATCGAAATACATATAATTAAATAAAATAAAACTTGACAGTAATTCCATATCTTATATTTAATTGGGACATTGTATGATGGAATGATTGAATTGTACAGTAACTATTCACTCAAAGGTTCTTTTATGATTAATGTTGAAATCTATATTATCTGAAAAGTCGATGATAGCTAGGGAGGCTTATCCCTATTGTAGAATAAATATTATTTATTTAAATAAATTAATATTTTAATTTATTTATTTAAATAAGATTAGAATTGTTCCAATTGATTTATTCACAACCAGTTTAATATGGAGAACCTAAAGGGTCACACCATAAAAGGAAGAATAATTATTTAAGAAGTTAATGGCATAATCGTAATAATAAGTTAAGTATATTTAATTTAATCTATGGTGATAGAATAAATTAAATAGCTTAATATTATTATTTAATATTTTAGAAATATTAAATATAAATTAATAAGAGGAGTCTTATTATTATTATTACTATTATTATTATTTAATTCCTAAAGGAGTTTGGGAATTAATTAATAAAAGTACTCTCAAATATCCTAATAAGATTAGGAGCCTAATTAATTAAAGTAGTTTAATTAATTAAAATAAAACTCAATTCTTTAATTGTTAAGGAGGGTTGCCCACATCTATAAATAAGAGGAGTCTTATTATGGGTGAAGGGGGTTGACACTTTCACAACACACGTGAATACGTAATTCTAATAGTTGGGAGAGTACACCTTTTCTATGAGATATAAAAAAAACTAGGGTTTTGTCAAACACCCATCTTTTTGAATCTTTCTTCTTCCTTGGTGGATCACCTCTAGAGGCTAAACACTTGGGTGGCTAACATTGATGAAAGAAAGGAACTAAACCCAGTGGATTCAAGTTGAACGCGAAAAAGATTGGAGGTGAACTTGTACCTGAGGAAGCTCGAATCTTCAAGGGTATGATTCTCATTCTTTATCTTTTCGTTTAATTAATAATTGTGCATAAAGGATGATCCGGGTATATATGGTTTGTAAAATTTTAAACTCTGATTTTTACACGTTTCCGCTTATTTTGTACAATTTGATTGCGTCCATGAATATTACAAACCTAACACTATTCACTCGAGTACTATTCATCCAGGGTACTATTCATGATAAAAATTGATTTTTTTTATCCAAATTATTTTTGATACAATATTATTCTTGAATTTTACTCCACAAAGCAGTATCATGTTGACAATTTGGGCATTATTGAATTCTAGATAAATTAAATTATAAATCTTTAAAAATTTATTCTTTGCTTTCTTTTAATTGAATTCTTATATCATTGTCATCATCCTCATGTTTATATTATGATGAAAGTCATCTGTGGCCTGTAGTGCATAGATGGACTTGGTATGATTATGACCAGGGATTATTCGATATAATCATGACCGTAATGTTACAAATGATGTGGTAAAAGTTCTTATTGGCCCGTACTGCATTGATGGACAGTTGTTGGCATGATCATGACCATTGATGAAAACACGAATATCCTTGGCCCGTAGTGCATGGATAATTTGTGGTTGTGATACTAATGAATATCATTAGCTGTAGTGCAGGGGTGATTCGATGATGTGGATTATTTATTAAGCTGAGTCTCAGCGATAAAATTGATGATAAATTTTTTAAATCATAGAAGATAGTAGATATCATGCTCTACTTTACTCTTCTAATGGATTGCTTGTTCCGCTGCAGTTAAACTTGATGTCTATTGTATTTTATCAGTTTAACACTGTTGAAGGCTAACGATAATTTATTCTACATTATCTTAGTCATAATATTTTTACTGGGCTAGTTGAGCTAACCCTTTGCTTTCATTGTTCTCTTTAGGAAATGAGAATATAGCTGGGACTAGTCGGGGAACGGAGTGACGGTCTAGATGTTTGCATTAGTAGTTCTCACTATTTTTTGAAATAGTGTGATAATAAATGTATCGAGGACTTATTTTGAGTTTGAATACTGTCTAAAAGACAATATTTGTATTAAAACTCACAACTCATGTTGTATATTTAAGTTTGTATTTGTATTCTGTATCATGTATTTGGCGACTCAGAATGGACGATGTATACCTATTTTGGGGGCGTCACAACATTGTTCTAAAACTATGGGTTTATCACATTTATTAATTCAACTAATTAACATGGATAAAGAATTTCTATTGTATTATATAAATTCTCTTATTAATAAATGAAAAAGAGTACAAAGTAAATTCTTATCACATCCAATACGATTAGCTTGAGGGCATATTACTTTCAATCTCTCACTTCCACTAAAGCCAATCACTTATGTATCGCATACTCATCTTCTCTAAGTGTGATTGTCCTACTGTTGGATAAAGCTTCAGTAAATGGATTTGCAATGTTGTTCTTGAGAGTCAACTATCTCTATAGTGATTTCTCCTCTTTCAATGATTTCTCTAATCAAATGAAAGTGTCGCAACACATGTTTGGATCCCAGATGAGACTTAGGAACTAATCCTAGTTTTGTAATGAACTTTTCAACCAAACAACCAACTGTGCAGCTTCATTTACAGCTATATACTTTGTCTTTGTCACTAAATTAACAACTATTTGTTGTTTGAAACCTTTTCAACTCACTGCACGACCGTACAAGGTAACCATTTACCCTAAAGTGGATTTATTATCGTCTTGGCCAGTCTGAAAAAACTAAAGTATATATAACCCTCTAGTTTCTTTTGAGACACACTATAAATCATTAACACATTTTTAGTTCCGGTTAAGTACTTTAGAATCTTTTCCACTGTCTTATAGTGATATTCTCTAGAATATGATTGATCAACATTATGTCTCATACATTTCATTGCATACATGATAGTTACTCATGCGATCTCTCTTTTTAGGTGCCATTGGGGACAATACATAAAGATACACTCCATGGGTCATCATCATGATCGAAACCTCTCTTGGAGTTTGTCATACTAAACTCTTTTAGCATCTAATAAAAGTATGTTCCTTGAGTCAAGTCGAACATACTTTTAAATCTGTGACAACCGAGATTTTTGTAAATTAAATTAAATATTTATTAAATTGAATAAATATTTTTTGATGAATTAATTATTAGATTAAATAATTAATTAATGAAATTATGGTAGATTAATGTAATTATATGTGTTATATTTATTAAATTAATGTGGAGAATATTGATTATTCAAGTATGTATTTATGTGAGCTTATTGAATTAAAAGAAATAATTAATAAGCCTAATGTTATTTTAATTAATTTAATAATTAATTAGAGATCTAATAATTTGACATTATTAATAAACGAGAATTTAATTTTTTGATTATGTGAATTAATGAGAAATTATCATATTTTATTTAAATTAAATTAAATAAGATATTTGATTTATGTTATAATTGGATGTGACATTATTAAACTATAGTATAGGGGATTGATTAAAATAAATAGAAGTAATAATTAAATGGTAGCCAAACATGGCCTTTTGGGAAGTTAAGAGCAGTTACCCATGATTGGGTAACTGACCTCAATGCGTCAGTTCTTTTCCAGTATTATAAGCGTCTTCTTCTTCTTCATTTTTTCTAAGTCTGGCTTAGCATCACAGAAAGAGATTGAGAAATTTTTGGGCAGATTGTGAGTGTGTGATTGAACAAGAGTTGAGAAGGAATTCATCTCCTACTAATTACACTTTACACTTTGGGTAAATTCTTCAACCCATTATTATTATGTTGTTAAAATTTTTATATTATATGGCTTTCAAAATTTTGTAAAGTCTCTGTAAATGGGAAATTGTGTTGTTATATAGATATATGAATATGTATGAGTTTTACAGCATAAAATTTATATTTTCTGTGAATTCTTGTTCCGAATTAGGCCATACAACTGAATTATGATAATTGAAGGTGGTTGTATTGTTATAACTAGCATGAACATGAACATGAACATGAACGAAATTGGTTTTACAGTAAAGATAAGCATGAGCATGGCTTAGTAATAAATGAGTAATTGACTGTTAGCTAAACGTGGAATTTAACGTTGAGTATATTGATTTGTTATGAAATTCAGAGAATCGTAGTCTCAAGGAATCAAAATTGGTTTATAAACTGTGATTACCGTGTTCACAGTGTCTAGAAGTATAAAAAATGAACTTTTTGGGTTTAAAATATGATTTTCAAGGAATTAAGTTTTCTGTGATTATTGTTTAGTGGTTTAAATTAGTATATGCATGTTGGGTAATGTGTATATGAGTTATTTATATTAGTTATGCATGTTAATTTAGATGTTAGTAGTGTTAAATAGACAGAAATTAGTTGTTATGTTCTCCGATGGTTGGGTTCTGCAAGTTTCGGCGCTCTAACGCCAAAAATAGAGCCCTAGCGCCAAAGTTCGCGCCCTGGCGCCACTGGCTAGCCTATTATTCTCGCCCCAACGCTAGAATTCGTACCCCAGCGCTGGAATTTGCGCCCCAGCGCCACTGTCTCGCGCCCCAGCGCTGGAAAAGTGGTCTGGGTTGGACAGTTTTAACCTCATGTAGTAAACGGCCATAACGTTTTCATACGAAGTCCGATTGAGGTGATTCAAGATGATCCAGAACGAGGACGAATAGACCTAAAACTTTCATTCTTTAAATGTTTCAATTTGAGGTCATTAGGATGGGTCAAAATGGTCATCTTTAGGACTGCTGTGTTTTAGAGGCAATCGGAGGGCGTCGGGCATGCACATATGCATGTGTAGTGCTCCTGACCATAAAAGATGATGTCATAAGTTATAAAACATAAATGTTAGTAAATATAATGATACTTAACATTAATAAATAATGTGTTAGATAAGCTATAGAAGCATAGTAAGCATACACAAGAGAGGCAAATCGAGCGTGTGACGAATGAACGTCGAAACGTCGTGCCAAGTGTTAATGAACTTAAAAAGTGTTTCAATTCAATTGAAATAAATATTATAAGATATGGAATGGATTTAATATAAAATCAATGAGTAGTCCTAGCAAGACTTGAGAACTTGAATGAACTGCGAATATGAAATACAGTGAGATATAAGTTGAAAGTTAACACAATTAAGTTGAACATTGTATATTTATTAATAGGAAAGATTATGAGACGTAGAGTAGAATTTACATTACAATTACTATATGTTGTTATGTGACTAATATTTGATGTGTATGATTATATAATTGCGCAGGGCACGTGTAGTGCAGATAGCTGTAAGCTGTTAAACTGTTATTGGTAAACAACGATCAAGGCAAGTCTTTCGGTTCCTATTTTCTACGTGGACTTGATGAACTGTTTTAAATTACATGATATGTTATATATATGTTGAAATAATAAAATGTTAAAGTTAATATATGACTGCATTATTTTGGCTAAAGAATGATGATTGAGTAAGGAACTTAATCTTGATAATTGCTATGTGAATTAAAAGCATGTATACCATGTTACTGTAATGAGATGTATATCGAGCATGTTATTATGTGCTATGTGATGCATGAAAACTGTTAGATTTCGCTTGGTTGTCGAGCTCACTCTTGCAAATACCACTTTTGCAGGTCAAGCAATTAAGGTAAGGATATGTGCTAAGTGAGTTATAGAGAACTATATTCACGAAGATTACTTATGTTTTATGAGAAATGTATATAATATTTTGAATGTAAATGTTGTTGAGTTGTAAATTGAGCTATTCAGTGTATATGGATATCTATTTATGATGTAAGACTTTGTTTTATTGTAGCGATTCATGATATATATTGGAATCGAAGAGATGTAAAGGTTACGATTTAGGGCAATAAAGAAGGAAATGTACAAAAGTTTTAAATATTCTGTAATTTTTAATGATTTTTAATATCGAATAATGATGTAAAATTAGAGGTTGAATGTTTGGTTAACGACCGAAGTTGAGATTTAAATTGTATGAATTTTGGGGTCGTTACAGTTGGTATCAAAGCTGATAGGTTTGAAATCTTAGGTAAGCGTACCTTAGGCTATAACCTTAGAGAAGAGATGTGAAGATAATGAACGAATAAGCTCAAATAGAGTTTGAACAATAAGAAGTAATTTAAGAAATTTTTAAAGAATGGATTAAAACTTGCGTGAAAGGATTCAAAGAAGAATCTCGCAGTATTATAAGGAATATGAATGTGGGGTTATCCAACTCCAATAATAAGAATGTAAGGTGATAATAAATAGATAGTGTCTACAAGAAGAGTGATAAAGAAGTTAAGAATAGAGAGTTATATTTAAGTATGATACAATTGTACTCTTTAGTAGTTGATGTATGGTATCTGGGCTAAACGATTCCTTCATAGAGCGGAGGTATATACGAACTAGCAACTCAAAACCTAGTTTGTTGGTTGTTTGTGGGAAACCACTCAGCGTGCCATACTGAAACTGTTAGAGACTCGATGTGTACCAAGTGTAGAGAATGGATGTGTATGATGAAAGTGTAGAACTCAAATGAAATGTTGAGCGATGTAAATGAAGTTAGAATTCTTAAAGGAAGAATTGTTATATAAACAAGAAGATTCAAAGAAGAATCTTGAAGAGATATAAAGATAAGAAATGGGAGTTTCTTAACTCTAATAGCCAAGATAACGAATAATGTCAAAAATGATGAGAAAGGGAAAGAATGAGGATCGTAAAACAAAACGATCACGAGTTAAGAAAAGAATTTTAAGGGAGATGATTATAGAATAAGATCACGACGTGATCTGTTTAAGTTATAAAAGGAAGATGGTTTGTAATGTTTGGAGGATTGTAGCTTGATGCTATGAAGATATTGTACTATGAATAGTACAAGATAAACTCATGAGGAGTTATAGATAATGTGATACGAGAAATTCGTATCGAGCAAAGAGCAAGTTAAGAGCAAGATAGAGTTAGGTGGGGTCTCAATTGAGGACTCATGTGATGGCTGAGTTGTACAAACCTTTGTATGGGCGAGGGTTTTGTGCTTGCACTCAGTTTATCCCATTGATAATCATTGGAACGTTTGTGTCGCGCTATTTGCTATATGCCTGTTGAGAAGGTGATTCTTTTCTCATGTGTATAACAGATAGGTAGAGTTTAGTTAGAGAATATCATAAGGTTAAGTGTGAGTTCTTAAAACTCATACTTATGGTAGGTTCGTGACTCATAATTATATGCTATGTTTTGAACCCCTCAGCGAATGGACGCCTATGGTCTGACTAGGATAAGTTCTTAAACTCATATGATTGTGGTAAGTTCCTGAACTCATAACATGTGGTAAGTTTGACGAACTGAGTATAGATAAGTGTAAATGGAGTATTGAGGATGATAGGAATAGATAGACCTATTAAGCAATGGATCATTATAGAAAGTGGAGTTGATGGTGAAAGCATAAGTATTCTAAATCTACTAGATATGTTAGACTTTCAAAATTTATTGACTTCGTGCTGATGTTTACACTTTTATTTTCTTGAAAAACATTGGATCAACTGATGGAACCAATGAGTTTTAACAACAATACTGTTATTCGTATGTCTATGCTAATTGCTTCAGCTAGACAAAAATGATTTGTAATATATCAAAATGTATTGTATATAACATTAATGCATCATGTAACCTGGTGCAAAGATGATAAAAACGATGGAGTCATCAATGCAGTATTACCTAGTGTTGGATGTGATCTAAGGATCGTCAGCCCACTATGGTATGATGTAGTATGATAAAATCACCAAATGACGGAATCCTCAACAGACTGTAAATACAGTGCGGTATCATGACGTCATAAAAAGATTTTTTTTTTTTAGATTTCTTTAAGATATGAGAATACATATGTATGTATGTATATGTATATTTTGGTTGATGTCCGAATTATTGTAGAGGTCTATGCTATTTGATTTAGCTAGACAAACATTGAAAGATGTTCATGAAATTCAAACGTTCATTGAAAAGTTATGCCAAACCAAATTGTTTTGGTGCGGATTCAGATGTTGAAAAGCTGAGGTGAACAACCCTATTATTAGGGGTTGCACTTAGTTTTATACTTTGTGCTGAAATATTTGTGTACAATACATTGTACGAAGGGCTTAACACCCTAAGTACCGAGCGTAACGTATATAGTCGTTACAAAATACTGCGTTGCGGCCCAACGTAGTGGTACAATAGGCTGGCCACCTAGTGTACGTAAGGAGGGTGTTTTCATTCTTTGTGATTGATAAACACTCTGGTTTGCAGTGTGAAGGATTGAGTTGAAGCACTAGTAAATCGAGAATAGAGTTCACAGTCTTATGACCCCTCAGCATGATTTGGAATCTTTTAAATTCCTGAGTTATTCATACTACTTTCCAATTATTGAACAATTGCGGAAGATTCTTGTTATTCTGCAAGATGGAAGTGAAAAAAGTAAGTCATATAATGCGACACTGAATGATGAATATGTTGAATAAGTGAGAAAAGAGATTTTAAAATGAGAATGATATGAGTTATCAAAGAATACTGTGAAACTTTTAATAGAAAAGTTTAATAATTGTAGAAAGATCTTTGTGGAAAGAAGTGGTTATAAAACCCAAGGAATGAATATAGTATTAACGTAAAATCTATGTTGATAGATCGGATGAATAAAGATTAATAAATACAATTTCGAGGACGAAATTCTTATAAGAAAGGGTGAATGTAATATCCCGAGTGTTTTTGATAGCGATCCTTAGAAAAAGAAATGAATGGGTTAAAAGATATATAATACTCAGAATATAATTGAGTTCAAGTGAAAGTTATGAAACGAAACCTAGAATTTGTTAAAGTAAGGAATGTAGTATGAAATATAAAATCTATATTTAGATAAAATGATGAAAGATTTCTCTGAGTTATGTGTTTAATTTGTGTCTTCGATTCTGGAGACAAAATATTTGTAAGTAGGGAAAATTGTAACGAATGAATTATTGAGTCGTGATTCTGGGGACATAATCCTTTTAAGGGGGGAAAGATGTGACAACCGAGATTTTTGTAAATTAAATTAAATATTTATTAAATTAAATAAATATTTTTCGATGAATTAATTATTAGATTAAATAATTAATTAATGAAATTATGGTAGATTAATGTAATTATATGTGTTATATTTATTAAATTAATGTGGAGAATATTGATTATTCAAGTATGTATTTATGTGAGCTTATTGAATTAAAAGAAATAATTAATAAGCCTAATGTTATTTTAATTAATTTAATAATTAATTAGAGATCTAATAATTTGACATTATTAATAAATGAGAATTTAATTATTTAATTATGTGAATTAATGAGAAATTATCATATTTTATTTAAATTAAATTACATAAGATATTTGATTTATGTTATAATTGGATGTGACATTATTAAACTATAGTATAGGGGATTGATTAAAATAAATAGAAGTAATAATTAAATGGTAGCCAAACATGGTCTTTTGGGAAGTTAAGAGCAATTACCCATGATTGGGTAACTGACCTCAACGCGTCAGTTCTTTTCCAGTGTTATAAACGTCAACTTCTTCTTCATTTTTTTTAAGTCTGGCTTAGTATCACATAAAGAGATTGAGAAATTTTTGGGGAGATTGTGAGTGTGTGATTGAACAAGAGTTGAGAAGGAATTCATCTCCGACTAATTACACTTTACACTTTGAGTAAATTCTTCAACCCATTATTTTTACGTTGTTAAAATTTTTATATTATATGGCTTTCAAAATTTTGTAGTCTCTGTAAATGGGAAATTGTGTTGTTATATAGATATATGAATATGTATGAGTTTTACAGCATAAAATTTATATTTTCTGTGAATTCTTGTTCCGAATTAGGCCATACAACTGAATTATGATAATTGTAGGTGGTTATATTGTTATAACTAGCATGAACATGAACATGAACGAAATTGGTTTTACAGTAAAGATAAGCATGAGCATGGCTTGGTAATAAATGAGTAATTGACTGTTAGCTAAACGTGGAATTTAACGTTGAGTATATTGATTTGTTATGAAATTCAGAGAATCGTAGTCTCAAGGAATCAAAATTGGTTTATAAACTGTGATTACCGTGTTCACAGTGTCTAGAAGTATAAAAAATGAATTTTTTGGGTTTAAAATATAGTTTTCAAGGAATTAAGTTTTCTGTGATTATTGTTTAGTGGTTTAAATTAGTATATGCATGTTGGGTAATGTGTATATGAGTTATTTATATTAGTTATGCATGTTAATTTAGATGTTAGTAGTGTTAAATAGATAGAAATTAGTTGTTCTGTTCTACGATGGTTGGGTTCTGTAAGTTTCAGCGCCCCAGCGCCAAAAATGGAGCCTCAGCGCCAAAGTTCGCGCCCTGGCGCCACTGGCTAGCCTATTCTTCGCGCCCCAGCGCTAGAATTCGTACCCCAGCGCTAGAATTCACGCCCCAGCGCCACTGTCTCACGCCCCAGCGCTGGAAAAGTGGTCTGGGTTGGATAGTTTTGAGCTCCTGTAGTAAAACGGCCATAACGTTTTTATACGAACTCCAATTGAGGTGATTCAAGATGATCCGGAACGAGGACGAATAGACCTACAACTTTCGTTCTTTAAGTTTTTCAATTTGAGGTCATTAGGATGGGTCAAAAAGGTCTTCTTTAGGACTATTGTGTTTTCAGAGGCAATCGGAGGGTGTCGGGCATGCACATATGCATGTGTAGTGCTCCTGACCATAAAAGATGATGTCCTAAGTTATAAAACATGAATGTTAGTAAATATAATGATGCTTAACAATAATAAATAATATGTTAGATAAGTTATAGAAGCATAGTAAGCATACACAAGAGAGACAAATCGGGCGTGTGACGAATGAACGTCGAAACGTCGTGCCAAGTATTAATGAACTTAAAAAGTGTTTCAATTCAATTGAAATAAATATTATAAGATATGGAAGGGATTTAATATAAAACCAATGAGTAGTCCTAGCAAGACTTGAGCACTTGAATGAACTGCTAATATGAAATACAGTGAGATATAAGTTGAAAGTTAACACAATTAAGTTGAACATTGCATATTTATTAATAGGAAAGATTATGAGACGTAGAGTAGAGTTTACATTACAATTACTATGTGTTGTTATGTGACTAATATTTGATGTGTATGATTATATAATTGCGTAGGGCACGTGAAGTGTAGATAGCTGTAAGCTGTTAAACTGTTATTGGTAAACAACGATCAAGGCAAGTCTTTTGGTTCCTATTTTCTACGTGGACTTAATAAACTGTTTTAAATTGCATGATATATTATATATATGTTGAAATAATGAAATGTTAAAGTCAATATATGACTGCATTAGTTTGGCTAAAGAATGATGATTGAGTAAGGAACTCAATCTTGATAATTGCTATGTGAATTAAAAACATGTATGCTATGTTACTTTAATGAGATGTATATCGAGCATGTTATTATGTGCTATGTGATGCATGAGAACTGTTAGATTTCGCTGGGCTGTCGAGCTCACTCTTGTAAATAACTACTTTTACAGGTCAAGGAATTAAGGTAAGGATATGTGCTAAGTGAGTTATAGAGAACTATATTCACAAAGATTACTTATGTTTTATGAGAAATGTATGTAATATTTTGAATGTAAATGTTGTTAAGTTGTAAATTGAGCTATCCAGTGTATATGGATATCTATTTATGATGTAAGACTTTGTATAGTCAGTTTATTGTAGCGATTCATGATATATATTGGAATCGAAGAGATGTAATGTAAAGGTTGCGATTTAGGGCAATAAAGAAGGAAATGTACAAAAGTTTTAAATATTTCGTAATTTTTAGTGATTTTTAATATCGAATATTGATGTAAAATTAGAGGTTGAATGTTTGGTTAACGACCGAAGTTGAGATTTAAATTGTATGAATTTTGGGGTCATTACAAAATCAATCTATATAGATCTCTATCCCCAATATATAGGATGTTTCTCCCAAATCATTCATGGAGGAATGATTAGAAAATTTTATCTTTATTAATTGTAACATTAGTATGTCATTCCATATCCCTAGTATATTAACATATAATACTAGGAATGTCACTGCTCTCCCACTGACCTTCATGTATACATAAGGTTCATCCTCATTTTTGATAAAATTAAACTCTTTTGATTATTTCATCAAAACAAATGCCCCATCTTTGAGAAGTTTGCTTCAATCCATAAATGGATTGCTGTAGCTCATATAAATGATTTGTTCCAACCTTTGAAACAAATTCATCTGGCTGTATCATCATAAATTCTCCTCTAATCACCATTGAGGAAGGGCGTCTCCACGTCCATTTACCAGATCTCGTAATAATAAGTTACAATCACAAATAGAATCCGAATGGACTTGAGCGTTACTACCAGTGAGAAGGTATTTTTACAGTCAACTCCTTGACTTTGTTTGAAACCTTTTTGTCACCAGTCTAGCTTTATAGGCCTCTACCTTGTCATGTTCTCTTGTCTTTCTCTTAAAGATTCATATACACCTTTTAGGCTTTATGCCTACCGGAGGGTTAACCAAAGTCCACACTTGGTTTTTTATACATGTAGTCCATTTCAAATTTCATGGTCATCTATCATTTCTCTAAATGTCTACTACTCATAGCCTCATCATATGTAACTAGATCATCATCCTCTATGATATGTATCTTATCAGTATCATCCATGATGAATCAATACCTCCCATGTATTTTTGGTACTTTTCCAGATTTACGATTCGATTGTGGTAAAATAGGTCTATCTATAGGTTCCTCTAGTTGACTTATAGTACTTTGTGGTTCTTGAACTCCTTCAAGATCTATTATCCTCCAACTATCCCCTTTAATGATAAACAACTTTATCTAAGAAGGCAGCGTGTTTCGCAACAAACACCTTTTGCTCAGTAGGATTATAGAACATATACCCTAAACTTACTTTAGGATGTCCCACAAACCTGCACTTGTCAGATCTTGTCCCAAGCTTATCCTTTTGAAACCTTTTTCACATAAGCTAGACAACCCTTAATCTTAACATACTTAAGACTAGGTTTCATCCCTGTCCATAACTCATATGGAGTCTTGGGGCCGGATTTTGAGGGTACCTTATTTAGTAGATATGCAGCCATTTCTAGGGCATTACCCTAGAAAAATACTAGAATTTTGGTAAAAATCATCATGGACTATACCATGTCCAACAAGGTACGATTTTTCTTTTTAGATACACCAATCAATTATTACGTGTCAGGAAACATCCATTGTGAGAGAAAACCATTTGAGATGATCTAAAAAATTATTGCATAAGTATTCCCTTCATCGATCCAATCGAAGAATCCTAATACTTTGTCAATTTATTTCACTTTTGAGTTTTTGAACCTTTCAAATGATTCAGACTTGTATTTCATCAAATATTTTTCATATAAGTCAAGTATATAAAGTCCATCAAGAAATCTTTCAGTTCTAAACAAAACATTATTATTATAAACTGAACAACCATTGTTCCTAAATATAATATCAAAAACTTCCTTGTCCAACAACGGAATGGAATTATTTCTTATGAGAACTGGAACATAATAACATCTTATTAACTTAATAGTCTTGCATGTATGCAATGCTAAACAATAAGCTCATGCAGTTAATGTAGCAACCTTTGCTCCATTTCTCACACGCGGGATTACTTTCATTTGTTTAGTTTTCTACTTCTGCTTGGTCTCTACATAAAAATGTATTTATGAGAACCACATCCGGTATCCAATACTCAAGTAGAACCTTGACTTACAAAAATATTTATTTCAATCATGACCAAACTTATATCTATAACTGAAGCTTCACTAAGCTTCTTCTGGTTAGCTTTTGCAAGACACTTTTTACAGTTTTCAGTGTCCAGGCTTATTGCAGTGAAACCAAACTCCTTTGCTATTCATATCAATTTTGTTCTTATTTTCCTTTGTATTTTCCATTCCTTTTTCCTTCTTTGAATTTTTCTTCTTTTCAAAAGATCCTTTGGGCCTCTTTCGCTTCCTAGAAGAATCATCTACCAGTAAGACTTAGTCTTTCTTGGGTGGAAAGTGACTCTCAGCAATTTTTCAATATGTTAAGCAAATCAGGCTGACTGATATCTAGCTTGCTCATGTGAAAATTCACAACAAATTGTGAGAATGAGTCTGGGAGTGACTGCAAGATCAAATCTTAACTCAATTCTACGTCCATGACAAAATAAGTTATCCAAATTGTTCAATCAGATTGATCATCTTAAGGATGTGTGTCTATAATATAGTGTCATCGGTCATTCTAGATTGGAAGAGCTTCTTAGATATCTGATATGTATAAGACCTACTCTGCTCACCAACAAATCTGTAAGGTGCAACAACATAGTAGGCGCAACCATTTTCTTGTGTTGACGATGTAACTCATTACTCATGGATGCTAACATGATGCAAAGAGCCACCTGTACATCATCTTTCAACTTTTTAAAAGTAGCAAGCACTTCCTCAGAGGAATTGTCTGCACCCATTGCAGAGACTAGCGTATTAAGGACATAAGATAGCTTTTCAGCCTTGAGAACTATTATCAAATTCCTTCGCCAATCCGTTTAATTAGGTTCGGTTAAATTTTAGCATCTAATATTGTGATAACCAGAAAATTTATGAGACTTGTCTCAAATAATTGAATAAAGGTTTAAAGAATAAATCCTAGATTTAAAAATAGAGGAATAATTAAAAAAATTGAGAAGAACCTATATCGTTTAACATCTGAAAGAATGTAAAGAGAATTGAAGGTGAATGATAGAAATGTTGAAGATATTAATACCTAAGATTAGCATGTAATCAAGAGCCGAAGAAAGTCAGATAAGACTTAGGCTAAGAATAAATTGTTGTCCATGAATTGGATATGGAGAGATAAATGAAAAAGGTAGTAAAATAATACCTATATATGTTAATATAATTCGACAAAGTTAATCGATGAGAGAAATTGCGTAAGAGTTTAGTAGTAAACTAAACTAGAACGTTACGGTAGTAATGATTCCGGGATGAGATCCTTGTAAATGGGGGAGAATATAATAACTAGGGATAAAAAGATAAGCCAATATGATGAATTAATTTAAGGATATGAGAATCAAGATAAAAGTATATTATGAATTAACATAGCTTGAATGTTGGCCTTGAATGGCAAATGAAATGAATAATAATCAATAAATGATTAGCTAGTATGATTAGCAATAAAAGGAAGCAAGTTAAAACTCAAAGTTTGAGTTAGAGATAGAATTTTGAAGCACGGATTGGTCGGTTGCATCTGAAACGTCAAGTTTAGTAAGAAAAGACTATAAACACAAAATGTGGCGGGGTTGACTTTTTGGTCAAAGTCAACAGTTGACTTTTTATAGAGAAAAGTCAAAATTAGAGATAGGAGTGAAATATGAAGACGAGGACTAGATATTTGAGTCCGAAACGTCGAAATTAGTAAGAATAGACTATAAACACAAAATGTGTCGGGGTTGACTTTTTGGTAAAAGTCAACAGTTGACTTTTATGAAAAAAGTCAAACTTAAAATTTGGAGATGAATTTGAAGAAACGAATATGTCCATGACGTTGGGAGCGTCGACTTTAGTTGGAATCAACTATAAACTTGAAATTTTGATTTTTCGGGTCTAAAAGTCAAAGATGAGATTAGGCACACAAAATGAGGCAATAAAAGTGGGACCCTCTTGACCAAAATCTGCTGGAAATTCTAGCACATGGGCGGCAACCAACTCCCCCAACAACTCTCACCAACTCTCCTTAAAAAGTTAATCTAGTTCCCCACTTTATTTACTATTAAACATTTAATTCTTTTAACTAAAGAAAAGGAAATAAAACAAAGTAATCTTCTCGCATTCCAACCTCCACACCCGCCCATTAAGAAAGAAAGGAGAGAGAGAGAGAGAGAGATGGAAGCCATGGATTGGGGGGAAAGAGGAGAGAGGAAAAAGAAAGAAGAGAAAGAAGAAACCATAGGTTTTCTCCCTCACTCTCACCCAAAACCCTAGAGAAAGTTTGAAAGCTTTAGAGGGAAAAGAAGGAGGGAGGCCACAGTTGGAGGGAGAGGCTAAGAAGGAGAAGATCTAGCAAGCTAAACTACCAAGAAAGATCATCCATCATCCAAGCATAAAAGGTTTAAAAGTTCTCTAACCTGGCTTTGTAATTTTCTTGGTTTATAGTTTGGTTTGCTTGGTTATGGTAAGAAATTGATGAAATTAATCATGGATCATGGTAGATCCTTGAGTATAACAAGTATTAGGATGTATTATTTTGATTTATGATGGCTAATGTTTGTTTAACTAAGAGATCATGGAAGTTTTCTTAGAAATCATAAAGGATATAAAAATTGATTCTCTAAAAAAACGAAACATGAAATTCGAATGATCATATCTCTCATTCTATTTTGAATTTTTGAGTTTGGTCAATTTTTAGGGTTAGATCTATGAGTCTTGTAACATCTCCAAGTGGAATCACTGAAAAATTCCTTGTATATATTCGTTTGGACAGTTTTAAGCAAAGTAGGCAAGATCTGGAAATACCGAAAAATAATCTGTCCAAATCTTTCCAGGGGCGTTTTCGGCCATTTAATTTTTCAAATAAATTCATGCCTCTTGGGAAATTAAAATATACGGTATAAAGTAACTCTTGTCCAAAGATGAGCTTATTCCGACTTCAATTGATCAAGTTATGGTCATATCAATTTTAGGGTTTTTTTCGACAAAAACGGTTATAAGTTGAGTTCTATAACTCCGATGACTACAAAATTTAAACTGAAAGTTCATGATAATACTTGTAAGATTCTGCCAAGAGTTGGGAATTTTTGGAGTTAAGCATGGTATAGCTAATTTTCCTAAGTTATGAACTAAAAACGGACTTTTGAAAAATACTTAAGGAAAATGAAAATTTCTAAAAAATTTATTTTGTTCCTAAAATATTATATATTGAAGTTTTTCAAAAGATAGGAAAATAATAAGTTGATTAGGTATTTTTAATGCCTATGGATGAGTTAAAAATAATTGAGGAAATTAAGTTATAATAAGTCATAAAATTCTATAATGTGATTTTAGTGACTAATGATCATTAATATGATGTATTAAGATTTTTGGAGGGGCAAATTGGTCATTTTTAATAAAATGTTATGTGTTTGACATGTTATGTTTGCTAAATAAATTAAATAGTAAGAGATAAACAATTAAATTAAAACTGTTTATAAGTTTTTATATTATTAAAATATTATTAAATGATTAATAATATTAGTATTAAAATATTATTAAATGATTAATAATTTTACTATTTGATTAAAATATTATTAAATAATTAATAATATTAAAAAATAATTAAAATATTATTAAATAATTAATAATATTGGAATTTTATTAAATATTATTAAATGAGTAATAATATTATTAATTTATTTAAATATTATTAAATAGTTAATAATATTAGTAAGAGATTAAATTATTATTAAAGGATTAATAATATTTGTAAATGATTAAGATATTATTAAATGATTAATAATATTAGAAGATAATTAAAATATTATTAAATGATTAATAATATTTGTAAATGACTAAGATATTATTAAATGATTAATAATATTATGAGGTGATTAAAATATTATTAAGTGATTAATAATATTTGTAATTGAATAAAATATTATTAAATGATTAATAATATTTGTAAAGGAATAAAATATTATTAAATAATTAATAATATTAGACGAAAGATTAAGATGAATAATAAAGTGGTTAAGAAAGCTTAATGAGGGTATTAGACTTTCAACAGAATAAAAATAATTAGAAACTGATGAGTTAGGAATCGTCGAAGCAAATTAAATCGACAAGAGTCGATCAACTTCTGACGTATGAGGATATAAAAAGTTTAATCACATATTTTTATGTGAATATTATAAAAATAATGTGAAGGGATGTATACTTTGGCATAAGTCGAAAGGACAACTACTAGGTTAAGTTACGAGGTGATGATTAAATACTTAATCAAATAGATGTTCATCGATGTTGTGAGTTATCATTTAAAGCAAATTATGAATGAGAATGAAGTAGATGATAAAACTTCAGTGCGTGCGAGTTTTTCAAAACTTGAGCTTATATGTTAAAGTGTAAAGAAAAAGGAAACGTAATAAGACGTAAAATGAAGTTTAACGTAATAATCGAATGGACAAAAAAGTGCCCTAAAAAATTTTAAACACGTGAATGAACATTGTGTATTAAAGTTAAAAAGGGAAGAACAATAATATGTAAACTAGAGCTAACATAAGTGACTAATAAGCATCATTATGTGGTTAATTGTTGTTGTATATACACTTAATCGTGTAGGATAATGGAAGGAAGAACTCTCCTAACCACGCAAGGAACGCTTCGAGGCAAGTTCTTCAGTAACTTGCTCTTATGTGATAATATGTATTGAACCATGTTTATGGTAGTTAATGTAATATGCGTTTTATGTGAACTTGTTGATTACATGAATGTTATGTGACTAAATGCAAAGCATGGAATTTATGAAGTATGTGTTAGATATATAACATGAAGAATATATTGTGTTGTATGACAATTATAATGCATATAGAGATGCATATCATAAAATATAAAATTTATGATGCGTGAATAGATGTAATATGTATGCTATGTGAAGCATGAAATGTGTAGGCTGTTGGACTTGCTGAGTCGTTGTGCTCAACCTTGCAAACAAATTTTGCAAATAAAAGTTGATATAAACAGATGACCATAGCGTCAAAGGATTCAGGATAGACAAAGGATCACGAGAAGAAATAGTGATTGAAGATGGTTTGTGTTTTAATATCACAGTAAAACATTGGTGTAATTTCTTTAGAATAATTATACTTGGTAAAATTTTATGCCAAAACACTTGATTGCAAAATTTCCAACTAAGAAAGATGAACGTTAATATTATACATCATAGATGTGTAGTTGAAGAACATTATACAGAAGAATATTTAAATTTGGATTGTGAATCCATGTATCAATATAAAACATATTGTTTATAGTTCGAGATGTATAGGTAGATCATGAACGATCTACAAATGTAATAACTGATTGTAAAGGTTACAGATTCTGAAACAGAAGGGAATAATGTATTAACTGGTATAAAAGTCAGGTTGTGTTCATTAATTTATGAATAGATGTGGTATATGTTAAAATGAAAGAGGTATAGTTACGCACCAGAATTTGGGGGCGTTACAAATATGCTCTGCAGTGATAGTGAATTAGACATTTGTAAAATTCTTTAAATGAATTTGTAATTTAACAACATTGTCATACATTAATTTTATTAATCACCAAATTAATTTAGGTCTTTATTAAAATGGTGTCTCCCAGTATTTCTTCAAGCTATATAACCCTCTTTTGTATATAATTGGGCAGATTTTGTATCGATGACTTTGTAAAATTTACTTAGTGAAGAAAAGATCCAATATACAATAAATATATAAGCTTGTGTGTGCACAACAAGCTATATATTTATTCAAAAGGTAGACAAGTCTTGTCAATTACATCTCTATGCAACTCCTTTTAATTTTGCCTCTTAGATTATAATGGTCAAGTGTGTGCACATCTGAACTAAAATAATTTAAGTCAAGTCAAACTCAGCATTTCCATATAAGTAAAGAGAAAACTATAGCCCTTGTGTGTGCATAACAAAGCGGTAATGTTCAATTACGTATAAACATCCAATGTAATAAAACAACATCTTAGATATTTAATACTTGTCTTCTGTGTGCACAACAAACTCATATTAAATACTAATACTCTATTTTTTTTACCATGCTAAAAGGCGATGTTCGATATTCCAACTATCTTTGAACGTTACAACTTAATATAATATCTTTTGAAGGTTTTGTTATTAATTAGTCTCATCTTATTTAGCGCGCATGCAATTATATATATAGAAATACGCGTCATATTAAATATACATCAACATGTATAATAATATATTTACTATATAATTAGCATGCATCTATAGAATACTATATTCTACCTGGGATGATTATGACCTTAATTTTAATTTGGTTCATTGGAGCCACCATGAACCACTATGTCAAACTAGGGTGCAAGGATAAAAAATTGAATATAACTATTACATTCAACATGGGCTTCATTACAAACGGCCCTTCAACGCTCCTTCTCTTCGTCTCCAATTTCTCGAACAATTCTATATAATCCTATTACAATCTATTTTTTATAAAACAGAAACCTTGATCAACAGTCAATGGGAGGTACATATAAGGGAGATAGAATTTACATCAGAAAATGAGAGAAGCGAGGTATGCATACCTCATTTATAAAAAATATATTCATTCAAGCATCATGTAAAATAAAATTCAATCGCATTGGTCAATGGTTCATAATCATCTCCTTTATTATCATACATATCAGCATATGCATCAATAAAATAAACATTCAGTATATATGTTGATATCATTTAATAGACAACAAAATTTTGCTAGAAATCAAGTTTTTGAAACAAAAAAACTCCTTTATTTTAATCAAAACCCAAATCAAAATATATTTTATTTTATCCAATTTTGAATATAAATAAACTCCTTTATTTTTAATTAAAATCCAAATCAAAATAAACTCCTTTATTTTAATTAACATGAAATCCAATTTCAAGTTCAAAATAAACTCCTTTATTTTAACTTTAAAATTGCTGAAAAAATAAATATGTGGAATCATATTTCTTATCAAAATAAACCTTTTATTTTAGATAACATAGAATCCTATTCCATATCTGAATAAACTCATTTATTCAAGTTAACATGGAATCCAATTTCAAGTTAAAGTAAAGCTTTTATTTTTAAAAACATAGAATCCAATTCCAATTAAAATAAACACATTTATTTTAATCATATTTCAATTCAAAAATAAATATTTTATTTTAATTGAAATAAATAAGAAAAAAATTCAAAATTTGGGGATCGGCGCGGCCACGCCCAGTTTATACTGGGAAACGGCTCGTCCGCGCTCCAAAATAAGCTTGGAGCGGCGCGGCCGCGCTACGTAGCAGAATTCGGCAGATAGTTCTTTTGCCAAGAAAATCAATTCTAAACACATATCAACACACATATTGAATCAAAACAATTAATGATTTGCATAAGGATGACTCTGATATCGCTGTAGGATTGCGGAAACAAGATCAACGCATACAATCTAATTGTAAACACAACGGAAGTATGTAAAATATCAATTTAAAATTTTCTGCAATCCCAATAAGTAGCCTTATGAAACAATTAATTAAGGAAGGATAAAGATATACCTTTGAAGAGAATCAATGTAAGACCCCGAATTTTATGAAATAAAAGTATTCAATTTTTCTTATAATTACTATTCAGTAAATGGTTAAATTGATAAAAGTTTAAAGTTATGGGTGAAATATGAAAAAAAAATTTCAAAATAAGCAAGTGGTTATAAAATAATCATTGTTGTCGGGGAATATTCGTTTGGTCGTGGAATATTCTTTCTGTCGGGGAATATTCGTACGACGGCGCAGCTATTTGTGGGCCCCATAACGAATAACTGTCGGGTGAAGAAAACGACAAATTTGAGTTTTTACAAATAACGGCGTAGTTGTTACCGTTAACACTGTTGGAATACCCGTTGGTTAAAATACAATAATACGCGTTATTGCACAGTAGCACACGGTATTGCACAGTATTTTTAAAATTATTGATTCTTACGTAAGAAGACACTACTCAATAATTGTTACAGTAATTACTGTTCAATATTTTACTTTATTGATTCAATAATTGCTGCGTTGATATTTTATATTATTTTTGTTTCAATAATTGTTGCTGCACAGTATTTTCTATTATCAGATCAATAATTCATATTATTTGAATAATATTATTAGATAGCATTATTGGCAATGTCTAGAAAGTTCTGTCTAAGGAGAGGTTTGGTCATCTAATTGCGCGCCAGTAAGGAGAAATCCTTATTGGAAAGCCCCCTCTTTCCTGGGAACGGTCTGGTTGTCATAAATGTGATTCTGTAATATTATTTGTGAATAATTAATTATTGATTCATATGATAAGAAAATATTTATTTTATGTGGATATAAATGAGGGATATATTTTTGTGGTTAAAAAATGAAGGAGTTAATGTTGAGATTTTTATCCGTATTTTTGTCGGAATGGAGGTATTAAAAATCAAGGTTTTTGAGATATTTTGCGGGGGTTATAATTTTTAATCCGACCGTTAAATCGTGGTAATTTTTGGATATGTTATACATATATAAGTTGAGTATATGCCCACAAATTTTGAACCATTAAAAATGAACGTATGATTTGTTATGAATTTTACGAGATGACTGGTTCAGAAATTGTTGAATTTTTGGAGTTTATTATTTTGGTGGAAAATTCTAGAATTGGTGGGCCTCACTTGTGGTTGGTGAAGAAATGTGCTGAATTATATTTCAAATGTGGTGGGTGGGAATAGTAGCAGGTAAAGCCATCAAGTTGCAGGTCAAACCTACCAAAATTTTCCTATAAATAGAGGGCTAAGTTAGAATTGAAAATCACACCAGAAACATAAGCTTTCTCTCTTTCTCTCTCTATATTATGAAGCATGTTTTGTGAGTTTTTAGATACTTGGTGAGTTTCTATTCATCAGTGCAAGTTTCCTTCAGCATCATATCCGATATCCAGTCAGAAGTACTGCTCTTTTGAGGTAAGGGATATTAAGGGATTTTAAGGGTTGTTATGATTTTCAGTTTCGTAATTTTTCTGATCTTCAAAAAAATTCTGGAAAAATTTGAAATGATATTTTGATGAGTTTTCTTGATTGTGTCCAAAAATAGTGATTTTTGGATGTATAGATTGAGAGTTATGAATTTTATGAGAAAAGACTATTTTAGAAGTAACAGCTTATAATTCCTTGTGGTTAACTCCAAAATTGATGAAATTTTTATTGAGAGTACATGTATATGATAGAAGTATACTCTGTAAATTTCAGAATTTTTGGACAAAAGTATAATTTTTGATAAATGTCTAAATATTCGGCTGTTTTGGCCATATGAAAAATAGTAAATGACTTTTAAAAATTTTGAGAAAAATATATGTTCACTATGGGACTATATTATGCTAAATCTCAGAAAAGAAATATTTTTAGAACTGATTTGGTATTTTTCATGAAAATGGTCTAGTTGTGAGTAAATGAATTAAATATGTTATGTGAAGTAAGAAAATTGGAAAATAGGATTTTATGGCTTGAGAATTCTATATGAGGTATATGCAGATTTTTGATGAGGGTTTTGATTATTGGTGATAAAATCTTATGAGTTTGGTATTTTAGAATGATTAAATGCATTATTTAGTAAAGTGTAAACAATTTAAATAAATTGTTTATAAGCTTAAGAAATATTATTCTTTCAATATCATTATACCGAAATACTGGTATGGATTTTATTGTGGAATTTCTACCTTTTTGTGTCGGGTTTACTATTTATGAGTTACTATTCATGAGTTACTATTCACAAGTTACTATTCACGATAAAAATTAGTTTCTTTTTCTAACCAAATTATAGTTGATTTACGAATATTACTCTTGAGATTAAAACTAGATGTTGATCATATTATTTTTATTATTATATATAACGTTTTTATAACCCTAATGATGATATTTCTCTTTGACTTGAGTGTAAAGATGGGTAAATTTTTGGTATGATCATGACTATGGGTTATCTTTGGCCAGTAGTGCAAAGTTGAATCGTTGATTGGTATGATCATGACCATTAAATTTATAAGTGAATATCTTTAGCTTAAGTGCAAAGGTGAATTGATCAACATGGTTATAATTATTGTTTATATAAATTCTGAAATGATTATATATTTCTTTGAGATATTAATATCTTTGGCCTGTAGTGCAAAGATGAAATATTGATGAATATCTTTGGCCTGTAGTGCAAAGATGAATTGTTGATGAATATCTTTGGCCCGTAGTGCAAAGATGACATGTTGTTGAATATCTTTGGCCAGTAGTGCAAAGATGAACAGATGTTGAGATAAACATGACCAACTGGTGATACAAATGAATATCTTTGGCCGTAGTGCAAAGATGAAGTTATTAGTATGATTATGAACAGGAAATGTGATTTGGTGTAACCATGATCTTTGATGTTTCAGGTAAAGATAGGTGATGAAAATTATATTCGTCCTGGATGAGAAGAGGAATTTAGAACTACAGTTATGATTATGAGTTATTCATATGATTGTGGACCAGAATGGTTGATTGATGTTACAGGGATAAAACATTGTTGGTGGATTTTTAACATGGAGGAGATAATAGACTTTATGGTCTATTTGACTCTTCTAATGGATTGCTCGTTCCGCTGCAACTATGGTTGAAATTTTTATCATTTACCATATGTTCTAAATCTCTGATTTATTGTTGATGAAGGCTATTGATAATTGAATTATCTTTAGTCATGATATTCTTTACTGAGCTAGTTGTGCTCACCCTTTTGCTTCACAATTCCTTTCAGGTAATAAGAGTGTAGCTGGGTCGAGCGGGGGTAACAAAGAAATAGAACGGTGGTCATCATTTAGTAGTTATATTTGGTGAAGAAAATAGGGTGAGGTGAACCCAACGTTGGAAGGGTGTTTTGTCACTATCATACAAGATGTCTAATGACATACAACCTCGTGTCATCATAAGACAGGGTTGTGCTCATCCACTTGCTGAGTATATCTATGGGCACTACCTATATAATCTTAGTGTTTGTTTGAAGTATAATTCTCAATTAGAGACAGTGGAGATAATGATAAGTCAAGAGAAGACTCACCATTGGGAAGAATATGATAGTAATCTTCTCGTTTTTCTTTGGGGTCTATTGGGTCAACCAAGGATAATTCTGTGGCCATATGATATCTATCATAACCTAGACGCGTGGCCTCCCATGTACGAAGGTTTCCTTGAGCACTTCCCAAAAATTCTAATTTCTAAAACAGTTTTTGACTATACCTTTATGTAAGGTGTCATTGTGAGGTGATGTCCACGGTTGGAACATGAGTCACATTTGGTATATATTTGTATCCAAACTTATAGCATATGTGTTGTTGTATTTTGCACGACAATTGTTGTAATAAAGTTACAGTTTTTTTCTATACCATGTATTTGGCGACTCAGAATAGGTTGGATGGAATGGACCTATTTTGGGGTCATTACAATCAACGTTTGATGTAGAATTCAAATTTCAATCCTTTTTGTGGTGTAACCCTCTAGGTTCAATATTAAGCCGGTAGTAGAATATATAAATTAGAACTATTCTAGTATTATTTATAATGAATTAAACTCCTTTAATTCAAATATAAATAAATAATATTTATTCTACATCATATGTGACACCTTATAAATAATGTATCACGACTATCCGGATAATATGAATTCAACGTTAATCAAAAAGATTATCACAAAGAATACAAAGAATATATTCCGTGAATAGTTACCATATAATTCAATCATTCTACCATACAATGTCCCAATTAAACATAAGACATGTAATTACTGACAAGTATTATTTATTTAATCATATGCATTTTTATTCAAAATGCACAACTTTGATTATGTAAATTAGAAACTTCTTTCTAATTTTCATTCCACCTTGGCCAATGATTTCTGTCATTCATCGAATCGCATAGAACATTCTCTCCCTTTACTAGAAGTAGTAGATCTTTTGTTGATCATTCACCTACCTCCATGTATACTTTATTATACCTGAACATACCCTACAACATACTTTTAAGTATTAAGGAATATGACAAAGTATAATTCAGAATACACAAGGTACTATGATGATCTCAAGTCCAATGATCACTTATACAACTATCATTATAGGAACTCCTATTGTCAGGCAAGTAAAACTCCATTAGGGTTACTTTAAGTGAATCACGTTCAGTAAACTTATTCTCCAATAAGCATATACATACTTGCTTTAGGGTTCCTTTACTAGTTTTTCTTCCTTTCTTCTTTAGTTCCTTCTTTCTTCCTTCTTTCTTTTTACCTCCATGCTAACCCTCTATCTCTTTCCTCTCTATGTGTAGCTACCGAGCATGAGAGAATTGGATGGGCTTGGTTGCCTTTTATCTTACTTTTGCTTTGCTTTTTGACTTTTGTACAACTTTTAATTGGTGGCTCCTAAAAGGGTCACATCTCCATTTTTTTCTTCCAATTTGAACTACACGCCCTATAAAAAGCCAGCAAAGCCCATATACTCCCTCATCAATTGGCCACATGGGGTTTTATCCTCTTCAAAAATGTATTTTCTCCTTTTATTTACTCACGTATCCATCTAATTGTCAATTTCACCCTCTTTACTTCTAAAGTTTAGCTTTTTCAATTCCCTTCACGATTACAATTGATTCATACTAAAGTCATCGTCCTGAAAATCATGGTAACATCTATTTTTTAAAATTCACTTCTGACCTCAAAGTTCGACTTTTGACACTAAAAGCCAACTATTGACTTTGACCATAAAAGTTAACATTGACATGCCATTGCGTTTACAGTCTTTTCCTACTAAATTCAACGTTCTGGACTCAATGGTGTGATCCGCGTCTCAAAATTCCATCCCGAACTCAAATGTGAGTTTTTGACTTATTATAACCTTTCTTTTTTCCTTTCCTTTCTTTCCTTTTCCTTTCTTTTTTTTTCTTTTCTTTCTTTTCTAGTTACTTTTAATTGATAACTTTAATTCATAACTTGAATAAATTAGGGTTTAAACACACTCTCCATTAACATTTTCATTATAAATATCTGGGATATTACAATCACACTAGCCACCACATGCCAGCTAACACGTGAATAGACACGTGTAACAACGTTAGGTACATCTGGGCGCCAAAGAATCTTAGGTGCCAACCTTTGGCACCAATTCCTCCATATAAAAACTCATATTATACCAAATAAAGCTAAGGCACTATTTGTAACACCCCCTTCCCAAAAAGGAAAGGGAGGTCACGTGCAAAGCACAACAAACCTCAAAATAACTAAACAAAACACTAATAACTTCAAAATATTATTAATGATATCCATCAATGAAGTACTAAATACAATTCTCCAACTAGAATCAAAATAATCAAAACCAAAAATTTAATCAACCTAGATGGTCAAGACAACACTCTCATCACACTAGCCCTTAATCACCCCTGCAAACCTGCCGGAAAAAAAATACAGCATGAGCCAATTACCCAGTACGGATACAGATATACAAAAGATATACAACTAATATACGAAAATAATTGAGACAAAATACTGAACAAAGCTTCAAGTGTATATACTGACAAAATATAATCTCCAAAGATCTTAATGGAATATATCTGAATCAACAGAATTGACGAAACCAATAGAAGAATAAAGAAATAACGAACTGAAGGAACTAACTCAATGAATTGAACTGAACAGAAACAAACAAAACTAATATAATGAAATAATAGGCTGAATCAAATGGTTGAGTTTAATTTCATACCGAGTGAGCTCAGAAATATACATTGCCACACAGGCAAGTCAAAACAATGCCACACAGGCAAGTCAAAATGATGTCATACAGGCAACCAAAATAACGTCACACAGGCAAATCACACATTGGACCGCGAATCCAAATGTATGCAAATCGGATAGGTGTGTTTGGCACAACATCACCAATCCGCAGAATAGAAAATTAGGGTTAACCCATACGCCTTCCACAATAACACACCAAATGGCCCACTTCTTTCGGAGCCCAAAACGGAGACGTCGTGGACTAATCACACCGCCACGGAAAAGGTCATGTCTCTCGTGCCAAGACGACATGCCTGTGGTACCCCCACAGGTGGTTATAGCTCAGGTATACCCTACGGTATATTCTAACAAAAATACCATGTCACAACACATGTGACATAATACCAACAAAAGGGTTCTATATGTACATGTTGAACCAAATCAAATTCATCTCGTAAAATTCATAACAAATCATACGTTCATTTTTAACGGTTCAAAATTTGTGGACATATACTCAACTTATATATGCATAACATATCTAAATATTACCACGATCCAACGGTCGGATTAAAAATTAAAACCCTCGCAAAATATCTCAAAAACTCTAATTTGATTTTCAATACCTCCGTTCCGACAAAAATACAGATAAAACACCTCAACATTAACTCCTTCATTTTTAACCACAAAAATATATCCCTCATTTATATCCACAATAAATATTTCCTTATCATATGAATCAATAATTAATTATTCACAAATAATATTACAGAATCACATTTATGACAACCAGACCATTCCCAGGAAAGAGGGGGCTTTCCAATAAGAATTTCTCCTTACTGGCGCGCAATTAGGTGACCAAATCTCTCCTTAGACAGAACTTTCTAGACATTGCCAATAATGCTATCTAATAATATTATTCAAATAATATGAATTATTGATCTGATAATGGAGATACTGTGTAGTGACAATTATTGAAACAACAATAATATAAAACATCAACGCAACAATTATTGATTCAATAAATTAAAATATTGAACAGAAATTACTGTAACAATTATTGAGTAGTGCATTTTCACGTAAGAATCAATAATTGAAAAAAAAATACTGTTCAATACCGTGTGCTACTGTGCAAACACGCGTATTACTGTATTTTAACCACTGGGTATTCCAACAGTGTTTACTACGCCGTTATTTATAAAAACTCAATTTTGTCATTTTTTTCATCCGACAGTTATTCTGTTATGGGGCCCACAAATGGCTGCGACGTCGTACGAATATTCCCCGACAACAATGAATATTTTTATAACCACTTGTGTATTTTGTAAAATTTGCATATTTCACCCATAACTTTAAACTTTTACCAATTTAACCATTTACCGAATAATAATTATAAGAAAAATTGAATAATTTTATTTCATAAAATTCGGGGTCTTACATTATTTCTTTATTTTATTTTTTTACCGGGTATTACATCACCTACCCCTTAAAAAGAATTTCGTCCCCGGAATCAAAAGAATGGAAAGTACCTAATTATCAAAAAGATGCGGATACTCCGCTCGAATAGACTCTTCCATCTCCCAAGTGATTTTTCGCTCCGAATATTTTACCACAAGACTTTAACAAAAGAAATTATCTTTCTCAATTTTAATTTAATCAGTTATTTAATTATCAACTAAAAGAATTTAAATTTTTTTTCCAAACAAAACAAGGAAGAAAAGAGGGAAACAAAAATCATTTACCTTTTCCAATTTAAATATAATTGTATACTATAAAATTAATTAATAGTTAATTTTAAAAAATATGGGTTATTACATTTTTCACCCCTTATAAATAATTCCGTCCTCGGAATTCAAATAAGCTACAAAAAAATAAAAATAAATTTAGTTACGACGTAGCGTCTCCATTTGTAACGATCAACATGGATAAGTCATCGGTCCACGTAATTATCAATGTACTTGTAAAAGATTCGTCAGGTACCGTGTCAAGCCTTGGTAAGGTTGTTCGTGTTGCATCAAATTAGATCACATGATCCACTGTTGGTGCGGCTGTCGCTAATATCTTTGAGTTTAATTCTTATAAACGTACTCTTCGGAACATAATTTGAAATCACAAAAATTTATCTTCATCTAAATACGATTCAAATACCCAAAATATTTAAAATTATTTTTAATTCGTAAAATATTTATGTTTCACACATGACAAGGTTCTAACAAATTATTTTTGTTTTATTTATTTATTTATTTTACATAAATTCATGCAAAACTTTAAGGATGTCGAAATAAACAAAACAACTCTACAAATTATATCTCTTCCTGAATCCTCAAGAGTTTCAAAATATTCAAACCTCAATCCAAATTAGTTTTCAAATATTATTACACCAAATAATAAAATATGAAGATCTCTTCAACACCGTATCAAACTCAAAATAACATATTCTACGATCTGCATAAGCAACTATAACTATTCAAGATCTCTCAAAATTAATTGCATTTCATCACTTAATATCTAATCATATAATAAATCAATCCTCCCTTATTGCAAACCATAATCCAATAAATTTCAATGTCTCCTCATACTATCACAATTAAACTTCATAGGACATAACTCCAATATCCTACTACGAAATAACCATAAAATTGATCATTAACTCCAAAAGATTAATCTAATTACCTCGAATATCAACAACTCAAATTACAAGAAATCCTCTATATAGTTTTCACTTTATCACAGTATCTCATCAATACACATACCTCAAATTATCCACAAGCATAGCATAAATAAAATCATCATCAAAATCAAATCCTCAATTCTAAGATCATAATAAATTGTCACCAAAAAACAACTCTAACAAATAATTTCCCAAAATCAAAAACTCGCTTATACAAATACTCACATCATAATCATATAATCATTTCTTAACTGTACAAAATATCCAATCACAATCATAATCACATATTTATTCTCCTTAATGATATCCAATCACAATCCTTAACTAATATTATTGCTCCAGTGCATAACAATAATAATCTTAATAATGTATCTCATATTTCTCAAATCAACTACAACTCGAGGAGAGAATGACACTTGGTCAAAATCAAGACCAACCAAATAAAGAACAAAATCGAATAAAATTCCTACGACGTCTACCCAGTGATTTACCCACAACTCACAGGTCAAACCTAAATAGGTTTTCTACAACAAAGAACCTAAGCTTTGATACCATCTCTGTAACACTCCCTTCCCGAAAAGGAAAGGGAGGTCACGTTCAAAGCACAACAAACCTCAAAATAAGTAAACAGAGCACTAATAACTTCAAAATATTATTAATGATATCCATCAATGAAGTACTAAATACAATTATCCAACTAAAATCAAAATAATCAAAACCAAAAATTTAATCAACCTAGATGGTCAAGGCTACACTCTCATCACACTAGCCCTTAATCACCCCTACAAACCTGCCGAAAGAAAAATACAGCATGAGCCAATTGCAAAGTACGGATATAGATATACAAAAGATATACAACTAATATACGAAAATAATTGAGACAAAATACTGAACAAAGCTTCAAGTGTATATACTGACAAAATATAATATCTAAAGATCTTAATGGAATATATCTGAATCAACAAAATTGACGAAACCAATAGAAGAATAAAGAAATAACGAACTGAAGAAACTAACTCAATGAATTGAACTGAACAGAAACAAACAAAACAAATATAATGAAATAATAGGCTGAATCAAATGGTTGAGTTTATTTTCATACCGAGTGAGCTCAGAAATATACATTGCCACACAGGCAAGTCAAAACAATGCCATACAGGCAAGTCAAAATGATGCCACACAAGTAATTAAAATAATGCCACACAGGCAAATCACACATTGGACCGCGAATCCAAATGTATGCAAATCGGATAGGTGTGTTTGGCACAACGTCACCAATCCGCAGGATAGAAAATTAGGGTTAACCCATACGCCTCCCATAACAACACACCAAATGGTCCACTTCTTTCGGAGCCCAAAACGAAGACGCCGTGGACTAATCACACCGCCACGAAAAGTGTCATGTCTCTCGTGCCAAGACGACATGCATGTGGTACCCCCACAGGTGGTTATAGCTCAGGTATACCCTACGGTATATTCTAACAAAAATACCATGTCACAAAACATGTGACATGATACCAATAAAAGGGTTCTATATGTACATGTTGAACCAAATCAAATTATAGTCACAAGGTTTCAAAAAGAAGGTAGCAACATGTACCGCTCTACAATTATCAAAATAAATAGTACTAAACATGATAACCTAATTCAAAGAGTACAAATATGAGTCATATGTATCAACTCTAAAATGAAACTAATATATTTATTTCACAAGAAATAATTATGTGAAATCATAACAGAATTCGAAATATAGAAACAAACGAACAAATCAAATTTAACAAGAGTATCGCTGAAAGAGTACGGAATCCGTACCTGATACTTCCAAATCATTTATAGCACACTCCACAAGATCTTACCCTCAAATGCCAACGATATTAAATATGAAACGTTATTCGCAACCTAAACATATTCACCTCAAATTAAAAATAATCCAAACTAACAATTCCAAAATAATTCGTAATCTATTTAATATGCCTTTATTCATCGCCTTATATCAATTATTAATATTCCATAATTTATATTTCAAATATAACTCTTTAAATTCCCTCCGACCGAACTAATTACACAAATTATTAAAATAAATTAATAAACTATGCGTTAAATTATTAATTACTAATTATTTTATTTTTATTTTTTTAAACTCATATTATTATTATTATTAAACATATTAATATAGTCAAAATCTGTAAATTTATAAATTCTATAACTATATACATCTATTGATAATTCTCTTCCGTCTGAACTGATATGATAGTGCTTCTTCAAAAAAAAAGAAAGAAAAAAATCCAGTTAAACCCGAAGATAAAAAGTTGGTAGCAAAGTTTGTCACCGTGGCTTGTAGAGATGATAGAGCTTTCAGACTATTTACGTAGCATCCCCACATTAATACATTGAAAAAATATGACTAAGCCAAACTTAATGAGCAAGTCACTATTAGGATTCACAATTCTTCATGTTGACTGCACATGTTATTACGATATATATTTCAGATTGTATTGCATAGCAAAAACATAAATTAAATCGCATATCAATAATTAAATACTCCCTCCGATCGAACTTTATTTGTCCTACAAATTACCAATCTTAATTACTCTATTATCATCTCTTTTTTTAAACTTGCATAAACTTAATTCCTGAAGCAAATCTCAACTTACAAAATTTAATTAGAACTTCGCATCCTCTGTTGCAAAAATCAAACTTTACTAAAAATATAGATCTAATTAAATTGATAACTACTCCTAAACCAATCTAATAAAATATATAAGGATTAAATTAAATTAACTATTAATCCATTAACTGGCTCCTCGCCTGATTCACCAATTGGTCACTTGATGTAATACTACATATATATATATATATATATATATATATATATATATATATATATATTAATTCACAAAATAAAGTATATTGATTCACAAAGTAATAATATTATATTACTGAAAGAATCTTCTTCCGTTTTGTTTTGTTCTTCCACAGCCGCTTTTCTCCCTTCTTCTCCTTCAGTTGTGTATAAAGCGTATGAGAGTCTAATTAGGTTTTACTTGTTTACTTATATATCTTATTGTGTCTCCTAATTTTAATATGATTTTAATATTACCCAAATACAAAATAGGCCCAATTAGTATAAAAGCCCAAATTAATGTAATCACATACTTATTATAGTTCACACAAATTTGACCCAACATAAGAAAAGCCCAATTAAAAATATGGATTTAAATATTATTTATTTACTTTATTTCTTTATTTTATTTTTTTACCGGGTATTACATCACATACCCCTTAAAAAGAATTTCGTCCCCGGAATCAAAAGAATGGAAAGTACCTAATTATCAAAAAGATGTTGATACTCCGCTCGAATAGACTCCTCCATCTCCCAAGTGGTTTCCCGCTCCGGATATTTTATCACAAGACTTTAACAAAAGAAATTATCTTTCTCAATTTTAATTTAATTAGTTATTTAATTATCAACTAAAAGAATTTAATTTTTTTTCCAAACAAAACAAGGAAGAAAAGAGGGAAACAAAAATCATTTACCTTTTCCAATTTAAATACAATTGTATACAATAAAATTAATTAATAGTTAATTTAATAAAAAAAAATCGGTTATTACATTTTTCACCCCTTACAAATAATTCCGTCCTCGGAATTCAAATAAGCTACAAAAAACATAAAAATAAATTTAGTTACGACGCAGCGTCTCCATTTGTAACGATCAACACGGATAAGTCATTGGTCCACGTAATTATCAATGTACTTGTAAAAGATTCGTCAGGTACCGTGTCAAGCCTTGGTAAGGTCGTTCGTGTTGCATCAAATTAGATCACATGATCCACTGTTGGTGCGGCTGTCGCTAATATCTTTGAGTTTAATTCTTGTAAACGTACTCTTCGGAACATAATTTTAAATCACAAAAATTTATATTCATCTAAATACGATTCAAATACCCAAAATAGTCAAAATTATTTTTAATTCGTAAAATGTTTATGTTTCACACATGACAAGGATCTAACAAATTATTTTTGTTTTATTTATTTTACATAAATTCATGCAAAACTTTAAGGATGTCGAAATAAACAAAACAACTCTACAAATTATATCTCTTCCTGAATCCTCAAGAGTTTCAAAATATTCAAACCTCAATCCAAATTAGTTTTCAAATATTATTACACCAAATAATAAAATATGAAGATCTCTTCAACAACGTATCAAACTCAAAATAACATATTCTACGATTTGCATAAGCAACTATAACTATTCAAGATCTCTCAAAATTAATTGAATTTCATCACTTACTATCTAATCATATAATAAATAAATCCTCCCTTATTGCAAATCATAATCCAATAAATTTCAATGTCTCCTCATACTATCACAATTAAACTTCATAGGACATAACTCCAATATCCTACTATGAAATAACCACAAAATTGATCATTAACTCCAAAAGATTAATCTAATTACCTTGAATATCAACAACTCAAATTGCAAAAAATCTTCTATACTTAATAGTTTTCACTTTATCATAGTATCTCATCAATACACATACCTCAAATTATCCACAAGCTTAACATAAATAAAATCATCATCAAAATCAAATCCTCAATTCTAAGATCATAATAAATTGTCACCAAAAACAACTCTAACAAATAATTTCCCAAAATCAAAAACTCGTTTATACAAATACTCACATCATAATCATATAATCCTTTCTTAACTGTACAAAATATCCAATCACAATCATAATCACATATTTATTCTCCTTAATGATATCCAATCACAATCCTTAACTAATATTATTGCTCCAGTGCATAACAATAATAATCTTAATAATGTATCTCACATTTCTAAAATCAACTACAACTCGAGGAGAGAATGACACTTGGTCAAAATCAAGACCAACCAAACAAAGAACAAAATCGAATAAAATTCCTACGACGTCTACCTAGTGATTTACCCACAACTCACATATCAAACCTAAATAGGTTTTCTACAAGAAAGAACCTAAGCTCTGATACTATCTCTGTAACACTCCCTTCCCGAAAAGGAAAGGGAGGTCACGTGCAAAGCATAACAAACCTCAAAATAAGTAAACAGATCACAACTAACTTCAAAATATTATTAATGATATCCATCAATGAAGTACTAAATACAATTCTCCAACTAGAATCAAAATAATCAAAACCAAAAATTTAATCAACCTAGATGGTCAAGGCAGCACTCTCATCACACTAGCCCTTAATCACCCCTGCAAACCTGCCGGAAGAAAAATACAGCATGAGTCAATTGCCCAATACGGATATAGATATACAAAAGATATACAACTGATATACGAAAATAATTGAGACAAAATACTGAACAAAGCTTCAAGTGTATATACTGACAAAATATAATCTCCAAAGATCTTAATGGAATATATCTGAATCAACAGAATTGACGAAACCAATAGAAGAATAAAGAAATAACGAACTGAAGGAACTAACTCAATGAATTGAATAGAACAAAAATAAACAAAACTAATATAATGAAATAATAGGCTGAATCAAATGGTTGAGTTTAATTTCATACCGAGTGAGCTCAGAAATATACATTGCCACACAGGTAAGTCAAAATAATGCCACACAGGCAAGTCAAAATGATACCACACAGGCAACCAAAATAATGTCACCCAGGCAAATCACACATTGGACTGCGAATCCAAATGTATGCAAATCGGATAGCTGTGTTTGGCACAACATCACCAATCCGCAGAACAGAAAATTAGGGTTAACCCATACGCCTCCCACAACAACACACCAAATGGCCCACTTCTTCCGGAGCCCAAAACGGAGACGCCGTGGAATAATCATACCGCCACGAAAAGTGTCATGTCTCTCGTGCCAAGACGACATGCCTGTGGTACCCCCACAGGTGGTTATAGCTCAGGTATACCCTACGGTATATTCTAATAAAAATACCATGTCACAACACATGCGACATAATACGAACAAAAGGGTTCTATATGTACATGTTGAACCAAATCAAATTATAGTCATGTACCGCTCTACAATTATCAAAATAAACAGTACTACACATGATAACATAATTCAAAGAGTACAAATATGAGTCATATGTATCAACTCTAAAATGAAACTAATATATTTATTTCACAAAAAATAATTATGTGAAATCATAACAGAATTCGAAATATAGAAACAAACGAACAAATCAAATTTAACAAGAGTATAGCTGAAAGAGTACGGAATCCGTACCTGATACTTCCAAACCATTTATAACACACTCCACAAGATCTTACCCTCAAATGCCAACGATATTAAATATAAAACGTTATTCGCAACCTAAACATATTCACCTCAAATTAAAAATAATCCAAACTAACAATTCCAAAATAATTCGTAATCTATTTAATATGTCTTTAATCATCGCCTTATATCAATTATTAATATTTCATAATTTATATTTCAAATATAACTCTTTAAATTCCCTCCGAGCGAACTAATTACACAAATTATTAAAATAAATTAATAAACTATGCGTTAAATTATTAATTACTAATTATTTTATTTTTATTTTTTTAAACTCATATTATTATTATTATTAATCATATTAATATAGTCAAAATCTGTAAATTTATAAATTCTATAACTATATACATCTATTGATAATTCTCTTCCGTCTGAACTGATATGATAGTGCTTCTTCAAAAAAAAAGAAAGAAAAAAATCCAGTTAAAACCGAAGATAAAAAGTTGGTAGCAAAGTTTGTCACCGTGGCTTGTAGAGATGATAGAGCTTTCAGACTATTTACGTAGCATCCCCACATTAATACATTGAAACAATATGACTAAGCCAAACTTAATGAGCAAGTCACTATTAGGATTCACAATTCTTCATGTTGACTGCACATGTTATTACGATATATATATTTCAGATTGTATTGCATAGCAAAAACATAAATTAAATCGCATATCAATAATTAAATACTCCCTCCAATCGAACTTTATTTGTCCTCCAAATTACCAATCTTAATTACTCTATTATCATCTTTTTTTTTAAACTTGCATAAACTTAATTCCTGAAGCAAATCTCAACTTACAAAATTTAATTAGAACTTCACATCCTCTGTTGCAAAAATCAAACTTTACTAAAAATATAGATCTAATTAAATTGATAACTACTCCTAAACCAATCTAATAAAATATATAAGGATTATATTAAATTAACTATTAATCCATTAACTGGCTCCTCGCCTGATTCACCAATTGGTCACTTGATGTAATACTATATATATATATATATATATATATATATATATATATATATATATATATATAATTCACAAAATGAAGTATACTGATTCACAAAGTAATAATATTACCTTACTGAAAGAATCTTCTTCCGTTTTGTTTTGTTCTTCCACAGCCACTTTTCTCCCTTCTTCTCCTTCAGTTGCGTATAAAGCGTATGAGAGTCTAATTAGGTTTTACTTGTTTACTTATATATCTTATTGTGTCTCCTAAATTTAATAGGATTTTAATATTATCCAAATACAAAATAGGCCCAATTAGTATAAAAGCCCAAATTAATGTAATCACATACTTATTATAGTTCACACAAATTAAATACAATTTGACCCAACATAAGAAAAGCCTAATTAAAAATATAGATTTAAATATTATTTATTTACTTTATTTCTTTATTTTATTTTTTTTACCGGGTATTACATCACCTACCCCTTAAAAAGAATTTCGTCCCCGGAATCAAAAGAATGGAAAGTACCTAATTATCAAAAAGATGCGGATACTCCGCTCGAATAGACTCCTCCATCTCCCAAGTGGTTTCCCGCTTCGGATATTTTACCACAAGACTTTAACAAAATAAATTATCTTTCTCAATTTTAATTTAATCAGTTATTTAATTATCAACTAAAAGAATTTAAATTTTTTTTCCAAACAAAACAAGGAAGAAAAGAGGGAAACAAAAATCATTTACCTTTTCCAATTTTAATACAATTGTATACAATAAAATTAATTAATAGTTAATTTAAAAAAAATATGGGTTATTACATTTTTCACCCCTTACAAATAATTCCGTCCTCGGAATTCAAATAAGCTACAAAAAAATAAAAATAAATTTAGTTACGACGTAGCGTCTCCATTTGTAACGATCAACACGGATAAGTCATCGGTCCACGTAATTATCAATGTACTTGTAAAAGATTCGTTAGGTACCGTGTCAAGCCTTGGTAAGGTTGTTCGTGTTGCATCAAATTAGATCACATGATCCACTGTTGGTGCGGCTGTCACTAATATCTTTGAGTTTAATTCTTATAAACGTACTCTTCGGAACATAATTTGAAATCACAAAAATTTATCTTCATCTAAATACGATTCAAATACCCAAAATATTTAAAATTATTTTTAATTCGTAAAATGTTTATGTTTCACACATGACAAGGATCTAACAAATTATTTTTGTTTTATTTATTTATTTATTTTACATAAATTCATGCAAAACTTTAAGGATGTCGAAATAAACAAAACAACTCTACAAATTATATCTCTTCCTGAATCCTCAATAGTTTCAAAATATTCAAACATCAATCCAAATTCGTTTTCAAATATTATTACACCAAATAATAAAATATGAAGATCTCTTCAACACCATATCAAACTCAAAATAACATATTCTACGATCTGCATAAGCAACTATAACTATTCAAGATCTCTCAAAATTAATTGAATTTTATCACTTACTATTTAATCATATAATAAATCAATCCTCCCTTATTGCAAACCATAATCCAATAAATTTCAATGTCTCCTCATACTATCATAATTAAACTTCATAGGACATAACTCCAATATCCTACTATGAAATAACCACAAAATTGATCATTAACTCCAAAAGATTAATCTAATTACCTCGAATATCAACAACTCAAATTACAAGAAATCCTCTATACTTAATAGTTTTCACTTTATCATAGTATCTCATCAATACACATACCTCAAATTATCCACAAGCTTAACATAAATAAAATCATCATCAAAATCAAATCCTCAATTCTAAGATCATAATAAATTGTCACCAAAAACAACTCTAACAAATAATTTCCCAAAATGAAAAACCCGCTTATACAAATACTCACATCATAATCATATAATCCTTTCTTAACTGTACAAAATATCCAATCACAATCATAATCACATATTTATTCTCCTTAATGATATCCAATCACAATCCTTAACTAATATTATTGCTCCAGTGCATAACAATAATAATCTTAATAATGTATCTCACATTTCTCAAATCAACTACAACTCGAGGAGAGAATGACACTTGGTCAAAATCAAGACCAACCAAACAAAGATCAAAATCGAATAAAATTCCTACGACGTCAACCTAGTGATTTACCCACAACTCACAGGTCAAACCTAAATAGGTTTTCTATAAGAAAGAACCTAAGCTCTGATATCATCTCTATAACACTCCCTTCCCGAAAAGGAAAGGGAGGTCACGTGCAAAGCACAATAAACCTCAAAATAAGTAAACAGAGCACTAATAACTTCAAAATATTATTAATGATATCCATCAATGAAGTACTAAATACAATTCTCCAACTAGAATCAAAATAATCAAAACCAAAAATTTAATCAACCTAGATGGTCAAGGCAACACTCTCATCACACTAGCCCTTAATCACCCCTGCAAGCCTGCCGGAAGAAAAGCACAGCATGAGCCAATTACCCAGTACGGATATAGATATACAAAAGATATACAACTGATATACGAAAATAATTGAGACAAAATACTGAACAAAGCTTCAAGTGTATATACTGACAAAATATAATCTCCAAAGATCTTAATGGAATATATCTGAATCAACAGAATTGACGAAACCAATAGAAGAATAAAGAAATAACGAACTGAAGGAACTAACTCAATGAATTGAACTGAACAGAAATAAACAAAACTAATATAATGAAATAATAGGCTGAATCAAATGGTTGAGTTTAATTTCATACCGAGTGAGCTCAGAAATATACATTGCCACACAGGCAAGTCAAAACAATGTCACACAGGCAAGTCAAAATGATGCCACACAGGTAACCAAAATAATGTCACACAGAAAAATCACACATTGGACCGCGAATCCAAATGTATGTAAATCGGATAGGTGTGTTTGGCACAACATCACCAATCCGCAGGATAGAAAATTAGGGTTAACCCATACGCCTCCCACAACAACACACCAAATGGCCCACTTCTTTCGGAGCCCAAAACGAAGACGCCGTGGACTAATCACACCGCCACGGAAAGTGTCATGTCTCTCGTGCCAAGACGACATGCCTACGGTACCCCCACAGGTGGTTATAACTCAGGTATACCCTACGGTATATTCTAACAAAAATACCATGTCACAACACATGCGACATAATACCAACAAAAGGGTTCTATATGTACATGTTGAACCAAATCAAATTATAGTCACAAGGTTTCAAAAAGAAGGTAGCAACATGTACCGCTCTACAATTATCAAAATAAATAGTACTAAACATGATAACCTAATTCAAAGAGTACAAATATGAGTCATATGTATCAACTCTAAAATGAAACTAATATATTTATTTCACAAGAAATAATTATGTGAAATCATAACAGAATTCAAAATATAGAAACAAACGAACAAATCAAATTTGACAAGAGTATCGCTGAAAGAGTACGAAATCCGTACCTAATACTTCCAAACCATTTATAGCACACTCCACAAAATCTTACCCTCAAATGCCAACGATATTAAATATGAAACGTTATTCGCAACCTAAACATATTCACCTCAAATTAAAAACAATCCAAACTAATAATTCCAAAATAATTCGTAATCTATTTAATATGGCTTTAATCATCGCCTTATATCAATTATTAATATTTCAAAATTTATATTTCAAATATAACTCTTTAAATTCCCTCCGACCGAACTAATTACACAAATTATTAAAATAAATTAATAAACTATGCGTTAAATTATTAATTACTAATTATTTTATTTTTATTTTTTTAAACTCATATTATTATTATTATTATTAATCATATTAATATAGTCAAAATCTGTAAATTTATAAATTTTATAACTATATACATCTATTGATAATTCTCTTCCGTCTGAACTGATATGATAGTGCTTCTTCAAAAAAAAAAGAAAGAAAAAAATCCAGTTAAACCCGAAGATAAAAAGTTGGTAGCAAAGTTTGTCAGCGTGGCTTGTAGAGATGATAGAGCTTTCAGACTATTTACGTATCATCCCCACATTAATACATTGAAAAAATATGACTAAGCCAAACTTAATGAATAAGTCACTATTAGGATTCACAATTCTTCATGTTAACTGCACATGTTATTACGATATATATTTCAGATTGTATTGCATAGCAAAAACATAAATTAAATCGCATATCAATAATTAAATACTCCCTCCGATCGAACTTTATTTGTCCTCCAAATTATCAATCTTAATTACTCTATTATCATCTTTTTTTTTTAAACTTGCATAAACTTAATTCCTGAAGCAAATCTCAACTTACAAAATTTAATTAAAACTTCACATCCTCTGTTGCAAAAATCAAACTTTACTAAAAATATAGATCTAATTAAATTGATAACTACTCCTAAACCAATCTAATAAAATATATAAGGATTATATTAAATTAACTATTAATCCATTAACTGGCTCCTCGCCTGATTCACCAATTGGTCACTTGATGTAAAACTATATATATATATATATATATATATATATATATATATATATATTAATTCACAAAATAAAGTATACTGATTCACAAAGTAATAATATTATCTTACTGAAAGAATCTTCTTCCGTTTTGTTTTGTTCTTCCACAGCAGCTTTTCTCCCTTCTTCTCCTTCTGTTGCGTATAAAGCGTATGAGAGTCTAATTAGGTTTTACTTGTTACTTATATATCTTATTGTGTCTCCTAATTTTAATAGGATTTTAATATTACCCAAATACAAAATAGGCCCAATTAGTATAAAAGCCCAAATTAATGTAATCACATACTTATTATAGTTCACATAAATTAAATACAATTTGACCCAACATAAGAAAAGCCCAATTAAAAATATGGATTTAAATATTATTTATTTTCTTTATTTCTTTATTTTATTTTTTTTACCGGGTATTACATCACCAACCCCTTAAAAAGAATTTCGTCCCCAGAATCAAAAGAATGGAAAGTACCTAATTATCAAAAAGATGCGGATACTCCGCTCGAATAGACTCCTCCATCTCCCAAGTGGTTTCTCGCTCCGGATATTTTACCACAAGACTTTAACAAAAGAAATTATCTTTCTCAATTTTATTTTAATCAGTTATTTAATTATCAACTAAAAGAATTTAATTTTTTTTCCAAACAAAACAAGGAAGAAAAGAGGGAAACAAAAATCATTTACCTTTTCCAATTTAAATACAATTGTATACAATAAAATTAATTAATAGTTAATTTAAAAAAAATATGGGTTATTACATTTTTCACCCCTTACAAATAATTCCGTCCTCGGAATTCAAATAAGCTACAAAAAATATAAAAATAAATTTAGTTACGACGTAACGTCTCCATTTGTAACGATCAACACGGATAAGTCATCGATCCACGTAATTATCAATGCATTTTTAAAAGATTCGTCAAGTACCGTGTCAAGCCTTGGTAAGGTTGTTCGTGTTGCATCAAATTAGATCACATGATCCACTGTTGGTGCGGCTGTCGCTAATATCTTCGAGTTTAATTCTTGTAAACGTACTCTTCGGAACATAATTTGAAATCACAAAAATTTATCTTCATCTAAATACGATTCAAATACCCAAAATATTTAAAATTATTTTTAATTCGTAAAATGTTTATGTTTCACACATGACAAGGATCTAACAAATTATTTTTGTTTTATTTATTTATTTATTTTACATAAATTCATGAAAAACTTTAAGGATGTCGAAATAAACAAAACAACTCTACAAATTATATCTCTTCCTGAATCCTCAAGAGTTTCAAAATATTCAAACCTCAATCCAAATTAGTTTTCAAATATTATTACACCAAATAATAAAATATGAAGATCTCTTCAATACCGTATCAAACTCAAAATAACATATTCTACGATCTGCATAAGCAACTATAACTATTCAAGATCTCTCAAAATTAATTGAATTTCATCACTTACTATCTAATCGTATAATAAATCAATCCTCCCTTATTGCAAACCATAATCCAATAAATTTCAATGTCTCCTCATACTATCACAATTAAACTTCATAGGACATAACTCCAATATCCTACTATGAAATAACCACAAAATTGATCATTAACTCCAAAAGATTAATCTAATTACCTCGAATATCAACAACTCAAATTACAAGAAATCTTCTATACTTAATAGTTTTCACTTTATCATAGTATCTCATCAATACACATACCTCAAATTATCCACAAGCTTAACATAAATAAAATCATCATCAAAATCAAATCCTCAATTCTAAGATCATAATAAATTGTCACCAAAAACAACTCTAACAAATAATTTCCCAAAATCAAAAACTCGCTTATACAAATACTCACATCATAATCATATAATACTTTCTTAACTGTACAAAATATCCAATCACAATCATAATCACATATTTATTCTCCTTAATGATATCCAATCACAATCCTTAACTAATATTATTGCTCCAGTGCATAACAATAATAATCTTAATAATGTATCTCACATTTCTCAAATCAACTACAACTCAAGGAGAGAATGACACTTGGTCAAAATCAAGACCAACCAAACAAAGAACAAAATCGAATAAAATTCCTACGACGTCTACCTAGTGATTTACCCACAACTCACAGGTCAAACCTAAATAGGTTTTCTACAAGAAAGAACCTAAGCTCTGATACTATCTCTATAACACTCCCTTCCCGAAAAGGAAAGGGAGGTCACGTGCAAAGCACAACAAACCTCAAAATAAGTAAACAGAGCCCAACTAACTTCAAAATATTATTAATGATATCCATCAATGAAGTACTAAATACAATTCTCCAACTAGAATCAAAATAATCAAAACCAAAAATTTAATAAACCTAGATGGTCAAGGCAACACTCTCATCACACTAGCCCTTAATCACCCCTGCAAACCTGCCGGAAGAAAAACACAGCATGAGCCAATTGCCCAGTACGGATACAGATATACAATAAGATATACAACTAATATACGAAAATAATTGAGACAAAATACTGAACAAAGCTTCAAGTGTATATACTGACAAAATATAATCTCCAAAGATCTTAATGGAATATATCTGAATCAACAGAATTGACGAAACCAATAGAAGAATAAAGAAATAACGAACTGAAGGAACTAACTCAATGAATTGAACTGAACAGAAACAAACAAAACTAATATAATGAAATAATAGGCTGAATCAAATGGTTGAGTTTAATTTCATATCGAGTGAGCTCAGAAATATACACTGCCACACAGGCAAGTCAAAATAATGCCACACAGGCAAGTCAAAATGATGCCACACAGGCAACCAAAATAATGTCACACAAGCAAATCACACATTGGACCGCGAATCCAAATGTATGCAAATCAGATAGGTGTGTTTGGCACAACATCATTAATCCGCAGAATAGAAAACTAGGGTTAACCCATACGCCTCCCACAACAACACACTAAATGGCCCACTTCTTCCGGAGCCCAAAACGGAGACGCCGTGGACTAATCACACCGCCACGGAAAGTGTCATGTCTCTCGTGCCAAGACGACATGTCTGTGGTACCCCCACAGGTGGTTATAGCTCAGGTATACCCTACGGTATATTCTAACAAAAATACCATATCACAACACATGCAACATAATACCAATAAAAGGGTTCTATATGTACATGTTCAACCAAATCAAATTATAGTCACATGGTTTCAAAAAGAAGGTAGCAACATGTACCGCTCTATAATTATCAAAATAAATAGTACTAAACATGATAACCTAATTCAAAGAATACAAATATGAGTCATATGTATCAACTCTAAAATGAAACTAACATATTTATTTCACAAGAAATAATTATGTGAAATCATAACGGAATTCGAAATATAGAAACAAACGAACAAATCAAATTTAACAAGAGTATCGCTGAAAGAGTACGAAATTCGTACCTGATACTTCCAAACCATTTATAGCACACTCCACAAGATCTTACCCTCAAATGCCAACGATATTAAATATAAAACGTTATTCGCAACCTAAACATATTCACCTCAAATTAAAAACAATCCAAACTAATAATTCCAAAATAATTTGTAATCTATTTAATGTCTTTGATCATCGCCTTATATCAATTATTAATATTCCATAATTTATATTTCAAATATAACTCTTTAAATTCCCTCCGACCGAACTAATTACACAAATTATTAAAATAAATTAATAAACTATTCGTTAAATTATTAATTACTAATTATTTTATTTTTATTTTTTTAAACTCATATTATTATTATTATTAATCATATTAATATAGTCAAAATCTGTAAATTTATAAATTTTATAACTATATACATCTATTGATAATTCTCTTCCGTCTGAACTGATATGATAGTGCTTCTTCAAAAAAAAAGAAAGAAACAAATCCAGTTAAACCCGAAGATAAAAAGTTGGTAGCAAAGTTTGTCACCGTGGCTTGTAGAGATGATAGAGTTTTCAGACTATTTACGTAGCATCCCCACATTAATACATTGAAAAAAATATGACTAAGCCAAACTTAATGAGCAAGTCACTATTAGGATTCACAATTCTTCATGTTGACTGCACATGTTATTACGATATATATTTCAGATTGTATTGCATAGGAAAAACATAAATTAAATCGCATATCAATAATTAAATACTCCCTCCGATCGAACTTTATTTGTCCTCCAAATTATCAATCTTAATTACTCTATTATCATCTTTTTTTTTAAAACTTGCATAAACTTAATTCCTGAAGTAAATCTCAACTTTCAAAATTTAATTAGAACTTCACATCCTCTGTTGCAAAAATCAAACTTTACTAAAAATATAGATCTAATTAAATTGATAACTAATCCTAAACCAATCTAATAAAATATATAAGGATTATATTAAATTAACTATTAATCCATTAACTGGCTCCTCGCTTGATTCACCAATTGGTCACTTGATGTAATACTATATATATATATATATATATATATATATATATATATATATATATATATATATATATATATATTAATTCACAAAATAAAGTATACTGATTCACAAAGTAATAATATTATCTTACTGAAAGAATCTTCTTCCGTTTTGTTTTGTTCTTCCACAGCCGCTTTTCTCCCTTCTTCTCCTTCAGTTGCGTATAAAGCGTATGAGAGTCTAATTAGGTTTTACTTGTTTACTTATATATCTTATTGTGTCTCCTAATTTTAATAGGATTTTAATATTACCCAAATACAAAATAGACCCAATTAGTATAAAAGCCCAAATTAATGTAATCACATACTTATTATAGTTCACACAAATTAAATACAATTTAACCCAACATAAGAAAAGCCCAATTAAAAATATGGATTTAAATATTATTTATTTACTTTATTTCTTTTTTTTTACCGGGTATTACACTATTCATCTTTCTCTTAACTCTAAAATACCTCTATTGTTGACAACCCTTCTTTCACATATACCTGGTACTTATCCTCACACCAGAGAGCACCCCCCGGTGGAAACGCTAGGTCACCGATTAGTTCCCCTTGTGCAGGTCTAAAGCCATATTGACAAAACGAAACGTTAACACAAATCTTAACTTCTTCATCTCTTCCTCAAAACCAATCAACCAAAAGAAGTAAATGAGCTATCTCAAGCCTTGAAATCAACTTTTCCTCTTCTAGATAGCAAGGTCAAACTCTAATTAATCTTCATAAATTCAATTGAATCATGTAGAATTATTGATTATTAATTTCTCTATTTCATCTTTACATCTCTACTTGTACATGTGAATTGGAAAACAATTGGGATTATTTGAAAATCTATTATTTGAATCGTTTGAGTGTACTTTTAAAATGAGATTAGATGATATTCTAGGTGAATCTAAAGTTTGTGGGCCTCTTTTTACCCACAAAAATTAGACCTAGCCCATGATGGATCTAGAAATTAGATTCATATAATTGTTTGAATTTTAAATTAATTCCTTGCTTGTGAGCATAGGAATTTAAATTCATATTAGAAGAATTGGGGCCCTCTTCTAATTATAGACTTTGAAACTAAATTTTATCATTTGAACTTATGTGGATTTGGTGAAATTGTGAGCATAGAAGGAAATCTAAGGCCCCTAAATTCATGTTTGGAGGAATTATGACCTTCCACCCATAATGGACATTTGAAATTGGGCTTATACATGGCTATTAATGCTTGTAAATTATTTATGAGCCTTAAAACAACCTTTGAAAACACATTTTCGAACACACATTTTGAAACCCCCATTTGAAAACCCAATTTTGAAACTACCTTGAAAATACACATCTCAAACTCACGAACCTTTTTGGATCTACTCACTCGAGTTTGGAAACCAAATACACGCTTTTTAATACACACGAGTTTAGAAATCAAACTCACGACCATTTGAGGACACACACTTCTGAGGTTTAAAACCAAACTCACAAACATTTGTGGACATAACACATACGAGTTAAAATCCAAACTAACTCTTTCAAAGCAAATCAAATTCACAAACCTTTGTGTGTAAGAGCTTAGAAATTAATATCCTTTTTCGTTGAAACCCACATGACTTTAGAAACCAAACTCATTTTATTTTGAAAAGGCACATACAAGAGTTTAGAAATCAAATTCACTTTCTTTAAAGCGCTCACACAAGAGTTTAGAAAGTAAACTCACAAATCTTTTTTACACAAAAATCATAAACAAATAAAACGAACTAAAAGTCATTTCCTAACTAAATTTGTAAGACCCCAACTTTTATGAATAAAGATGAATTGTAAGACCCCAACTTTTATAAATAAAGATGAATTTTCTATAACTATCATTTTTGAATATTATGGAGTTAATTTGATATAATGTTATAGTTGTGGGTAATATTTATAAATTTTGCAAAGTAAGCAAGTTGTTTTAAAATATTCGTTTGGTCGGGGAATATTCTTTTTGTCGGGGAATATTCGTACGACGGCACAATCATTGGTGGACCCCACAACAGAAGTATAGTCGTAGTTAGAAAATGACAAAATTATCTTTCTATAAAAATAACGGCTGAGGTGTTACCGTTAAAACCGTTAAAACTGTTGAACTACCCGGTAGTAAAAGTACAGTAATACGCGTGGTTGCATAGTAGCACACGGTATTGATTATTGATGCTTACGTGAGAAGTCACTCAGCTATACTTAATTATTACTACAGTAATTGCTGCATCATATCTCTTAAATTATTGTCATAGTATCATCTGTATAATATGTTATATTATTAAATCAATAATTGAGACGTTGTGGTAAGTTTGGTTATTTTTATGGGGGGGCCATATGTCATCATCTAAGAGTCTCTTCGTCAATAGTAATTACCGTCGTCAATAGTATTTACCTTGGTCAATAGTATTTACCTTGGTCAATAGTAATTACTTTCGTCAATAGTATTTACCTTGGTCAATAGTATTTACCTTGGTCAATAGTAATTACTTTCGTCAATAGTAGTTGTCCCTTCAATATTACCAAGAGTCATTTGACCCTTCGTTAAGACCAAGAGTCATTTGACCCTTCGTTAAGACCAAGAGCCACCTTCAATTTTTCTATAAATAGAGGCCTAGGGCTTCATTATTTTTCACGAATTCATTCAAGCTATAGAGAGAAAAAGTATAGAGAGAATAAGAGAGAGAGAATAAAAGTATTCTGCTACTTCACTTTTCCAATATCCAGTTCTTTTAAGGTAAGGGGTGTTATTCTTTCTTATTCATGAAGAGAACTGTTGTTATTCCATTTCTTATTATTCTATTGGAATAACCTGTATACGTGGTCTACCCTATACTTGGTGACATTCTTCTATTATTCTGTTGGAACATCCTGTCTGTGTGTTTTACACCGGACCTGGTTCCGTTTTTATTATTATTCTGTTGGAACATCCTGTCTGTGTGTTTTACACCGGACCTGGTTCCGTCTTGTTATTATTCTGTTGGAACATCCTATCTGTGTGTTTTACACCGGACCTGGTTCCATTATTTATTATTCTGTCGGAATATCCTGTCTGTGCGTTTACGCCGGACCTGGTTCCATTATTTATTATTCTGTTGGAATAACCTGTCTGTGCGGTCTATCGCATGCATGGTGATTTCTTTTGTTATTCCATTCTTTATTATACTCAGTTGGTTAAGTTTTGACTTCTATACTCCATGAAATTTGTGGAATATCCTTGACATTTGCGCTTCATCTAGTATCTATTCATGAAAATATTCTCCTGATCATTCTTGAATTTTACTCCACAAAGTAGTATCATGTTGACAATTTGGACGTTGTTAATTCTTGGATAAATTAATTCTTGAACTTGTTTTATTGAATTCTTATATCATTGTCATCATCCTCATGTTTATATTCTGTTGAAAGTCATCTGTGGCCTGTAGTGCATAGATGGAATTGGTATGATTATGACCAGGGATTATTCGGTGTAATCATGACCGTAATATTACAAATGATGTGGTAAAAGTCCTCATTGGCCCGTAGTGCATTGATGGACAGTTGTTGGCATGATCATGACCATTAATGAATATACGAATATCCTTGGCCGTAGTGCAGGGGTGATTCGATGATGTGGATTATTTTATTAAGCTGAGTCCCAGCGATCACAGTGTTGGAAAATCTTTTAAATCATAAAAGATAGTAGAGTTTATTTTCTACTTGACTCTCTTAATGGATTGCTTGTTCCGCTACAGTTAAACTTGATGTCTATTATATTTTATCAGTTTAACATTGTTGAAGGCTAATGATAATTTATTCTGCATTATCTTAGTCATAATATTTCTTATTGGGCTAGTTGAGCTCACCCTTTCTTTCACTGTTCTCTTCAGGAAATGAGAACGTAGCTGGGACAAGTCGGGAAACGGAGTGATGGTCCGAATGATAGTATTAGTTAGTAGTCCTCACTATTCTATGTAATGATGTGTTAATAAATGTAATGAGGACTCCTTTTGAGTATGAATACTCTCTAGAAGATAATATTTGTATTCAAACTCACAGTTTATGTTTTGTCGTATTGTACACGACAGTTGTATTAGTAAGTTGTATTTGTATTCTGTACTATGTATCTGACAACCCAAGATGGGTGATGTATACCTAATTTTGGGGGCGTCACAGTTGGTATCAGAGTTTAGGGATATGATCCCTGGCTAAGATGTGAGAATAGAACTAGGAGGGGAGAGACGGGGAATTCCTTCGCTAGTATGACCTACCTAAGTTTATTTGCATGGTATTTAATTGGTCGGTCATAATATAAGGATAATATATGACATCAATTAACTTTTATTTTGTGACAGTATCTGAAAATGGCATCTGAGAATGTTGAGAATAGCAATGGAGCACAGGCGACTGTGGATTCACCACATATCAATAATCAGGATAATGTGCATCAGGAAGGCGACAATCCTCATGCAAACAATAACACTGACCAGATGATGAATGATGGAATATTCAGAGGTTTTATGCAATTCATGCAACAACAGGTGAAAGCGGCTCCTGTCCACAACGTAGGTGGAAATACTGGAAACTCTCTGGCGGTCACCGCTAAACAGTTTAAGGAGTTGGGACCACCGGAGTTTAAGGGAGAACCCAAACCACTTGTAGCTGAAACATGGATAAAGCAGATCACCAAGATATTTGATGTCTTGGGTTGCTCCGAGGAGCAAAAGGTTCCCTTTGCCGCCTTTATGTTGCGAGGAGAGGCAGATTACTGGTGGGAATCGATAAAGCGTACTCAACCTGCCGCACTGAAGATATCCTGGGAGAAGTTCCAAGAGCTGTTTAACGACAAATACTTTCCCGAGAGTATTCGTCACATGAAGGAGGTGGAGTTCATCAAATTGGAGCAGAATAATATGACCGTGTCACAGTACGAGGCAAAATTTGCGGAGTTATCCCGGTTTGTGTCCCACCTGGTGGATAATGAAGAAAGAATGACGCGGATGTTTTTAAGAGGTTTGAAGCCGGAGATACGTCAACACCTTGTTTCTCATAAACTGTGTTTGTATTCAGATATTGTAAATAGGGCTCAGTTGGTGGAGCGCGATAACGAGACAGCGCAACCAAAAGAGAGCAGTCGGCAAAATGATAATACCAGTGAAAGCAGTCATCGAAGCGGTGATAACAAGCGTGGAGGGAATTAACAGGCCAGAAATGGTAACCACTTCGGTGGTAATCAGGGCCAAAACAATAAGAATGGGCATTTCAAGAAGAGGAGATTCAACAATGATGGAAAGACGTCAGCACCAACATCAGTCGTTAAGGAAGGAGAATGACCACCTATCATATGTTTCAAATACGGAGGGGAGGGGCACATCAGTCCAAACTGCGCGATGCCGTCCAAAGCATGTTATAATTGTGGAAGAGAAGGTCATTTAGCCCGATTTTATCGTTTACCGAAGATAAATTCAGCTAGGATGGAGGCACCAAAGGCCGTCCCAGAAAAGTCAAAACCGGTTGTGCAAGGGAGAGCGTTTGTTGTGAACTCCCAGAAAGCAAGGAACCCGAATGAGGTCATCACGGGTAAGCTTATCATAAACTCTAACGAAGTCTATACTTTATTTGATACCGGTTCTACCCATTCTTTTATTTCTCCTACTTGCGCTCATCGATTAAATTTGATTCCGGGGAAATTAGACTTTGACTTAGCTGTTGAAACTCCGTTGGGAGAAACCTTCATTACATCTACGGTTTATAAGTCTTATTTGGTTCAAGTTGGTACCCACACATTACCTGTCGATCTGATTTCATTAAAAATACTTGCATTTGACGTGATTCTAGGGATTGATTGGTTAACTACTCATCATGCAAAAATTGATTATTTTCGTAAGGTTGTTAGCTTTCATATTCCTAATCGACCTATTATGCGAATTCAAGCAACCAAACCATTAAAATCAATCGATGTCATCTCAAGCCATAAAGCTATTCGTTTATTGAAAAACGGATGTCAAGCTTACTTAGCTCATGTCACAGATCTAAACAAAAATACGCCAGCTTTGAATGATATTTCTGTTGTTAATAAATTTCCTGACGTATTTCCCGAAGAACTTCCTGGCTTACCCCCAGAGCGTGAAATTGAATTTTGTATCGACCTTGAACCCGGTACAAAACCCATTTCCAAAGCCCCATATCGAATGGCTCCTATTGAACTTCAGGAGTTAAAGACCCAACTACAGGAATTGTTAAACATTGGTTTTATTCGTCCTAGTACTTCTCCTTGGGGTGCTCCTGTTCTGTTCGTGAAAAAGAAAGATGGGAGTATGCGACTTTGTATTGATTATCGGGAGTTGAATCATGTCACCATCAAAAAGAGGTACCCATTGCCACGTATTGATGACCTGTTTGACCAGTTGCAAGGAGCACAATTCTTTTCAAAGATCGATCTTCGTTCTAGATATCATCAGCTGAAGGTTAGAACTGAGGATATTCTAAAGACTGCCTTCAGAACTCGGTATGGGCATTATGAATTCTTAGTTATGTCTTTTGGATTGACTAATGCTCCTGCTGCCTTCATGGATATGATGAACAGGGTATTCAAGGAATATTTGGATCACTTTGTGGTCGTCTTTATCGATGACATCCTTATTTATTCCAAAAGCCGTGAAGATCATGAGCAACACTTGAGGCTGGTACTCCAAAAGCTTTGTGAATACAAACTTTATGCCAAGTTGAAGAAATGCGAGTTCTGGCTGGAAGAGGTAGCATTCCTTGGGCACGTAGTATCAAGTCGTAGAATATCTGTTGACCCGACAAAGATTGAAGCAATTCAAAGCTGGGAGCAACCTAAATCAGTAACCGAAGTACGTAGCTTTCTCGGTCTAGCTGGTTATTATCGGAGATTCGTGGAAGGATTTTCTCGAATCGCTACTCCATTAACTCAGCTGACTCGGAAAGATACAAAGTTCGGTTGGAGCGAAGAATGTGAGCAGAGTTTTCAAGAACTCAAGAGGAGACTCATTTCAGCACCTGTTCTAACAATACCATCTGGCTCGGAGGGATTTGTCATCTACAGTGATGCTTCGAGCAAAGGGTTGGGATGCGTTCTCATGCAACATAGAAAAGTCATAGCCTATGCATCAAGACAACTCAAGAATATGAGAGGAATTATCCTACTCATGATCTAGAGTTGGCAGCTGTTGTCTTTGCACTTAAAATTTGGAGGCATTACTTGTATGGGGAGAAGGTGGAGATCTTTACGGATCATAAAAGCCTCAAATATTTCTTCACTCAAAAGGAACTCAACATGCGACAACGACGTTGGCTTGAACTATTGAAAGATTATGATCATACCATTCAATACCATCCTGGAAAAGCGAACGTGGTAGCTGACGCATTGAGTAGAAGATCATATGCGGGTACAAGTGCAATATTAACAACGCAAAGGCCCATTTTGTGTGACTTGCAAAGGATGGAGATAGAGTTAAAGACTCCAGGGACCCATGTGATGATGGCGAATATACGAGTAGAACCAACTTTAATCGATAAGGTTAAAGCTGCTCAAGCTACAGACCTGGAGCTGATGCGTATGAGAAAGAAAGTGCAAGAAGGTGCTATGCCGGAAGCAAGAATCGATGAAGAAGGAATACTTCGAGTCAACTCCAGACTTTGTGTTCCTAACAACCCTGATTTAAAGTATGAAATCATGATGGAGGCGCACAACACACCGTTTGCAATCCATCCTGGAAGTACCAAAATGTATCATGATCTTCGTCATACATTTTGGTGGAGCAATATGAAGAGAGAGATAGCGTTGTTTATCTCAAGGTGTCTAACTTGTCAACGAGTCAAAGTGGAGCATCAAGTACCAAAAGGTCCATTGCAACCACTTGAAATTCTAGAATGAAAGTGGGAGCACATTACCATGGATTTCGTTACCGGTCTTCCTAAGGTTTCTCAAGGTATAGATGCGATTTGGGTCATTGTTGATAGATTGACCAAGTCTGCTCATTTCTTACCGATACGAGAAACTTATACACTTGAACGTCTTGCTCGTATGTACATAAACGAGATTGTAAGACTGCATGGTATGTCAGTATCCATAGTTTCTGATCGAGACCCAAGATTCACTTCACGATTTTGGGTTAGTTTACAAAAAGCTATGGGCACAGATTTACGATTTAGTTCGGCATATCATCCTCAGACGGACGGACAATCAGAGAGGACTATTCAAACTCTAGAAGATTTATTAAGACTCTGTGTCTTTGACTTCAAGGGAAGTTGGGACAAGTTCTTATCATTGGTGGAGTTTTTCTACAACAACAGTTATCAAGCAAGTATTGGCATGGCTCCATTCGAAGCATTGTATGGAAGAAAATGTCGTTCTCCAGTATGCTGGGATGAGGTGGGTGAAGCAACGTTGTTGGGACCGGAGTTGGTACGTATGACTACAGAAAAGATTCAAACGATCCGACAACGTATAAAAACCTCACAAGATCGACAAAAGAGTTATGCTGATCTTCATCGAAAGGACGTGGAATTTGATGTAGGAGATCATGTGTTCTTACGTGTTGCTCCATGGAAAGGAGTTACGAGATTTAGAAAAAGAGGAAAGCTCTATCCTCGATTCATCGGTCTATTTTTAATCCTCGATCGAGTAGGAACTGTGGCTTATAGACTCACTTTACCGCCATGTATGTCTCGTGTTTATAACGTTTTCCACATATCCATGTTACGCAAATATGTGGAAGATCCGAACCACATTATTGAGTTAGAACCGGACGAAATAGCTGAGGATTTGACGTATGAAGAAGTTCCTGTTCAAATCTTGGATAAGAAGGAACATATTCTACGCTCCAAAGTTATACCTCAAGTCAAAGTTTTGTGGAGAAACCACGATGTTGAGGAAATGACCTGGGAGTTAGAATCTAAAATGAAATCAAGGTATCCTTACCTCTTCGACATACCAGGTATGTACCCTAATTTCGAGGGCGAAATTTCATAAGAAGGGGAGGTTGTAAGACCCCAACTTTTATAAATAAAGATGAATTTTCTATAAATATCATTTTTGAATATTATGGAGTTAATTTGATATAATGTTATAGTTGTGGGTAATATTTATAAATTTTGCAAAGTAAGCAAGTTGTTTTAAAATATTCGTTTAGTCGGGGAATATTCTTTTTGTCGGGGAATATTCGTACGACGGCACAATCATTGGTGGACCCCACAACAGAAGTATAGTCGTAGTTAGAAAACGACAAAATTATCTTTCTATAAAAATAACGGCTGAGGTGTTACCGTTAAAACTGTTGAACTACCCCGGTAGTAAAAGTACAGTAATACGCGTGGTTGCATAGTAGCACACGGTATTGATTATTGATGCTTACGTGAGAAGTCACTCAGCTATACTTAATTATTACTACAGTAATTGCTGCATCATATCTCTTAAATTATTGTCATACTATCATCTGTATAATATGTTATATTATTAAATCAATAATTGAGACGTTGTGATAAGTTTGGTTATTTACATTGGGGGGCCCATATGTCATCATCTAAGAGTCTCTTCGTCAATAGTAATTACCGTCGTCAATAGTATTTACCTTGGTCAATAGTATTTACCTTAGTCAATAGTAATTACCTTCGTCAATAGTATTTACCTTGGTCAATAGTAGTTACCTTGGTCAATAGTAATTACTTTCGTCAATAGTAGTTGTCCCTTCAATATTACCAAGAGTCATTTGACCCTTCGTTAAGACCAAGAGTCATTTGACCATTCGTTAAGACCAAGAGCCACCTTCAGTTTTTCTATAAATAGAGGCCTAGGGCTTCATTATTTTTCACGAATTCATTCAAGCTATAGAGAGAAAAAGTATAGAGAGAATAAGAGAGAGAGAATAAAAGTTTTCTGCTACTTCACTTTTCCAATATCTAGTTCTTTTAAGGTAAGGGGTGTTATTCTTTCTTATTCATGAAGAGAACTGTTGTTATTCCATTTCTTATTATTCTGTTGGAATAACCTGTATACGTGGTCTACCCTATACTTGGTGGCATTCTTCTATTATTCTGTTGGAACATCCTGTCTGTGTATTTTACACCGGACCTGGTTCTGTTTTTATTATTATTCTGTTGGAACATCATGTCTGTGTGTTTTACACCGGACCTGGTTCCGTCTTATTATTATTCTGTTGGAACATCCTGTCTGTGTGTTTTACACCGGACCTGGTTCTATTATTTATTATTCTGTCGGAATATCCTGTCTGTGCGTTTACGCCGGACCTGGTTCCATTATTTATTATTCTGTTGGAATAACCTGTCTGTGCGGTCTATCGCATGCATGGTGATTTCTTTTGTTATTCCATTCTTTATTATACTCAGTTGGTTAAGTTTTGACTTCTATACTCCATGAAATTTGTGGAATATTCTTGACATTTGCGCTTCATCTAGTATCTATTCATGAAAATATTCTCCTGATCATTCTTGAATTTTACTCCACAAAGTAGTATCATGTTGACAATTTGGACGTTGTTAATTCTTGGATAAATTAATTCTTGAACTTGTTTTATTGAATTCTTATATCATTGTCATCATCCTCATATTTATATTCTGTTGAAAGTCATCTGTGGCCTGTAGTGCATAGATGGACTTGGTATGATTATGACCAGGGATTATTCGGTGTAATCATGACCGTAATATTACAAATGATGTGGTAAAAGTCCTCATTGGCCCGTAGTGCATTGATGGACAGTTGTTGGCATGATCATGACCATTAATGAATATACGAATATCCTTGGCCGTAGTGCAGGGGTGATTCGATGATGTGGATTATTTTATTAAGCTGAGTCCCAGCGATCACAGTGTTGGAAAATCTTTTAAATCATAAAAGATAGTAGAGTTTATTTTCTACTTGACTCTCTTAATGGATTGCTTGTTCCGCTACAGTTAAACTTGATGTCTATTATATTTTATCTGTTTAACATTGTTGAAGGCTAATGATAATTTATTCTGCATTATCTTAGTCATAATATTTCTTATTGGGCTAGTTGAGCTCACCCTTTCTTTCACTGTTCTCTTCAAGAAATGAGAACGTAGCTGGGGTAAGTCGGGGAACGGAGTGATGGTCCGAATGATAGTATTAGTTAGTAGTCCTCACTATTCTATGTAATGGTGTGTTAATAAATGTAATGAGGACTTCTTTTGAGTATGAATACTCTCTAGAAGATAATATTTGTATTCAAACTCACAGTTTATGTTTTGTCGTATTATACACGACAGTTGTATTAGTAAGTTGTATTTGTATTCTGTACTATGTATCTGACAATCCAAGATGGGTGATGTATACCTAATTTTGGGGGCGTCACATGAATTTTTTATAAATATCATTTTTTAAGGAGTAAATGTGATATAATGTTATACTTGTGGGTAATATTTATAAATTTTGTAAAATACGCAAGTTGTTATATTATATTCGATTGGTCGGGGAATATTCGTTTTAATAGGGAATATTCGTACGACGACACAATTATTGGTGGACCTCATAGTGAAATTATTGTCGGAGTTAGAAAACGACAGAAATATCTTTTTATAAAAGTAACGACAGAAGTTTTACCGTTAACTGTTGAAATACCTAGTGTTAAAAGTAAAGTAATACGCATGGTTGCATAGTAGCACACGGTATTGGTTATTGATGCTTACGTAAGAAGTCACTCAGTTTATTCAATTATTGCTACAGTAATTGCTGCATAGTATCTCACGTTATTTGATTCAATTATTGTCGATATTTTACATATTATTAAATCAATAATTGAGATGACAAGTTATTCATATTATTATCGGCATAATTAACAATGTCTAGAAAGTTCTGTCGAGGAGATGTTTGGTCACCTAATTGTGCGTCAATAGGGAGAAATCCTTATTGGAAAGCCCCCTCTTTCCTGGGAACGATCTTGTTGTTAATATTGCGAGTTATAATAATATGAATAAATGTTGTTAAAAATATTGAGGGAATTTTTATGAAGTTTGGCATATTATTTGGACCCCCGTTTATCTATTTTTCAAAATAATCGGTAAAAAATTATTCAGTGTATATTTATATATATTATAAAAGGTGGGGCTCACATGTGATGATGACATAGGGTGGGGCCCACGTGTGGAGGACTTTTGTGGGGAGGAAATTAAAAAATGATTTGCGGATGGTGGGATTTTCCAATATAGCATCTGTTATATATATATATATATATATATATATATATATATATATATATATATATATATATATATTATAAAATTTGGGTTTAGTGAATATTATTGAAAATCTGGCATACAAATTCAGCCCGTGAGTTATTTAACTGTTGATCCGTGAATTTTTTTTAAATAGTATCCTTTCCATTCTCCTATAAATAGGAAGTTTAGTTAGAATTGAAAATCACACCAGAATCAGAAAATTCTTCTTCTATAATATGGAGCGTATTTCTTTAGAGTTTTAGAAAGATTTGAGCGTAGAAAATAGTGAAAGTTTTCTTCAAGAATATCCCCGCTCTACCAGTTGGAATACTCTTCTTTTCAAGGTAAGGGATGTAACGACCCCAAAATAGGTTCATTCCATCCAACCCATTTTGAGTCGCCAAATACATGGTACAGAAAATAACTACAACTTTATTACAACAATTGTCGTGCAAAATACAACAACACATATGCTGTGAGTTTGGATACAAATATATACCAAATGTGACTCATGTTCCAACCGTGGACATCACCTCACAATGACACCTTACATAAAGGTATAGTCAAAAACTGTTTTGAAAATTAGAATCTTTGGGAAGTGCTTAAGGAAACCTTCGTACATGGGAGGCCACGCATCTAGATTATGATAGATATCATATGGCCACAGAATTATCCTTGGTTGACCCAATAGACCCCAAAGAAAAACGAGAAGATTACTATCATATTCTTCCCAATGGTGAGTCTTCTCTTGACTTATCATTATCTCCACTGTCTCTAATTGAGAATTATACTTCAAACAAACACCAAGATTATATAGGTAGTGCCCATAGATATACTCAGCAAGTGGATGAGCACAACCCTGTCTTATGATGACACGAGGTTGTATGTCATTAGACATCTTGTATGATAGTGACAAAACACCCTTCCAACGTTGGGTTCGCCTCACCCTATTTTCTTCACCAAATATAACTACTAAATGATGACCACCGTTCTATTCCCTTGTTACCCCCGCTCGACCCAGCTACACTCTTATTACCTGAAAGGAATTGTGAAGCAAAAGGGTGAGCACAACTAGCTCAGTAAAGAATATCATGACTAAAGATAATTCAATTATCAATAGCCTTCATCAACAATAAATCAGAGATTTAGAACATATGGTAAATGATAAAAATTTCAACCATAGTTGCAGCGGAACGAGCAATCCATTAGAAGAGTCAAATAGACTATAAAGTCTATTATCTTCTCCATGTTAAAAATCCACCAACAATGTTTTATCCATGTAACATCACTCAACAGTTCCTTTCCACAATCATATGAATAACTCATAATCATAATTGTGACTATAAATTTTTCTTCGCACTCAGGACGAAGAATATTTTCATCACCTGTCTTTACCTGAAACATCAAAGATCATGGTTATACCAAATCACAATTCCTGTTTATAATCATACTAACAAATCCATCTTTGCACTACGGGCCAAAGATATTCATCAACAAACCATCTTTGCACTACGGGCCAAAGATATTCAACAGCAGTTCATCTTTGCACTACAGGCCAAAGATATTCATCAACAGGCCATCTTTGCACTCAAAAGAGCAGTACTTCTGATCGGTATAAGGCTGAAGGAAACTTGCACTGATGAATAGCAACTCACCAAGTATCTAAATACTCACAAAATATACTCAATAATCTAGAGAGAGAAAGAGAGAAAGCTTATGTTTCTGGTGTGATTTTCAATTCTAACTTAGCCCTCTATTTATAGGAAAATTTTGGTAGGTTTGACCTGCAACCTGATGGTTTTACCTGCTACTATTCCCACCCACCACATTTGAAATATAATTCAGCACATTTCTTCACCAACCACAAGTGGGGCCCACCAATTCTAGAATTTTCCACCAAAATGATAAACTCCGAAAATTCAACAATTTCTGAACCAGTCATCTCGTAAAATTCATAACAAATCATACGTTCATTTTTAACGGTTCAAAATTTCTGGACATATACTCAACTTATATATGTATAACATATCCAAATATTACCACGATCCAACGGTCGGATTAAAAATTATAACCCCCGCAAAATATCTCAAAAACCCTAATTTTTAATACCTCCATTCCAACAAAAATACTGATAAAAACCTCAACATTAACTCCTTCATTTTTAACCACAAAAATATGTCCCTCGTTTATATCCACATAAAATAAATATTTCCTTATCATACGAATCAATAATTAATTATTCACAAATAATATTACAGAATCACATTTATGACAACCAGGCCGTTCCCAGGAAAGAGGGGGCTTTTCAATAAGGATTTTTCCTTACTGGCGCGTAATTAGATGACCAAACCTCTCCTTAGACAGAACTTTCTAGTCATTGCCAATAATGCTATCTAATAATACTATTCAAATAATATGAATTATTGATCTGATAATGGGAAATACTGTGCAGCAACAATTATTGAACAACAATAATACAAAATTTCAACGTAGCAATTATTGAATCAATAAAATAAAATATTGAACAGTAATTACTGTAACAATTATTGAGTAGTGCCTTCTTACGTAAGAATCAATAATTTTAAAAATACTGTGCAATACCGTGTGCTACTGTGCAATAACGCGTATTACTGTATTTTAATCACCGGGTATTCCAACAGTGTTAACAGTAACAACTACGTCGTTATTTGTAAAAACTCAAATTTGTCGTTTTCTTCACCCGACAGTTATTCGTTATGGGGCCCACAAATAGTTGTGCCGTCGTACGAATATTCTCCGACAGAAAGAATATTCCACGACCAAACGAATATTCCCCGACAACAATGATTATTTTATAACCACTTGCTTATTTTGAAAAAAAATTCATATTTCACCCATAACTTTAAACTTTTATCAATTTAACCATTTACTGAATAGAAAAATTGAATAAATTTATTTCATAAAATTTGGGGTCTTACAAGGGATATTATTTTTATTCAGTATTCATATGAAATAATATTTTCTTCCATACTCTGTAGTATGTAAGTAATATTATTTCGTTTCAGATTTCGAATTCTATACTCATTTGGTTAAAGTTTTGGCTTCTATACTCCATGAAATTAGTAGAATATCTTTAAAATTTACGTTTCATCTAGTATCTTTTCATGAAAATATTATTCTAAGCATTCTTGATAAGTTTTAACTTTTTTATGTCGGAGTACTATTCACGAAGTACTATTCATGGGGTACTATTCACTCGAGTACTATTCACCTGGGGTACTATTCATGATAAAAATTGATTCGTTTTTGGTCCAAATCATTTTTGATACAATATTATTCTTGAATTTTACTCCACAAAGCAGTATCATGTTGACAATTTGGACATTATTGAATTCTGGATAAATTAAATTATAAATCTTTAAAAATTTATCATTTGCTTTCTTTTAATCGAATTCTTATATCATTGTCGTCATCCTCATGCTTATATTAAGTTGAGAGTTATCTGTGGCCTATAGTGCATAGATGGACTTGGTATAACTATGACCAAGGATTATTCGATATAATCATGTCCGTAATATTACAAATGATGTGGTAAAAGTCCTCATTGGCCCGTAGTGCATTGATGGACAGTTGTTGGCATGATTATGACCATTGATAAAAACACGAATATCCTTGGCCCGTAGTGCATGGATAAGTTGTGGTCGTGATACTAATGAATATCATTGGCCGTAGTGTAGGGATGATGTTGATTATTTATTAAGCTGAGTCTCAGCGATAAAAGTGATGAAAAACCTTTTAAATCATAAAAGATAGTAGATTTTATACTCTACCTGACTCTTCTAATGGATTGCTTGTTCCGCTGCAGTTAAACTTGATGTTTATTGTATTTTATCAGTTTAACACTGTTGAAGGCTAACGATAATTTATTCTGCATTATCTTAGTCATAATATTTCTTACTGGCTAGTTGAGCTCACCCTTTGCTTTCATTGTTCTCTTCAAGAAATGAGAATATAGTTAGGACTAGTCGGGGAACGGAGTGACGGTCCAGATGTTTGCATTAATAGTCCTCACTATTTTGTAAAATAGTGTGATAATAATGTATTGAAGACTTATTTTGAGTTTTAATACTGTCTAGAAGACAATATTCGTATTAAAACTCTCAGTTTATGTTTTGTCGTATTTTACACGACAGTTGTATTATTAAGTTGTATTTGAATTTTGTACCATGTATTTGGCGACTCAAAATAGGTGATGTATACCTATTTTGGGGGCGTTACAAAATTGAACCCCACTAAGAGAAAAAATGGACTAACTCACCATAAATGATATAGCGTACACACACTATGGAATGACACAAGACACCTAGACATGGAACACCTAGAATACACACTAAGACAACTTTTTCAAAACTCGAGAAAAGATTAGGAAAGTGGTAATCGTGTTTCACAAAAATTGAGTGGAGGGTGCCTAACACTTTCTCTTGCTCAAGCAAGTACTCGAACTCTTTGCATCTCGGTTGTGGACCAATGCCATGGAGTCATATTTTAGGATATTTATATTCAAAATTTTAAAACTCGGATGAATTGGTATATTCATTTAAATTCATACCAATTGATGACTCTGTCACATTGGCCCAAAATCAATATTTTTAAACCCCATCGACAAAAGAGATATTTGTTTAAAGTTTGAACTTTTGAAGAAAGTAAATTTGATGATCCAACATTACTAGAATTTAAAATTTACTAGAACATGTCATGTCTAGTATAATATGTTTTTAAAGTCTCAATAAAATATTGACGATTTATATTATATTTTTGGTTATTTATCAAATTGATGGATATTACTAAGTCCTTATGATTATAATATTGGATATCTTTAATTTTATTAATCTTACAAAATGATCATTTTCTAGTTGTAATGGTTTGTTTTCTTTAACCTTTTCTTTTAGATTGTTTAAATATATATTAGTTAGATTACTGCAAATTTGTCCAACCACTATTAGATATACACTCCTTTCATCCCAAATATAGTGTTAATATTATTTTGAAATTTAAATTATTTTAATTTTAATCAATATAATTATGAACGAAACGTACTAAAATTTATTATTTTTAAAATTATATTGGAACCTATTAAAATTATAATTTTTTAATAAAAATTCTTTAAAAAATAATATTAATTATACGAGGCAAATAGAATAAACTACAAGAAGTATTAGTTGGGCTAGTCAATGTATTTGTTGGGGGTAAAGTTGGAATACCGACTTTTTATCATGGTTAAGTTACTTCAACTATTCTACTTTAGTTAGACTTTGGGCTCTATAACATACGAAAAAAAAAAAAAAAAAAAAAAAAAAAAAAAAAAAAAACCAGATATGGTAATATCAATTTTTAAATTAAAAATATTTTCTCCGTCTCTAAAAAGATATATAAAGTAGTATATTTTATGTACATATTAAGAAAAATAAAAATAAATAAAAGAGAATAAAATTTTTTTAAATCTATTCCTAATAAGCACTATCACTAGTCACATAAGACTATATAAAATAATAAATATTTTTCTATTTTTATACTAATAGAGCTTATTAAATAAATAAATTATTTATTACTTTATGTACTTTGAAGATTTCTTTTCACACTTTTAGAAAAGCATTCCTTTAGAAAAAAATCTTTTTACACTTTTAGTAATTCTACAGGTAGTGCGTGTGGGGGTGGGAGTGGGCGTGGGGGTGGGGGCGCGGGCGGAGGGGAGCGATGTCAAAGTGAGAGAACGTATTCTACATCATTCATTATTTCTGGAAACTGAACGTATCCTTATACGTTAGGGTTTTATCTCGCTCTCTTGTCTTAGGCACATGGCGAACTTGAGAGGTGAATTGCAAATGGAACCATCAGCACCACCACAAATTGAAGGTGAAGATTATTCTCAAAAACTCCCAAAAGATCTCCTGGTAATTATCTTCTCAAAACTACTCGTTAATTCAAGTATCTCCGATTTGAAATTCCTATTCCGTTGCTCACTCGTTTCGAAGCGATTCAATTCAATCATCTCGGCCACCACCTCTTCAATCCAAACTCTTTCCCTAACTAACAACAACGCCCAAATCAAAAAGAAATTCCTCAAAAAAATCATGGGAAAGTTTCATAATCTTAAATCTTTGTACATAGAGTACAACAAATTGGAATCTAATCTCAAATGGAAAGCAGTTTACAGATCTGGAATTTATTGCTTTGTAGCTATCCAAATGAAATGGGAATCAGAAGTAGATGGAGTTGATTCTGAATCGGATTTGGAACCCGATGGAGTCCTGCAACGTTCGGAAAGGATTTCTGCGATGATGAAATTCCATGAGTTAATGGTGTTATTTATTCGTAAGCACAAAATGCTTAATAATGTTGTTATTGCTGATGCAAACAAACAGGGGAAGATTTCTTTTGGAGATAAATTGATAAGGGAGTTGAAGAATGACCCGAATTACAATACTGACGAGTTTAGACTGCCGGCCTATGTGCAGTCAGGTATTGTGCCGCACTTGTGTGTGCCATTGTTCGGGTCTTTGTCGCAGCCGGTGGAGTTTCTTATCATTAAAAGTAGGGATAAGGCACGAGGTATTTATTGTGGGAGTGATATATATATGGGTGAGGATGATTATATCAGGACCTTGGGTTTAGATGATAATGATGATATAATGAATTGGGATTTTGATGACGAGGACAAGGAGTTTGGTGAAGCTTTGACAATAATTTTGAGAGACCACAAGGACAAGATATGGATCAGTAAAAGTTGACATTTACCGGAAGGAATTAATATTTTCGCGTGAAAATATGATATTTCTAAATGGTTATTGTTACACAAACAGGAAGTGGGTCTCGTATTCATGTGAGGGAAGACCAATGTTATTGTTGTTGATGGATTTGGGTTTTAGGTGGGTTTGAACTAGATTAGGTGTGTATGCTAAATTTTGTTAAGCACGGTTTGAATAATTTTGGTTTATATGTTTTATTTGTAATTAGAGCATCATATTATCAAGCATCCGTCCGCCGGCCCTATGCGAGTTGCAGGTGGTAAGTAAGCTGGTTAAGGTGCCTACTTTATATCATACTGGATGATAGTTTAGTGTCTATTGTATAATCTTTGGGATCCTTAATAATACTCAGGATTGATTTGTTTTGTGGAGTGCCTTTGGTATGGGATGGACCTTGGGATTGCATTTTATTAACTTTTGGTTTGCTTGTTCTTTTGTTGGATTTGGCTTTTAAGAGGGCTCAGACTAGATTAGATGTGTTTGCTTCTGAAGCATGGTGTTGTGTAATTTCGGTTTACACGTTTTATTAATTAGAGCATCATGCTATCAGGCTTCTCTCGGTGTCGGCCCTATGTGAGTTGCAGGTAAGTAAATTAGTTACTGTGCTAACTTTAGTTTATCTTCACATTTCTATTTTTGTAGTATAACTGTTTAATAATGAAACGAAGTTCTAATCAGTTATTTTTAATGAAAATGCTCATTTGAAGATATAAAACATCTGACTCAATTTTTTCTCATTTGAAGATGGGATTAAATATATTTTTTCTCACTCTATTCAATCTCGATTTATAAATACATCATTGAACTGATTTTTTTTCCTATATCCGACCAACCCAGGCAAAAAATAAAAAACTTAATTTTATTCAACTATCTACATGGATTTTCCGGATTTGTCCACGTGGCTGCCATAATGGAATTAAATGATTATATTTTATAAAAACAAATAAAATAAATTAAACACTTAAAAAACAAATTAGGTTCCCTCCTTCACTTCTATCCACATCGTCTCATGGCTGCCGCAATCTATTAAACCAACCATGGTTGCGACGCCATCCACCATAACAATCAAGTTGCCATCGTCCATAGTCGTCGATTCATCACTTCCTTTGCTCATAATCTTCTACCTGGGCCGCCACAAATTAGTTCTACCTTCTTCTATCCACCTCCTTGGTTGCCAATATTAACGAGTGCCATGGCTGCGCGCAACCACTATTCATCACTTCCTCCAGTCATCATGTTCTACAATAGTTTGTAAACCCAATTTGAGAAATCTTGATTTTATCTTTATGGCGATGTATATGTCTTGGTGGGTTCACCTCTGTTTTCCTTCCCTAACCTCTTTCAAATATTCCCACCATTATGGAGAGTAATAAAGAAAATTGGGCATTGAATTTTTTCTTGCGATTAGGACTTTATCTAAGAAAGAATTTGGGTGTTTTTTATAATGTTCATCAGTAAAATTTGGATATTTTGTAGTGTTCATCAATGGAATTTGGGTATTTTCTAGTGTTAATCAATTGGAATGGTGGTGGGCTGAGGTTTGTCAATGCTGGACTGGACAATTGATGGGAGAGAATTGGGATAAATGTTAGCGCCTTCGTTCCGATCTGAGAATGGATGAAGATAAAAATGGAAGAACTAGGTTTAAATTAGAAATATATTAATTGTAATCATGTAACTATAATTTGAGTAATACTATAAGTAAATTACTAATTATTAATGTTTATAATAATATTCTTCTTATTTTAAACTAATAAAAATAAAATTATGTTTATAATAAGTTGGATTTTGTTTGTTTAATTTAGATTGTTATGTTAATATTTAAAAATAAAAGAATAATATGAATTTATTAATTTTATATAAATACATTAATATATTTTATTATTTACTTATTTATTTTATTTTATTATTAATTTATTTAATTATTTGTTATGTATATTAGTTTGATTTGTATTTTGTTTAACTATTTGTTATAGAATTGAGTATACTTTAATTTAATTAATTATCCAACTCAGATTCTCTCTCCTTATCAGCATATCATATATGCATTAGTAAATCGAGGTCGAGTAGAGTAGAATGGAAAAAAATGTATTTAACCTTTTAATTAAGATGTATAAAAAATTTGGAATAAATATATTTATGTTTCCTTTATTTTATTTGTTTTATGTTTTTAGCACATGTTCTTGAAGATTGCATTCGAAAGGTTTAGTTTGTGTATTTTGATTCAATATCAGTTTTTTTTGTGCCGGTGCTGGTGCTGGTGCTGGTGCTTCCATTTAGGATGCAAGTTTTGGAGTTTCGAATAAGTACAGCCTGATAAGTGTTGCCTTTATTTTATCAATTTATTTGTTCTCGAAAATTTTATTCCAAAGGTTTAATTCTGGTTCAATATCAAATTTTTGTGATGATTTGGATTAATTTGTCTCTATGTTGGTGCCGCATAAACTCAAATAATTTTATTCCATGTTATTTTTGGGTCCTCAAATAATATTTACGGCATATATATTTATTGTGAGACCCCGAATTTTATGAAATAAAAGTATTCAATTTTTCTATTTTGGTAAATAGTTAAATTGATAAAAGTTTAAAGTTAAGGATAATATGTGAAAATTTTTCAAAGTAAGCAAGTTGATATAAAATATTCGTTGTGTCGGGGAATATCCGTATGACGGTACAATTATTGGTGGACCCCACAATAAAATTATTGTCGGATTGAGAAAACGACAAAAATATTTTTATGAAAATAACAACGGAAGTTTTACCGTTAAAACTGTTGAACTACTCGGTAGTAAAAGTACAGAAATACGCGTGGTTGCATAGTAGCACACGGTATTAATTATTGATACTTACGTGAGAAGTCACTCATTTTTGTTCAATTATTGATACAGTAATTGTTGCATAGTATCTCACGTTATTTGATTCAATTATTGTCGATATTTTATATATTATTAAATTAATAATTGAGATATCAAAGTTATTAATATTATTATTTGTAATATTAACGATGTCTAGAAGTTCTGTCAAGGAGAGGTTTGGTCACCTAATTACGCGCCAATAAGGAGAAATCCTTATATGAAAGCCCCTTCTTTCCTGGGAACGACCTGGTCGATTAATAGTGTGAATTATAATAATGATGATTAAGTTTGTTTTATTATTATTATAAATGTAATAAAACAGAAAACTTTTTATATAAAACAGAATACTTTTATAAAGTTATTTGTTTTATTAGACTATAAATAGAATATATGATATTCTATTATGCATAGTGTCTGCATAGTAAAATCTTTTTATATAAAACAGAATACTTTTATAAAGTTATTTATTTTATTAGACTATAAATAGAATATATAATATTCTATTATGCATAGTATTTGCATAGTGCCTGCATAGTATTTGCATAGTAAAATTTTTTTATATAAAATAGAATATTTTTATAAAGTTATTCGTTTTATTAGATTATAAATAGAATATATTATATTTTATTTAAAAGATTTTGTTTTATTAGAATATTTTATTAATACTACATAGTAAATCAATATGTACCGTTCGTTTAAAAGTAAATCAATCTGGACCGTTCATGAATTAATTACTATTCAGTCCATTCTCCTATAAATAGAAGCTCATTCCTTCATTATTTCTTACGAATTCACTGAAACTCTAGAGAGAGAAACTATAGAGAGAAAGAAGAAAAGTATTCTGCTACTGCACTACTCCTATATCCAGTTTCTTCTAAGGTAAGGGATATTATTTATTATACTCGTAAGGGGTATTATTCTTTCATATTCATGAAGATAATTATTTTCTTTCCAATACTCGTAAGAGTTGTTGTTCCATTCTTTATTATTATGTTGGAATAACCTGTCTATGCGAAGTATCGCATACATGGTGAAATTCTGTTGTTATTCCATTCTTTATTATTCCGTCGGAATTTCCTGTCTATGCGTTTACGCATGACTTGGTTCCATTCTTTATTATTTTGTCGGAATATCTTGTTTGTGCGTTTATGCATGACCTGATTCCATTCTTTATTATTCTGTCGGAATATTCTGTCTGTGCGTATTACGCATAACCTGGTTCCATTATTTATTATTCTGTTGGAATAACATGTCTGTGCGGTCTATCGCATGCATGGTAAATTCTTCTATTATTCCATTCTTTATTATTCTGTTGGAATAACCTGTCTATGTGAATTACCACATACATGGTTAATGATCATTCGTATTTATATGAATAGTATTTTTATTCAAAAAGGGTTTCTGTCAGGGGCAGTTTCGTAATTTTTTTGACCCTCAAAAAATTTTAGAAAAATTTAAAATGATAATTTGATGAGTTTTTTAGATTGTGTCCAAAAATAACGATTTTTGGATGTATAGATTAGGAGTTATGAATTTTATAGAAAAATACTATTTTAAAAGTAAACCCTTATAACTCCTTGTGGTTAACTCTAAAATTGGTAAAAATTTTATTGGGAGTACATGTATATAACAGGAGTATATCTTGTAAATTTCGAAATTTTTGGACAAAAGTATAATTTATGATAAATGTCTAAATATTCGACAGTTTTAGCTATATGAAAAATAGTAAATGAATTTTAAAAATTTTAAAAAAAATATATGTTCAATATGGGACTATATTCTGCTAAATTCCAGAAAAGAAATATTTTTGGGACTGATTTAGTATTTTTCATGAAAATAAACTAGTTATGAGTAAATGAATTAAATATGTTATGTGAAGTAATAAAATTGGAAAATAGGATTTTATAGCTTGGGAATCCTATATAGGGTATATGCAGATTTTTTTTATGAGGGATTTTATCATTGATGATGAAATCTTATGAGTATGACATTTTTGAATGATTAAATGTATTATTTGATAAAGTGTAAATAATTGAAATAAGTTGTTTAAAAGTTTAAGAAATGATTAAAATATTGTTATAATATTAATGATATTAGATTATGAGATTATTAAGTGATTAATAACATTTGGTTATTATTGAACGCTGGATAAATTGTATTATAAATGTTTAATATTTATCATTTATCTCATTTGATTGATTCTTTATATCATTGTCATTATCCTCATGCTTATATTATGATGAAAGTCATCTGTACCCTGTAGTGCATAGATGAATTTGGTATGATTATGACTAGGGATTATTCGGTATAATCATGACCGTAATGTTACAAATGATGTGGTAAAAGTCCTTGTTGACCCGTAATGCATTGATGGACAGTTTTTGGTATGATTATGGCAATTGTGACACCCCCAAATCTTGGTACTTCATTCCCTCAAGATTTGGTACTCACATAATCAAAATATTAATTTCTAACTACCCATTCATAATATACTTGAATAGTAAAAGAAAACCTGCCCATACAGGATTAAATTTAAATAAACATCTCCCATGTTATCTAACCTTTAACAACAATCATTTAAATGCGGATAAATAAATAACTTCATTACAATCATTGAACCAAATTCTGAAAATAAACTATCAAACTATTATAAGTTTTCAGCATTTATTCATCTTTCCTTTTCCCTTACTAGTGCTCGGTACGTCACCAGTTTCAACTTTAGCTGTAAGAAATTTTACAGGCAAGAGTGAGCAAACAAGGCCCACTTGAAATAATAATAAGTAAATCATTAAACTTTTACATCAATTGCCAATATCAGGCTCAATAGAACTGAACAATATATTCTATTAACTTTCTGAAAACTTTAACATTTACTGAGGGTCTAATGACCACGAATCATGTCCACAGTTATAAGTAATCTTTCAACTTAAACTTTAACAGTCATAAGACTATAAGGACTCCACGTACTTAGGGTGATCAACCCTTCGTACAATGTATTGTGCACAATTATTTCAACGCTAAGCGTAAACCTCTATTAAAAGAGTTGTTCATCTCAGTATTTAGAATACAAGTTCGCACCAAAGTAAGTTTGGTTTGGATAAGCTTTCAAGAAAATTTAGAGTTTAACGAACATCAACTACGGAGTAGTTGAATAGAACCAATAACACTATACTATAGAATAATCGTGATTGAACCAATCATAGCAAGTCATGCATTAGGAATAATCTAATAGCATACAATTTGAATAACTATAGCATACCTTGCTTGAACAACACTAAGCCAAGGTTAATTAGAATTGAATAATAAACATGCATAGCAATTTAGTTATACATGAAAATTCATAATCGAAATACAAGAATAACTTGTTTGTCCTCAAACCAAAGTCTAGACGACTTACATCATTATAAGATAATCGAATTGAAAACAATAATTAGCTCAATTATAAGATAGAGTTAGAAAAACTTGCACAATGAAGTTTTGAGTTAGAGAACTTGCCTTTAGCACAAGCTAAACCCTTACCACTTGAATTAATACCCTATACATATGCCATACTGACATAGTTAGTCATTACCAACATTGTATATTTATATAAAATAATGTATTCATCATATGGGTTAAATTACCCATTCACATAATCCACTATGTTACAAGTAGGTAACACTTAATAACATGATCATTCATAGTTTAATATTACTGAAATTATCATTTAACATTATTATTATCAACACATAACATTTATTTTCAAGTTTTGTACACTAAAACAAAACTGTCAGAACATTCTGCTAACTCGCGCTGCGGCGCCACAGTTTACACTGTGGTTCGCGCTGCGGCGCTGAGTTGGCACTGCGGCTCGGGTCACATGCCATTGGTTGGCGCTGCGGCGTGGCGCCGGTGCTGCGGCGCGAGATTTGTACTGCTGGGCCGCGCTGCGGCGCCAGAGTCTAGAATCCGGCGACCAAACTCAGCAACAGCATGAACAAAAGCCAAATTGGCCAAAAAGCTCGAATCTAATAGACTGATTATCATGTAATACACATATAAACTTCATATAAACATATTTTGAAGACTTCTAACATGTTTCTACTCATAAAATAACATTGACATCAAATATACAACACCCAATTTTAATATTTTTGACAAAAACTCTATTTTTGATATTTTCAAAGAAAATCAACACTGTGATTTTGTTTTTCAACCAAAACACTAAATTCAAAATATCACGATTATGATTTTACATACTCTAGCAATTCCAAATATCAATTTATCAATTTAACAACTAATTAAACCTTAATTTCTATTTTAAATTAAGTCATACTCATATATTTTTTATATGAACACTCTGTAATATATTTGCTTCTACAAAACACATACATGCATGAATTACTATATCTATAATTATATATAACTCATGAAATAACCTTATAATCAATAATCATACAAAACTATATTCATAACAACAATTTATCTTTTATGAAAATTTCACAGAGAACTTTTTGGGAAGAAGAAAAACTAAGCTTTTAAAGAAAAGGTTAAGCTCCTACCTTTGATTAAGAAGATAATGGCTACTTTTGATTATCAATGTCTTTTCTCCAATTCCTTTATCAAAACCTGTTAAAATTTCTCTCAAATTCTCTCTAGTTTTCTTCCTCTCTTTTTTCTCTCTGTAAATTTCCACTGAGTCTTTCTTCTCCCTAACTCTAACATACGTAGAATATTATAACGTATATAGTAATAATATATATTAATGATATAATATAAGTACTGATATAATTATATCAGTTATGTTTTTATTTGAAAATCAAAAGTCATAAGGCTTGTTTGGCTAATCAAAATAATATAACTCATTAACCCTTACACCTTGTTTGGTAAATCTAATTAAAATAAATGGATTAATCCTTATACCTTGTTTGCTAAAATATTATTAGATTAAAGACTTATTATGCAATAAGACATGTTTGGCAAAAACTAAATTAAAGTCCTTTAGCTTATTTTAATAACTCCTTTATAGCAAAGTTATTAGTCACACTTTTATTTAATTAATAAATCAATTAAAACATTAATCTATTAAATTACTTTAGCACATAATTTAATATCATATAACTATAATTTCTTTTATAATTATAATTTTATTTAACCAACTAATATTTTAAATTACAATTTCTCATTTAAAATATTATAATTTATTTAAATCACTGTAAGCTCTCTAGCTTACTTATTAAATTAATTTATTATATAATCTCATAATAATTAATTTCTTAGCTCCTTAATTATTTATTCAACAAATAATTAACTAAACCATATCAACTCAAATTGCCATTAAATACTTATATAATTCATTAAATATTTAATATTGCAAATAAATATTTGATATTTAATATTTAATTATTTATTTAGCAAATAATTAACTAAACCACATCAACTCAAATTGAACAATTATTTATTCAACCATAAACATATCCATTAAATACTTATATAAATCAATAAATATTTAATATTACACTTTAAAATTTTGGAATGTTACATCATTCCTTCCTTACAAGGATTCTGTCCTCAGAATCACAACTCAAACAAATCATTCGTTACATTCTTTCCTACTTACAAAGATTCTGTCCCCAGAATCGAAGACACAGATTAACAAATAACTCAAGGTACTCATTCAACATTTTCTCTTCGAGTTCCCACGTAGCTTCTTCAGCGTTGTGGTTCCTCCATATCACCTTCACAGAAGGTATCAGCTTATTCCTGAGCACTTGTTCTTTCCTGTCGACTATCTGGATAGGAACCTCTTCATAAGACAAATCTTTCTCGAACTGTAGCTTTTCGTACTCGATCACATGTTTGTAGTCGGGTTTATATGGTCGTAACACCGAAATGTGAAAAATATTATGAATATTTTCCAACACTGGAGGTAGAGCTACCTCGTAAGCCACTTCTCCCACTCTTCGCAGCACTTCAAAGGGTCCAATAAACCTTGGGCTTAACTTTCCCTTTTTACCGAAACGAATTTTTCCCTTCCAGGGAGAAACTTTTAAGAATACAAAAGTTCCTACGTCAAATGCATGATCTTATCTGTGTTTATCAGCATACTTTTTCTGTCTATCTTGGGCTGCGGCCAATCTTGTCCTGATGAGTTTGACAACGTCAGCAGTTTATTGTACAAGTTCTGGTCCTAACAGTTGGCGTTCACCGACTTCATCCCAGCACAGTGGAGTTCTACACTTTCTGCCGTACAATGCCTCGTAAGGTAGCATGCCGATGCTCGCGTGATAACTGTTGTTGTAAGCAAATTCTACCAACGGTAGTTGATCTTCCCAGCTTCCTTTAAAGTCCATGACACATGCTCTCAGCATATCTTCCAATGTCTAAATTGTTCGTTCGCTTTGGCCATCTGTTTGTGGATGATAAGCCGTACTCATTCGCAACTGTGTCCCCATGCATTCTTGTAGTCTCTTCCAAAAATTTGATGTGAACTGCAGATCTCTATCAGACACAATTGATACTGGCACTCCGTGCCTCGAAACGATCTCCTTAATGTACAATCTTGCCAACTGATCAAGATTGAATCTAATCTTTATTGGTAGAAAGTGCGCTGATTTCGTCAGTCTGTCTACTACTACCCAAATCGCATCTTCTCTGAGTAGTTGGAAGACCCACCACAAAATCCATCGTGATGTGTTCCCACTTCCATTCTGGTATTTCCAACAGTTGGAGTAATCCGCTGGGTCTTTGATGTTCGGCTTTTACTCTCTGACATGTCAAGCATTTCGCTACGCATTCAGCAACATCCCTTTTCATATTTGGCTACCAAAAATGTCGGCGCAAATCCTGATACATTTTCGTGCTTCCTGGATGAATTGAATATTTTGAGCTATGAGCTTCGGTCAAAATTTCTTCTTTCAGCTCTAGTGTTGCTGGAACCCAGATTCTTCCCTCAAACCGTAGTAGTCCTTCGATGTCGATCTTGTATTTTACATCACCGCCTTCAACCAAATTCTCTTTGATTTTCCCATACTCTTCATCTTGTAGTTGAGCAATCTTCACTTTGTTCAGTAAAGTTGGACCAGCTTCTATCTGGAATAGTTGTTCGTCAGATTCTTTTGAAAATTTGATTTCCAACTCCAATTTTGTCATTGCTGAAATGAGCTCCTCTTGAGTTGTTATCAGCATCAACTTCTCCCGACCTTTCCTGCTTAAAGCATCTGCCACCACATTCGCTTTTCCCGAATGATAAAAGATTTCACAATCATAATCTTTTATCAATTCCATCCACCTTCTTTGACGCATGTTCAAATCCTTCTGAGTGAAAATATACTTCAGACTTTTGTGGTCTGTGTAGATCTCACATTTCTCTCCATAAAGATAGTGTCTCCATATCTTCAGAGCAAACACAGCTGCAGCCAATTCCAAATCATGAGTCGAATACCCCTTCTCATAATCCTTCAGTTGTCTTGATGCATAGGCAATAACTTTGTCGTTCTGCATAAGAACACAACCCAACCCTTTGTGTGAGGAATCACTATATACCACAAAATTTCATGTATTATCTGGTAATGTCAATACAGGTGCCACACTTAACTTCTTCTTCAAATCTTGGAAACTCTCTTCACATTTCTCCGTCCAAATGAATTTTACAGCTTTCCTTGTCAAATTTGTTAGCGGAGTGGCTATCTTAGAAAAATCTTGAATAAATCTTCTATAATAACCAGCCAGTCCCAAGAAACTCCTCACTTCTGACGGTGTTCTTGGTTGTTCCCAATTGATTACTGCTTCCACTTTTGACGGATCCACTGAGATCCCATCTTTGTCAATTACATGCTCCAAAAATTGTACACGATCGAGCCAAAATTCACACTTAGAGAATTTCGCGTACAGCTTTTCCTTTCTTAGTGTCTCCAATGTCAAACGTAACTGTTCCATGTGTTCTTCTTGAGTTTTGGAATACACCAGAATGTCATCAATGAATACCACTACAAACTTGTCTAGGAATGGTTTAAACACCCTATTCATCAAATCCATGAACGCAGCAGGTGCCTTGGTTAAACCAAAAGACATCACCAGAAACTCGTAATGTCCATACCGAGTTCTGAATGTCGTTTGTGGTATATCCTCCTTTCTTACCTTCAATTGGTGATACCCACTTCTCAAATCTATTTTCGAAAAGTACTTAGCACCCTTCAGCTGATCAAACAAGTTATCTATTCTTGGCAACGAGTATTTGTTTTTAATAGTGACTTTGTTTAACTCCCTATAATCAATGCAAAGACGCATGGACCCGTCCTTCTTCTTCACGAATAAAACTGGCGCTCCCCACGGCGATACGCTTGGTTGAATATATTTCTTGTCCAGCAGCTCTTGTAACTGTACCATCAGTTCCTTCATTTCTACCAGAGCCATTCTGTACGGGGCCTTTGATATCGGTGTTGTTCCCGGTGCTAAGTCGATCACGAACTCAATTTCTTTGTCAGGCGGAAGTCCTGGCAAATCCTCTAGAAAAACATCTTTGAATTCCCTCACTACTGGTATTTCTTCCAGTTTTACCCCCTTCTTCTGAGTATCAACTATGTAAGCTAAATAGCCCACACAACCTTGACTCAACAATTTCTTGGCCTGCATAGTCTTCAGACATTTCATTTATCTAGGCGACTTGCTACCATAAAATACTACCTTTGACGGAGTCATAAAGTTTACACACTTCTTTCGGCAGTCAATTACTGCTCCGTATTTGAACAACCAATCCATTCCCAAAATTACATCAAATTCCCCCAGTCTAATCGGAATTAAATCTACCAACAAGAAATTCTCCTTAATGTTCACCATACAGTTCTTGTATACGAATCTAACAGGGATTACTTCCTTATTCGCAATTTCTAGGTTCAAAGGAAAATTCAGTTCTTCTCTAGGCAATTCTAACCTCTTAGCAAATTCATCAGATATAAACGAGCAAGTAGTACCCGAATCAAATAATACATATACATCAATATCATTGATTGGGATAATACCTGACACCACATCTTTTGATTGCACAGTATCTTGCACAGTCATGTTGAAGGTTCTGGCTGTGGGTTTGTTTGATGCTGCAGGTCCTGCAATGGTCCATGTACTTCCCTTGTTACCTCCATTGCTTCTGGTTATCACTCCCTCCTTCTTCTTAGGGCATTCACGAGCAAAGTGATCCTTGGATCCGCACGTGAAGCACGCATTCTTCTTCGGTTGAGTGCAATTTGGGGCGATGTGACCCTCCTGGCCACAATTGTAGCAAACTCGTTTTCCCATCAAGCACGCACCCCTATGAAACTTCCCACATGTCGCACATGCTTCAAACTTTTTGTTTTGATGGTTACCCTGCTGGTTTCCAGTACCCATACTCCCATTTCATTTCCTCTTCAAGTTGTTGTTGTTATTGTTTCCACCGCTACTACTCCCATTCTTAGTCTCATTCTCATTCTTCTTCTTCTTTTGTTCCTGGTTGAACTTTGTCACTGCCTCGCCTCCACCTTCAGCGAGTACTACTTTCTCCATCACTGGTGCAAATGTCTTCAACTGGAACAGGGATACCCTACTATACAGCCAGGGCTTCAGTCCCTGTTCAAACCTCTTCGCCTTACGTTCGTCTGTGCAAACCTGATATGGCGCAAACCTCGCCAATTCGTTGAATCTCGCGGCATACTCAGATACCGTCATCGTTCCTTGCTTTAGTTCCAGAAACTGTACTTCCAGTTGACTTTTCGAACTCTCTGGGAAATAGGTCTCAAAAAACAACTCCTTGAACCTATCCCAGGTCATCACTCCTGGCCCTTCACGAGTTTTATTGGCCTGCCACCAATAACTAGTTTCGGCTTTCAACATGAACATTGCGAAAGCAGTCTTCTGATCATCCCCTACCCGAGCGACATCGAATACTTTTTCTATCTCCATAATCCAGGTCTGTGCTTCGACTAGATTCATGGACCCACGGAATTCAGGTGGTCCAACCACCTTGAAATCCTTAAATGTCGTACCATGGTTTTGTGGTTGGTTCTGCAACGCTCCTGCCAGTAGTGTCACTAGTTGTTGAACGGGATTCGCATCAACATTGTCGTTATTGTTAGTTCCTTCAGTGGTTCTCTGTCGTGTTGGTTGACGTCTGGGAGGCATTTTCTGTTAAAAACATTCATTAGATTTTTATTCAATTCTTTTAAGAAATTTCTACTTAACTTGCCTCCAAAAGAAATAACCACATAACATATAACACTTTGAATAAGGTAACAACTTTTATTGATTCATAATATTTTCGAGAACATAAAACAATAGCATCACTGCTATTTACATTACTTTCCTGAACTACAAAAGTTTCAAGACAACATCATTATTATCATATCTCATGGTTACTTAACACTAGGGATTTACACATTATTTAATACTTATTACGTACATTACCGACACATTTTCTATGATGATCTATTAAGGTACTTCTTAGCCCTATCACGTTCTTCCTCCATGACTCGAAACATTGTTCTGCGATCTAACACGAATGATAGCAGTGTCTCGAACTGAATCGGATATCCCATGACCCGGTCTTAAGCTCGATTAATTGCGGTGTTAAATACTTTATCCATCTTCATCCTCTTTGCCAGTGTGTCTCTCGCTGCTCTTCCAGTTCGTTGAAAAGCTTCCTCGTATGCATCTTCAGCTCTAGCCCTCTTAGCAGCTTCTTCTCTCAGCTTGCTCTTCAGTTCAGCAACCATCTCGATCAATTATTCTTTCTCTCCTTCAGTCTGTATTAATTTCTCCTCGGCGTTTGTCAGTCGTTCCTCACGATCCTGGATCTCGCCGTCTTTTTGTGTCATTGCAGTCTGTTGTTCAGCTACTATCTCCTGTAACTCCTCAACTGTATCTTGAAGTTCCACGTTATGGTCATGCACCTCATCGTATATACGGCCTGCTATACAGTTAAGTGGAATCCTTTCCTCCACGTCCTCGTCATCATCATCCTCCTGTGGTAACTCAACGAATCCTCTTCATCTGTCTCCACATCATCATCCTCATCTTCAACTACTGTGACCAACGGGGTTGACTCCCGTGGCAGTAGTTGTTCCCAAACTACCTGAATGTTGCGAGGCTCCTCCTCTATAGGCATTTGAGGTCCCTCCTCCCTAGCCTGACTGGATTCTCCGACATTAGTCATCCTGACAACAAAGTTTTAAAGTTTTAGTTATTAATCATTCTACTCGACACTCGCGAGCACATAAGTTATAAACACATAAGCACATAAGTGTTTTATTACTTCTTTCCTAAAACTCGATAAGAGTTATCTCACACTATCTTTTCAAAAGTTACTTCCTAAGGCTTTTCCCCCACCTAAGGTTCATAACCTAAAGCTTTGATACCAACCTGTGACACCCCCAAATCTTGGAACTTCATTTCCTCAAGATTTGGTACTCACGTAATCAAAACATTAATTTCTAACTACTCATTCATAATATACTTGAATAGTAAAAGAAAACCTGCCCATACAGGATTAAATTTAAATAAACATCTCCCAGGTTATCTAACCTTTAACAACAATCATTCAAATGCCGATAAATAAATAACTTCATTACAATCATTGAACCAAATTCTGAAAATAAACTATCAAACTATTACAAGTCTTCAGCATTTATTCATCTTTCATTTTCCCTTACTAGTGCTCGGTACGTCACCAGTTTCAACTTTAGCTGTAAGAAATTTTACAGGCAAGAGTGAGCAAACAAGGCCCACTTGAAATAACAATAAGTAAATCATTAAACTTTTACATCAATTGCCAATATCAGGCTCAATAGAACTGAACAATATATTCTATTAACTTTCTGAAAACTTTAACATTTACTGAGGGTCTAATGACCACGAATCATGTCCACAGATATAAGTAATCTTTCAACTTAAACTTTAACAGTCATAAGACTATAAGGACTCCACGTACTTAGGGGGATCAACCCTTCGTACAATGTATTGTGCACAATTATTTCAACGCTAAGCGTAAACCTCTATTAAAAGAGTTGTTCATCTCAGTATTTAGAATACAAGTCCGCACCAAAGTAAGTTTGGTTTGGATAAGCTTTCAAGGAAATTTGGAGTTTAACGAACATCAACTACGGAGTAGTTGAATAAAACCAATAACACTATACTATAGAATAATCGTGATTGAACCAATCATAGCAAGTCATGCATTAGGAATAATCTAATAGCATACAATTTGAATAACTATAGCAAACCTTGCTTGAACAACACTAAGCCAAGGTTAATTAGAATTGAATAATAAACATGCATAGCAATTTAGTTATACATGAAAATTCATAATCGAAATACAAGAATAACTTGTTTGTCCTCAAACCAAAGTCTAGACGACTTACATCATTATAAGATAATCGAATTGAAAACAATAATTAGCTCAATTATAAGATAGAGTTAGAAAAACTTGCACAATGAAGTTTTGAGTTAGAGAACTTGCCTTTAGCACAAGCTAAACCCTTACCACTTGAATTAATACCCTATACATATGTCATACTGACATAGTTAGTCATTACCAACATTGTATATTTATATAAACAAATGTATTCATCATATGGGTTAAATTACCCATTCACATAATCCACTATGTTACAAGTAGGTAACACTTAATAACATGATCATTCATAGTTTAATACAACTGAAATTATCATTTAACATTATTATTATTAACACATAACATTTATTTTCAAGTTTTGTACACTAAAACAAAACTGTCAGAACATTCTGCTAACTCGCGCTGCGGCGCCACAGTTTACACTGTAGTTCGCGCTGCGGCGCTGAGTTGGCACTGCGGCTCAGGTCACAAGCCATTGGTTGGCGCTGCGGCGTGGCACCGGTGCTGCAGTGCGAGATTTGTACTGCTGGGCCGCGCTGCGGCGCTAGAGTCTAGAATCCGGCGACCAAACTCGGCAACAACATGAACAAAAGCCAAATTGGCCAAAAAGCTCGAATCTAATAGACTGATTATCATGTACTACACATATAAACTTTATATAAACATATTTTGAAGACTTCTAACATGTTTCTACTCATAAAATAACATAGACATCAAATATACAACACCCAATTTTAATGTTTTTGACAAAAACTCCATTTTTGATATTTTCAAAGAAAATCAACACTGTGATTTTGTTTTTCAACCAAAACACTAAATTCAAAATATCACGATTATGATTTTACATACTCTAGCAATTCCAAATATCAATTTATCAATTTAACAACTAATTAAACCTTAATTTCTATTTTAAATTAAGTCATACTCATATATTTTTCATATGAACACTCTGTAATATATTTGCTTCTACAAAACACATACATACATGAATTACTATATCTATAATCATATATAACTCATGAAATAACCTTATAATCAATAATCATACAAAACTATATTCATAACAACAATTTATCCTTTATAAAAATTTCACAGAGAACTTTTTACGAAGAAAAAAAACTAAGCTTTTAAAGAAAAGGTTAAGCTCCTACCTTTGATTAAGAAGATGATGGCTACTTTTGATTATCAATGTCTTTTCTCCAATTCCTTTATCAAAACCTGTTAGAATTTCTCTCAAATTCTCTCTAGTTTTCTTCCTCTCTTCTTTTCTCTCTGTAAATTTCCACTGAGTCTTTCTTCTCCCTAACTCTAACATACGTAGAATATTATAACGTATATAGTAATAATATATATTAATGATATAATATAAGTACTGATATAATTATATCTGTGACGCCTCCAAAATTAGGTATATATCACCCATCTTGGGTCGTCAGATACATAGTACAAAATACAAATACAACTTACTAATACAACTGTCGTGTACAATACGACAAAACATAAACTGTGAGTTTGAATACAAATATTATCTTCTAGAGAGTATTCAAACTCAAAAGGAGTCCTCATTACATTTATTAACACACCATTACATAGAATAGTGAGGACTACTAACTAATACTATCATTCGGACCATCACTCCGTTCTCCGACTTGCCCCAGTTACGTTCTCATTTCCTGAAGAGAACAGTGAAAGAAAGGGTGAGCTCAAGTAGCCCAGTAAGAAATATTATGACTAAGATAATGCAGAATAAATTATCATTAGCCTTCAACAATGTTAAACTGATAAAATATAATAGACATCAAGTTTAACTGCAGCGGAACAAGCAATCCATTAAAAGAGTCAAGTAGAAAATAAACCCTACTATCTTTTATGATTTAAAAGATTTTCCAACACTGTGATCGCTGGGACTCAGCTTAATAAAATAATCCACATCATCGAATCACCCATGCACTACGGCCAAGGATATTCATGTATTCATTAATGGTCATGATCATGCCAACAACTGTCCATCAATGCACTACGGGCCAATGAGGACTTTTACCACATCATTTGTAATATTACGGTCATGATTATACCGAATAATCCCTGGTCATAATCATACCAAGTCCATCTATGCACTATAGGCCACAGATGACTTTTAACATTTTATAAACATGAGGATGATGACAATGATATAAGAATTCAATAAAACAAGTTCAAGAATTAATTTATCCAAGAATTAACAACGTCCAAATTGTCAACATGATACTGCATTGTGGAGTAAAATTCAAGAATACTTAGAAGAATATTTTCATGAAAAGATACTGGATGAACCGCAATTATCAAGGATATTCCACTAATTCCATGGAGTATAGAAGTCAAAACTTAACCAACTGAGTACAATAAAGAATGAAATAACAAAAGAAATCACCATGCATGCGATAGACCGCACAGACAGGTTATTCCAACAGAATAATAAATAATGGAACCAGGTCCGGCGTAAACGCACAGACAGGATATTCCGACAGAATAATAAATAATGGAACCAGGTCCGGCGTAAACGCACAGACAGGATATTCCGACAGAATAATAAATAATGGAACCAGGTCCGGTGTAAAACACACAGACAGGATGTTCCAACAGAATAATAACAAGACGGAGCCAGGTCCGGTGTAAAACACACAGACAGGATGTTCCAACAGAATAATAATAAAAACGGAACCAGGTCCGGTGTAAAACACACAGACAGGATGTTCCAACAGAATAATAGAAGAATGTCACCAAGTATAGGGTAGACCACGTATACAGGTTATTCCAACAGAATAATAAGAAATGGAATAACAACAGTTCTCTTCATGAATAAGAAAGAATAACACCCCTTACCGTTTTAAAGACGAGCTGAAATAAAGAAGTAGTTAAGTAGCAGAATACTCTTCTTCTCTCTCTATAGTTTCTCTCTATAGTTTCTCTCTCTAGAGTTCAGTGAATTCGTAAGAAATAATAAAGGAATGAGCTGCTATTTATAGAAAAATAGAATGCATAGTAACTAATCCATGAACGGTCCAGATTGATTACTTTAATCTGACGGTCCATATTTAAAGAAAAATCTTTTAAATAAAATATAATATATTCTATTTATAGAATAACTTTAATAAAGTATTCTGTTTTATATAAAAAGATGTTTCTGTTTTATTACGTTAATAATACGAATAAAACAAAACGTCATTATCGCTAAATAATTCATATTATTAACTGACAATAATTGAATCAAACTGAGTGACTTCTCACATAAGCATTAATAATCAATACCGTGTGCTACTATGCAACCACACGTATTACTGTACTTTTACTACCGAGTAGTTCAACAGTAACAATGGTAAAATTTCCGCCGTTATTTTTAATAAAATATTTTTGTCGTTTTCTCAATCCGACAATAATTCCGTTGTGGGGTCCTCCAATGATTGTGTCGTTGTACGAATATTCCTTGTTAAAACGAATATTCCCCGACCAATCGAATATTATATAACAACTTGCGTACTTTGCAAAATTTATAAATATTACCCACAACTATAACATTATATCAAATTAACTCCATAATATTCAAAAATGATATTTATAGAAAATTCATCTTTATTTATAAAAGTTGGGGTCTTACAACCTCCCTTTCTTATGAAATTTCGCCCTCGAAATTAGGGTACGTACCTGGTATGTCGAAGAGGTAAGGATACCTTGATTTCATTTCAGATTCTAACTCCCAAGTCATTTCCTCAACATCGTGGTTTCTCCACAAAACTTTGACTTGAGGTATAACCTTGGAGCGTAGAATATGTTCCTTCTTATCCAAGATTTGAACAGGAACTTCTTCATACGTCAAATCTTCCGCTATTTCGTCCGGTTCTAACTCAATAATGTGGTTCGGGTCTTCCACATATTTGCGTAACATGGATATGTGAAAAACGTTATGAACACGAGACATACTTGGCGGTAAAGCGAGTCTATAAGCCACAGTTCCTACTCGATCGAGGATTAAAAAATGGACCGATGAATCGAGGATTGAGCTTTCCTCTCTTTCCAAATCTCGTAACTCCTTTCCATGGAGCAACACGTAAGAACACATGATCTCCTACATCAAATTTCACGTCCTTTCGATGAAGATCAGCATAACTCTTTTGTCGATCTTGTGAGGTTTTTATACGTTGTCGGATCGTTTGAATCTTTTCTGTAGTCATACGTACCAACTCCGGTCCCAACAACGTTGCTTCACCCACCTCATCCCAGCATACTGGAGAACGACATTTTCTTCCATACAATGCTTCGAATGGAGCCATGCCAATACTTGCTTGATAACTGTTGTTGTAGGAAAACTCCACCAATGGTAAGAACTTGTCCCAACTTCCCTTGAAGTCAAAGACACAGAGTCTTAATAGATCTTCAAGAGTTTGAATAGTCCTCTCTGATTGTCTGTCCGTCTGAGGATGATATGCTGAACTAAATCGTAACTCCGTGCCTATAGCTTTTTGTAAACTAACCCAAAATCGTGAAGTGAATCTTGGGTCTCGGTCAGAAACTATGGATACTGGCATACCATGCAGTCTTACAATCTCGTTTATGTACATACGAGCAAGACGTTCAAGTGTATAAGTTTCTCGTATCGGTAAGAAATGAGCAGACTTGGTCAATCTATCAACAATGACCCAAATCGCATCAATACCTTGAGAAACCCTAGGAAGACCGGTAACGAAATCCATGGTAATGTGCTCCCACTTCTATTCTGAATTTCAAGTGGTTGCAATGGACCTTTTGGTACTTGATGCTCCGCTTTGACTCGTTGACAAGTTAGACACCTTGAGATAAACAACGCTATCTCTCTCTTCATATTGCTCCACCAAAATGTATGACGAAGATCATGATACATTTTGGTACTTCCAGGATGGATTGCTAACGGTGTGTTGTGCGCCTCCATCAAGATTTCATACTTTAAATCAGGGTTGTTAGGAACACAAATTCTGGAGTTGACTCGAAGTATTCCTTCTTCATCGATTCTTGCTTCCGGCATAGCACCTTTGTAAGACCCCAACTTTTATAAATAAAGATGAATTTTCTATAAATATCATTTTTGAATATTATGGAGTTAATTTGATATAATGTTATAGTTGTGGGTAATATTTATAAATTTTACAAAGTACGCAAGTTGTTATATAATATTCGATTGGTCGGGAAATATTCGTTTTAACAGGGAATATTCATACAACGACACAATCATTGGTGGACCCCACAACGGAATTATTATCGGATTGAGAAAACGACAAAAATATTTTATTAAAAATAACGGCGGAAATTTTACCATTATTACTGTTGAACTACTCGGTAGTAAAAGTACAGTAATACGTGTGGTTGCATAGTAGCACACGGTATTGATTATTAATGCTTATGTGAGAAGTCACTCAGTTTGATTCAATTATTGTCAGTTAATAATATGAATTATTTAGCGATAATGACGTTTTGTTTTATTCGTATTATTAACGTAATAAAACAGAAATATCTTTTTATATAAAACAGAATACTTTATTAAAGTTATTCTATAAATAGAATATATTATATTTTATTTAAAAGATTTTTCTTTAAATATGGACCGTCAAATTAAAGTAATCAATCTGGACCGTTCATGGATTAGTTACTATGCATTCTATTTTTCTATAAATAGCAGCTCATTCCTTCATTATTTCTTACGAATTCACTGAACTCTAGAGAGAGAAACTATAGAGAGAAACTATAGAGAGAGAGAAGAAGAGTATTCTGCTACATAACTACTTCCTTATTTCAGCTCGTCTTTAAAACGGTAAGGGGTGTTATTCTTTCTTATTCATGAAGAGAACTGTTGTTATTCCATTTCTTATTATTCTGTTGGAATAAACTGTATACGTGGTCTACCCTATACTTGGTGACATTCTTCTATTATTCTGTTGGAACATCCTGTCTGTGTGTTTTACACCGGACCTGGTTCCATTTTTATTATTATTCTGTTGGAACATCCTGTCTGTGTGTTTTACACCGGACCTGGTTCCGTCTTGTTATTATTCTGTTGGAACATCCTGTCTGTGTGTTTTACACCGGACCTGGTTCTATTATTTATTATTCTGTCAGAATATCATGTCTGTGCGTTTACGCCGGACCTGGTTCTATTATTTATTATTCTGTCGGAATATCCTGTCTGTGCGTTTACGCCGGACCTGGTTCCATTATTTATTATTCTGTTGGAATAACCTGTCTGTGCGGTCTATCGCATGCATGGTGATTTCTTTTGTTATTTCATTCTTTATTGTACTCAGTTGGTTAAGTTTTGACTTCTATACTCCATGAAGTTAGTAAAATATCCTTGATAATTGCGGTTCATCCAGTATCTTTTCATGAAAATATTCTTCTAAGTATTCTTGAATTTTACTCCACAAAGCAGTATCATGTTGACAATTTGGACGTTGTTAATTCTTGGATAAATTAATTCTTGAACTTGTTTTATTGAATTCTTATATCATTGTCATCATTCTCATGTTTATAAAATGTTAAAAGTCATCTGTGGCCTGTAGTGCATAGTTGGATTTGGTATGATTATGACCAGGGATTATTCGGTATAATCATGACCGTAATGTTACAAATGATGTGGTAAAAGTCCTCATTGGCCTGTAGTGCATTGATGGACAGTTGTTGGCATGAACATGACCATTAATGAATATACGAATATCCTTGGCCGTCGTGCAGGGGTGATTCGATGATGTGAATTATTTTATTAAGCTGAGTCTCAGCGATCACAGTGTTGGAAAATCTTTTAAATCATAAAAGATAGTAGAGTTTATTTTCTACTTGACTCTTTTAATGGATTGCTTGTTCCGCTGCAGTTAAACTTGATGTCTATTATATTTTATCAGTTTAACATTGTTGAAGGCTAATGATAATTTATTCTGCATTATCTTAGTCATAATATTTCTTACTGGGCTACTTGAGCTCACCCTTTCTTTCACTGTTCTCTTCAGAAAATGAGAACGTAGCTGGGGCAAGTCGGGGAACGGAGTGATGGTCCGAATGATAGTATTAGTTAGTAGTCCTCACTATTCTATGTAATGGTGTGTTAATAAATGTAATGAGGACTCTTTTTGAGTATGAATACTCTCTAGAAGATAATATTTGTATTCAAACTCACAGTTTATGTTTTGTCGTATTGTACACGACAGTTGTATTAGTAAGTTGTATTTGTATTCTGTACTATGTATCTGACGACCCAAGATGGGTGATGTATACCTAATTTTGGGGGGCGTCACAGTTGGTATCAGAGCTTAGGGATATGATCCCTGGCTAAGATGTGAGAATAGAACTAGGAGGGGAGAGACGGGGAATTCCTTCGCTAGTATGACCTACCTAAGTTTATTTGCATGGTATTTAATTGGTCGGTCATAATATAAGGATAATATATGACATATCAATTAACTTTTATTTTGTGGCAGTATCTGAAAATGGCATCTGAGAATGTTGAGAATAGCAATGGAGCACAGGCGACTGTTGATTCACCACATATCAATAATCAGGATAATGTGCATCAGGAAGGTGACAATCCTCATGCAAACAACAACACTGACCAAATGATGAATGATCAAATGTTCAGAGGCTTTATGCAATTCATGCAACAACAGGTGAAAGCGGCTCATGTCCACAACGTAGGTGGAAATACTGAAAACTCTCTGGCGGTCACCGCTAAACAGTTTAAGGAGTTGGAACCACCGGAGTTTAAGGGAGAACCCAAACCACTTGTAGCTGAAACATGGATAAAGCAGATCACCAAGATATTTGATGTCTTGGGTTGCTCCGAGGAGCAAAAGGTTCCCTTTGCCGCCTTTATGTTACGAGGAGAGACAGATTACTGGTGGGAATCGATAAAACGTACTCAACCTGCCGCACTGAAGATGTCTTGGGAGAAGTTTCAAGAGCTGTTTAACGATAAATACTTTCCCGAGAGTATTCGTCACATGAAGGAGGTGGAGTTCATCAAATTGGAGCAGAATAATATGACCGTGTCGCAGTACGAGGCAAAATTTACGGAGTTATCCCGATTTGCGTCCCACCTGGTGGATAATGAAAAAAGAATGGCACGGATGTTTTTAAGAGGTTTGAAGCCGGAGATACGTCAACATCTTGTTTCTCATAAATTGTGTTTGTATTCAGATGTTGTAAATAGGGCTCAGTTGGTGGAGCGCGATAACGAGACAACGCAACCAAAAGAGAGCAGCCGGCAAAATGATAATACCAGTGAGAGCAGTCATCGAAGCGGTGACAACAAGCGTGGAGGGAATCAACATGCCAGAAATGGTAACCACTTCGGTGGTAATCAGGGCCAAAACAATAAGAATGGACATTTCAAGAAGAGGAGATTCAACAATGATGGAAAGACGTCAGCACCAGCACCTGTCGTTAAGGAAGGAGAACGACCACCTATCATATGTTTCAAATGCGGAGGGGAGGGGCACATCAGTCCAAACTGCGCGATGTCGTCCAAAGCATGTTATAATTGTGGAAGAGAAGGTCATTTAGCCCGATTTTGTCGTTTACCAAAGACAAATTCAGCTAGGATGGAGGCACCAAAGGTCGTCCCAGAAAAGTCAAAACTGGTTGTGCAAGGGAGAGCGTTTGTTGTGAACTCCCAGAAAGCAAAGAACCCGAATGAGGTCATCACGGGTAAGCTTATCATAAACTCTAACGAAGTCTATACTTTATTTGATACCGGTTCTACCCATTCTTTTATTTCTCCTACTTGCGCTCATCGATTAAATTTGATTCCGGGGAAATTAGACTTTGACTTAGCTGTTGAAACTCCATTGGGAGAAACCTTCATTACATCCACGGTTTATAAGTCTTGTTTGGTTCAAGTTGGTACCCACACATTACCTGTAGATCTGATTTCATTAAAAATACTTGCATTTGACGTGATTCTAGGGATTGATTGGGTAACTACTCATCATGCAAAAATTGATTGTTTTCGTAAGGTTGTTAGCTTTCATATTCCTAATCGACCTATTATGCGAATTCAAGCAACCAAACCATTAAAATCAATCGTTGTCATCTCAAGCCATAAAGCTATTCGTTTATTGAAAAACGGATGTTAAGCTTTCTTAGCTCATGTCACAGATCTAAACAAAAATACGTCAGCTTTGAATGATATTTCTGTTGTTAATAAATTTCCTGACGTATTTCCCGAAGAACTTCCTGGCCTACCCCCAGAGCGTGAAATTGAATTTTGTATCGACCTTGAACCCGGTACAAAATCCATTTCTAAAGCCCCATATCGAATGGCTCCTATTGAACTTCAGGAGTTAAAGACCCAACTGCAGGAATTGTTAGACATTGGTTTTATTCATCCTAGTACTTCTCCTTGGGGTGCTCCTGTTCTGTTCGTGAAGAAGAAAGATGGAAGTATGCGACTTTGTATTGATTATCGGGAGTTGAATCATGTCACCATAAAAATAGGTACCCATTGCCACGTATTGATGACCTGTTTGACCAGTTGCAAGGAGCACAATTCTTTTCAAAGATCGATCTTCGTTCTGGATATCATCAGCTGAAGGTTAGAACTGAGGATATTCCAAAGACTGCCTTCAGAACTCGGTATGGGCATTATGAATTCTTAGTTATGTCTTTTGGATTGACTAATGCTCCTGCTGCCTTCATGGATATGATGAACAGGGTATTTAAAGAATATTTGGATCACTTTGTGGTCGTCTTTATCGATGATATCCTTGTTTATTCCAAAAGCCGTGAAGATCATGAGCAACACTTGAGGCTGGTACTCCAAAAGCTTCGTGAATACAAACTTTATGCCAAGTTGAAGAAATGCGAGTTCTGGCTGGAAGAGGTAGCATTCCTTGGGCACGTAGTATCAAGTCGTGGAATATCTGTTGACCCGGCAAAGATTGAAGCTATTCAAAGCTGGGAGCAACCTAAATCAGTAACCGAAGTACGTAGCTTTCTCGGTCTAGCTGGTTATTATCGGAGATTCGTGGAAGGATTTTCTCGAATCGCTACTCCATTAACTCAGCTGACTCGGAAAGATACAAAGTTCGGTTGGAGCGAAGAATGTTAGCAGAGTTTTCAAGAACTCAAGAGGAGACTCATTTCAGCACCTGTTCTAACAATACCATCTGGCTCGGAGGGATTTGTCATCTATAGTGATGCTTCGAGCAAAGGGTTGGGATGCGTTCTCATGCAACATGGAAAAGTCATAGCCTATGCATCAAGACAACTCAGGGAATATGAGAGGAATTATCCTACTCATGATCTAGAGTTGGCAGCTGTTGTCTTTGTACTTAAAATTTGGAGGCATTACTTGTATGGGGAGAAGGTGGAGATCTTTACGGATCATAAAAGCCTCAAATATTTCTTCACTCAAAAGGAACTCAACATGCGACAACGACGTTGGCTTGAATTGTTGAAAGATTATGATCATACCATTCAATATCATCCTGGAAAAGCGAACTTGGTAGCTGACGCATTGAGTAGAAGATCATATGCAAGTACGAGTGCGATATTGTCAACACAAAGACCCATTTTGTGTGATTTGCAAAGGATGGAGATAGAGTTAAAGACTCCAGGGACCCATGTGATGATGACGAATATACGAGTAGAACCCACTTTAATCGATAAAGTTAAAGCTGCTCAAGCTACAGACCTGGAGCTGATGCGTATGAGGAAGAAAGTGCAAGAAGGTTGTGACGCCCCCAAAATTAGGTATACATCACCCATCTTGGGTCGTCAGATACATAGTACAAATTACAAATACAACTTACTAATACAACTGTCGTGTACAATACGACAAAACATAAACTGTGAGTTTGAATACAAATATTATCTTCTAGAGAGTATTCATACTCAAAAGGAGTCCTCATTACATTTATTAACACAACATTACATAGAATAGTGAGGACTACTAACTAATACTATCATTCGGACCATCACTCCGTTTCCCGACTTGCCCTAGCTACGTTCTCATTTCCTGAAGAGAACAGTGAAAGAAAGGGTGAGCTCAACTAGCCCAGTAAGAAATATTATGACTAAGATAATGCAGAATAAATTATCATTAGCCTTCAACAATGTTAAACTGATAAAATATAATAGACATCAAGTTTAACTGCAGCGGAACAAGCAATCCATTAAAAGAGTCAAGTAGAAAATAAACCCTACTATCTTTTATGATTTAAAAGATTTTTCAACACTGTGATCGCTGGGACTCAGCTTAATAAAATAATCCACATCATCGAATCACCCCTGCACTACGGCCAAGGATATTCGTGTATTCATTAATGGTCATGATCATGCCAACAACTGTCCATCAATGCACTACGGGCCAATGAGGACTTTTACCACATCATTTGTAACATTACGGTCATGATTATACCGAATAATCCCTGGTCATAATCATACCAAGTCCATCTATGCACTACAGGCCACAGATGACTTTCAACATTTTATAAACATGAGGATGATGACAATGATATAAGAATTCAATAAAACAAGTTCAAGAATTAATTTATCCAAGAATTAACAACGTCCAAATTGTCAACATGATACTGCATTGTGGAGTAAAATTCAAGAATACATAGAAGAATATTTTGATGAAAAGATACTGGATGAACCGCAATTATCAAGGATATTCCACTAATTCCATGGAGTATAAAAGTCAAAACTTAACCAACTGAGTACAATAAAGAATGAAATAACAAAAGAAATCACCATGCATGCGATAGACCGCACAGACAGGTTATTCCAACAGAATAATAAATAATGGAACCAGGTCCGGCGTAAACGCACAGACAGGATATTCCGACAGAATAATAAATAATGAAACCAGGTCCGGCGTAAATGCACAGACAGGATATTCCGACAGAATAATAAATAATGGAACCAGGTCCGGTGTAAAACACACAGACAGGATGTTCCAACAGAATAATAAGAAGACGGAACCAGGTCCGGTGTAAAACACACAGACAGGATGTTCCAACAGAATAATAATAAAAACGGAATCAGGTCCGATGTAAAACACACAGACAGGATGTTCCAACAGAATAATAGAAGAATGTCACCAAGTATAGGGTAGACCACGTATACAGGTTATTCCAACAGAATAATAAGAAATGGAATAACAACAGTTCTCTTCATGAATAAGAAAGAATAACACCCCTTACCGTTTTAAAGACGAGCTGAAATAAGGAAGTAGTTAAGTAGCAGAATACTCTTCTTCTCTCTCTCTATAGTTTCTCTCTATAGTTTCTCTCTCTAGAGTTCAGTGAATTCGTAAGAAATAATGAAGGAATGGGCTGCTATTTATAGAAAAATAGAATACATAGTAACTAATCCATGAACGGTCCAGATTGATTACTTTAATCTGACGGTCCATATTTAAAGAAAAATCTTTTAAATAAAATATAATATATTCTATTTATAGAATAACTTTAATAAAGTATTCTGTTTTATATAAAAAGATGTTTCTGTTTTATTACGTTAATAATACGAATAAAACAAAACGTCATTATCGCTAAATAATTCATATTATTAACTGACAATAATTGAATCAAACTGAGTGACTTCTCACATAAGCATTAATAATCAATACCGTGTGCTACTATACAACCACACGTATTACTGTACTTTTACTACCGAGTAGTTCAACAGTAACAATGGTAAAATTTCCGCCGTTATTTTTAATAAAATATTTTTGTCGTTTTCTCAATCCGACAATAATTCCGTTGTGGGGTCCTCCAATGATTGTGTCGTTGTACGAATATTCCCTGTTAAAACGAATATTCCCCGACCAATCGAATATTATATAACAACTTGCGTACTTTGTAAAATTTATAAATATTACCCACAACTATAACATTATATCAAATTAACTCCATAATATTCAAAAATGATATTTATAGAAAATTCATCTTTATTTATAAAAGTTGGGGTCTTACAATATCAGTTATGTTTTTATTTGAAAATCAAAAGCCATAAGGCTTGTTTGGCTAATCAAAATAATATAACTCATTAACCCTTACACCTTGTTTGGTAAATCTAATTAAAATAAATGGATTAATCCTTATACCTTGTTTGCTAAAACATTATTAGATTAAAGACTTATTATGCAATAAGACATGTTTGGCAGAAACTAAATTAAAGTCCTTTAACTTATTTTAATAACTCTTTTATAGCAAAGTTATTAGTCACACTTTTATTTAATTAATAAATCAATTAAAACATTAATCTATTAAATTACTTTAGCACATAATTTAATAACACATAACTATAATTTCTTTTATAATTATAATTTTATTTAACCAACTAATATTTTAAATTACAATTTCCCATTTAAAATATTATAATTTATTTAAATCACTGTAAGCTCTCTAGCTTACTTATTAAATTAATTTATTATATAATCTCATAATAATTAATTTCTTAACTCCTTAATTATTTATTCAACAAATAATTAACTAAACCACATCAACTCAAATTGCCATTAAATACTTATATAATTCATTAAATATTTAATATTGTAAATAAATATTTGATATTTAATATTTAATTATTTATTTAGCAAATAATTAACTAAACCACATCAACTCAAATTGAACAATTATTTATTCAACCATAAACATATCCATTAAATATTTATATAAATCAATAAATATTTAATATTACACTTTAAAATTCTGGAATGTTACAGCTATGGATTCTTTTCGTCCAAGGGTGCAAAGATGAATTATTTTATGGCATGATCAGGACCGTTGATGAAAACACGATTATCTTTGGCCCGTAGTGCATAGATAATTCGTGGTCGTGATATTAACGAATATCCTTGGCCTGTAACGCAGGGATGATTCGATGATGTAGATTAATTATTGAGCTGAGTCTTAACAATGAAATATTAATTCATGGATGTGATATTAACGAATATCCTTGGCCATAGTGCAGGGGTGATTCGATGATGTGGATTATTTATTAAGCTGAGTCTCAGCGTAAAATATTGATAATAAACTTTTAATTCGTAGAAGATAGTAAATATCATGCTCTACTTGACTCTTCTAAAATACAGTTGTATGTCTTTGGCCTGTAGTGCAAAGATGAATTGTTAATGAATATCTTTGGTCGTAGTGCAAAGATGAATTTATTAGTATGATTATGAGCAGAAATTGTGATTTGGTATAACCATGATTTTTGATGTTTCAGGTGAAGATAGGTGATGAAAATTATCTTCGTCCTGAGTGCGAAGAGAAATTTAGAATCACAATTATGATTATGAGTTATTCATATGATTGTGGACAGGAATTGTTGATTGATGTTACAGGGATAAAATATTGTTGGTGGACTTTTAACATAGAGAAGATAATAGACATTATGGTCTATTTGACTCTTTTAATGGATTGCTCGTTCCGCTGCAACTATGGTTGGAAAGTTTTATCATCTACCATATGTTCTAAATCTCTGATTTATTACTGAAGAAGGCTATTGATGATGTAAATTATCTTTAGTCATGATATTCTTTACTGGGCTAGTTGTGCTCACCCTTTTTCCTTCACAATTCCTTTCAGGTAATAAGAGTGTAGCTGGGTTGAGCGGGGATAACATGGGAATAGAACGGTGGTCTATAGCTGTGACAACACCAAAATAGGTTCATTCCACCCAACCTATTCTGAGTCGTCAGATACATGGTACAGAAAATAACTACAACTTTATTACAATAATTGTCGTGCAAAATACAACAACACATATGCTGTAAGTTTGGATACAAATATATACCAACTGTGACTCTCATCCCAACCTTGGATAGCACGTTACAATGACACCGTACATAAAGGTATAGTCAAAAACTGTTTTAGAAATTAGAATCTTTGGGAAGTGCTCAAGGAAACCTTTGTACATAGGAGGCCATGCTTCTAGGTTGTGATAGATATCATATGGCCACAGAATTATCCTTGGTTGACCCAATATACCCCAAAAAAAACGAGAAGATTACTATCATATTTTTCCCAATGGTGAGTCTTCTCTTGACTTATCATTATCTCCACTGTCTCTAATTGAGAATTATACTTCAAACAAACACCAAGATTATATAGGTAGTGCTCGTAAATATACTCAGCAAGTAGATGAGCACAATCCTGTCTTATGATGACACGAGGTTGTCATTAGACATCTTGTATGATAGTGGCAAAACACCCTTCTAACGTTGGGTTCGCTTCACCCTAGATGATTCACCAAATATAACTACTAAATGATGACCACCGTTCTATTCCCCTGTTACGCCCGCTCGACCCAGCTACACTCTTATTACCTGAAAGGAATTGTGAAACAGAAGGGTGAGCACAACTAGCCCAGTAAAGAATATCACGACTAAAGATAAATAAGTTATCAATAGCCTTCAACAGAATTAAATCAGAGATTTAGAACATATAGTCGATGATAAAAATTTTAACCATAGTTGCAGCGGAACGAGCAATCCATTAGAAGAGTCAAATAGACTACAAAATCTATTATCTTCTCCATGTTAAAAATCTACCAACAATATTTTATCCCTGTAACATCAATCAACAATTTTGGTCCACAATCATATGAATAACTCATAATCATAATTGTAGTTCTAAATTCCTCTTCTCATCCAGGACGAAGATAATTTTTATCACCTATCTTTACCTGAAACATCGAAGCTCATGGTCATACCAAATCATAATTCATGTTCATAATCATACTAATAAATTCATCTTTGCACTACGGGCCAAAGATATTCGTCGACAGTTCATCTTTCCACTACTGGCCAAAGATATTCAACAACAGATCATCTTTGCACTACGGGCCAAAGATATTCATCAACAATTCATATTTGCACTACAGGCCAAATATATTAATATCTCAAAGAAAAATATAATCATTTCAGAATTTATATAAACAATAATTATAACCATGTTGATCAATTCACCTTTACACTTAAGTTAAAGATATTCAATTATAAATTTAATGGTCATGATCATACCAGTCAACAATTCATCTTTGCACTACAGGCCAAAGATATTCCTCAGTCACGATCATACCAATAATTTACCCATCTTTACACTCAAGTGAAAGAGAAATTCAACATCAGGGTTATAAAAATGTTATATAAAATAATAAAAATAATATGATCAACAACTGCATTTATTTTCAAGAGCAACAATTATAAATCAACGATAATTTGGTAAGAAAAAGAAACCAATTTTTGTCGTGAATAGTACCCGTGAATAGTAACTCGTGAATAGTAATTCATGAATAGTAACTCGACATGAAAAAGATAAAAATTTCACAATAAAATCCATACTAATATTTCGGTATAATGATATTGAAAGAATAATATTTCTTAAGCTTATAAACAATTTATTTTATTTGTTTACACTTTACTAAATAATACATTTAATCATCTTAAAATGTCAAACTCATAAGATTTTATTACCAATAACCAAAACCCTCATCAAATATCTGCATATACCTCATATAGGATTCTCAAGCCATAAAATCCTATTTTCCAATTTTTTTACGTCACATAACATATTTAATTCATTTACTCATAACTAGTCTATTTTCATGAAAAATACCAAATCAGTTCCAAAAATATTTCTTTTCTGGAATTTAGCAGAATATAGTCCCATATTGAACATATATTTTTCTCAGAATTTTTAAAACTCATTTACTATTTTTCATATGGCCAAAACAACCGAATATTTAGACATTTATCATAAATTGTAATTTTATCCAAAAATTCCAAAATTCACAGAGTACACTAATATTATATAGATATACTTCCAATAAAAATTTCATCCATTTTAGAGTTAACCACAAGGAGTTATAAGCGGTTACTTTTAAAATAGTCTTTTCTCATAAAATTCATAACTCTTAATCTATACATCCAAAAATCACCATTTTTGGACACAATCAATAAAACTCATCAAAATATCATTTTAAATTTTTCCAGAATTTTCTGAAGGTCAGAAGAAGTACGAACTAAAAAACATAATAACCCTTAAAATCCCTTACCACAAAAGAGCAGTACTTCTAACTTGAATATCGGATATAACGCTGAGCAACACTCAAGATATCTAAATACTCACAAAAATATGCTTGATAATATAGAAAGAAAGAAAACTTATTTCTAGTGTGATTTTTAATGTAAGATCCCAACTTTTATAAATAAAGATGAATTTTCTATAAATATCATTTTTGAATATTATGGAGTTAATTTGATATAATGTTATAGTTGTGGGTAATATTTATAAATTTTGTAAAGTACGCAAGTTGTTATATAATATTCAATTGGTCGGGGAATATTCGTTTTAACAGGGAATATTCGTACAACGACACAATCATTGGTGGACCCCACAACGGACTTATTGTCGGATTGAGAAAATGACAAAAATATTTTATTAAAAATAATGACAGAAATTTTACCATTGTTACTGTTGAACTACTCGGTAGTAAAAGTACAGTAATACGTGTGGTTGTATAGTAGCACACGGTATTGATTATTAATGCTTATGTGAGAAGTCACTCAGTTTGATTCAATTATTGTCAGTTAATAATATGAATTATTTAGCGATAATGACGTTTTATTTTATTCGTATTATTAACGTAATAAAACAGAAACATCTTTTTATATAAAACAGAATACTTTATTAAAGTTATTCTATAAATAGAATATATTATATTTTATTTAAAAGATTTTTCTTTAAATATGGACCGTCAGATTAAAGTAATCAATCTGAACCGTTCATGGATTAGTTACTATGCATTCTATTTTTCTATAAATAGCAGCTCATTCCTTCATTATTTCTTACGAATTCACTGAACTCTAGAGAGAGAAACTATAGAGAGAAACTATAGAGAGAGAGAAGAAGAGTTTCTGCTACTTAACTACTTCTTTATTTCAGCTCGTCTTTAAAACGGTAAGGGGTGTTATTCTTTCTTATTCATGAAGAGAACTGTTGTTATTCCATTTCTTATTATTCTGTTGGAATAACCTGTATACGTGGTCTACCCTATACTTGGTGACATTCTTCTATTATTCTGTTGGAACATCCTGTCTGTGTGTTTTACACCGGACCTGGTTCCATTTTTATTATTATTCTGTTGGAACATCCTGTCTGTGTGTTTTACACCGGACCTGGTTCCGTCTTGTTATTATTCTGTTGGAACATCCTGTCTGTGTGTTTTACACCGGACCTGGTTCTATTATTTATTATTCTGTCAGAATATCCTGTCTGTGCGTTTACGCCGGACCTGGTTCCATTATTTATTATTCTGTCGGAATATCCTGTCTGTGCGTTTACGCCGGACCTGGTTCCATTATTTATTATTCTGTTGGAATAACCTGTCTGTGCGGTCTATCGCATGCATGGTGATTTCTTTTGTTATTCCATTCTTTATTATACTCAATTGGTTAAGTTTTGACTTCTATACTCCATGAAGTTAGTAAAATATCCTTGATAATTGCGGTTCATCCAGTATCTTTTCATGAAAATATTCTTCTAAGTATTCTTGAATTTTACTCCACAAAGCAGTATCATGTTGACAATTTGGACGTTGTTAATTCTTGGATAAATTAATTCTTGAACTTGTTTTATTGAATTCTTATATCATTGTCATCATTCTCATGTTTATAAAATGTTAAAAGTCATTTGTGGCCTGTAGTGCATAGATGGACTTGGTATGATTATGACCAGAGATTATTCGGTATAATCATGACCGTAATGTTACAAATGATGTGGTAAAAGTCCTCATTGGCCTGTAGTGCATTGATGGACAGTTGTTGGCATGAACATGACCATTAATGAATATACGAATATCCTTGGCCGTCGTGCAGGGGTGATTCGATGATGTGAATTATTTTATTAAGCTGAGTCTCAGCGATCACAGTGTTGGAAAATCTTTTAAATCATAAAAGATAGTAGAGTTTATTTTTTACTTGACTCTTTTAATGGATTGCTTGTTCCGCTGCAGTTAAACTTGATGTCTATTATATTTTATCAGTTTAACATTGTTGAAGGCTAATGATAATTTATTCTGCATTATCTTAGTCATAATATTTCTTACTGGGCTACTTGAGCTCACCCTTTCTTTCACTGTTCTCTTCAGGAAATGAGAACGTAGCTGGGGCAAGTCGGGGAACGGAGTGATGGTCCGAATGATAGTATTAGTTAGTAGTCCTCACTATTCTATGTAATGGTGTGTTAATAAATGTAATGAGGACTCCTTTTGAGTATGAATACTCTCTAGAAGATAATATTTGTATTCAAACTCACAGTTTATGTTTTGTCGTATTGTACACGACAGTTGTATTAGTAAGTTGTATTTGTATTCTGTACTATGTATCTGACGACCCAAGATGGGTGATGTATACCTAATTTTGGGGGCGTCACAGTTGGTATCAGAGCTTAGGGTTATGATCCCTGGCTAAGATGTGAGAATAGAACTAGGAGGGGAGAGACGGGGAATTCCTTCGCTAGTATGACCTACCTAAGTTTATTTGCATGGTATTTAATTGGTCGGTCATAATATAAGGATAATATATGACATATCAATTAACTTTTATTTTGTGGCAGTATCTGAAAATGGCATCTGAGAATGTTGAGAATAGCAATGGAGCACAGGCGACTGTTGATTCACCACATATCAATAATCAGGATAATATGCATCAGGAAGGTGACAATCCTCATGCAAACAACAACACTGACCAAATGATGAATGATCAAATGTTCAGAGGCTTTATGCAATTCATGCAACAACAGGTGAAAGCGGCTCATGTCCACAACGTAGGTGGAAATATTGAAAACTCTCTGGCGGTCACCGCTAAACAGTTTAAGGAGTTGGGACCACCGGAGTTTAAGGGAGAATCCAAACCACTTGTAGCTGAAACATGGATAAAGCAGATCACCAAGATATTTGATGTCTTGGGTTACTCCGAGGAGCAAAAGGTTCCCTTTGCCGCCTTTATGTTGCGAGGAGAGGCAGATTACTGGTAGGAATCGATAAAGCGTACTCAACCTGCCGCACTGAAGATATCCTGGGAGAAGTTCTAAGAGCTGTTTAACGACAAATACTTTCCCGAGAGTATTCGTCACATGAAGGAGGTGGAGTTCATCAAATTGGAGCAGAATAATATGATCGTGTCGCAGTACGAGGCAAAATTTACGGAGTTATCCCGGTTTGCGTCCCACCTGGTGGATAATGAAGAAAGAATGACGCGAATGTTTTTAAGAGGTTTGAAGCCGGAGATACGTCAACATCTTGTTTCTCATAAACTGTGTTTGTATTCAGATGTTGTAAATAGGGCTCAGTTGGTGGAGCGCGATAACGAGACAACACAACCAAAAGAGAGCAGCCGGCAAAATGATAATACCAGTGAGAGCAGTCATCGAAGCGGTGACAATAAGCGTGGAGGGAATCAACAGGCCAGAAATGGTAACCACTTCGGTGGTAATCAGGGCCAAAACAATAAGAATGGGCATTTCAAGAAGAGGAGATTCAACAATGATGGAAAGACGTCAGCACCAGCACCTGTCGTTAAGGAAGGAGAACGACCACCTATCATATGTTTCAAATGCGGAGGGGAGGGGCACATCAGTCCAAACTGCGCGATGTCGTCCAAAGCATGTTATAATTGTGGAAGAGAAGGTCATTTAGCCCGATTTTGTCGTTTACCGAAGACAAATTCAGCTAGGATGGAGGCACCAAAGGTCGTCCCAGAAAAGTCAAAACCGGTTGTGCAAGGGAGAGCGTTTGTTGTGAACTCCCAGAAAGCAAAGAACCCGAATGAGGTCATCACGGGTAAGCTTATCATAAACTCTAACGAAGTCTATACTTTATTTGATACCGGTTCTACCCATTCTTTTATTTCTCCTACTTGCGCTCATCGATTAAATTTGATTCCGGGGAAATTAGACTTTGACTTAGCTGTTGAAACTCCATTGGGAGAAACCTTCATTACATCCACGGTTTATAAGTCTTGTTTGGTTCAAGTTGGTACCCACACATTACCTGTCGATCTGATTTCATTAAAAATACTTGCATTTGACGTGATTCTAGGGATTGATTGGTTAACTACTCATCATGCAAAAATTGATTGTTTTCGTAAGGTTGTTAGCTTTCATATTCCTAATCGACCTATTATGCGAATTCAAGCAACCAAACCATTAAAATCAATCGCTGTCATCTCAAGCCATAAAGCTATTCGTTTATTGAAAAATGGATGTCAAGCTTTCTTAGCTCATGTCACAGATCTAAACAAAAATACGTCAGCTTTGAATGATATTTCTGTTGTTAATAAATTTCCTGACGTATTTCCCGAAGAACTTCCTGGCCTACCCCCAGAGCGTGAAATTGAATTTTGTATCGACCTTGAACCCGGTACAAAACCCATTTCCAAAGCCCCATATCGAATGGCTCCGATTGAACTTCAGGAGTTAAAGACCCAACTACAGGAATTGTTAGACATTGGTTTTATTCGTTCTAGTACTTCTCCTTGGGGTGCTCCTGTTCTGTTCGTGAAGAAGAAAGATGGGAGTATGCGACTTTGTATTGATTATCGGGAGTTGAATCATGTCACCATCAAAAAGAGGTACCCATTGCCACGTATTGATGACCTGTTTGACCAGTTGCAAGGAGCACAATTCTTTTCAAAGATCGATCTTCGTTCTAGATATCATCAGCTGAAGGTTAGAACTGAGGATATTCTAAAGACTGCCTTCAGAACTCGGTATGGGCATTATGAATTCTTAGTTATGTCTTTTGGATTGACTAATGCTCCTGCTGCCTTCATAGATATGATGAACAGGGTATTCAAGGAATATTTGGATCACTTTGTGGTCGTCTTTATCGACGACATCCTTATTTATTCCAAAAGCCGTGAAGATCATGAGCAACACTTGAGGCTGGTACTCCAAAAGCTTCGTGAATACAAACTTTATGCCAAGTTAAAGAAATGCGAGTTCTGGCTGAAAGAGGTAGCATTCCTTGGGCACGTAGTATCAAGTCTTGGAATATCGGTTGACCCGGCAAAAATTGAAGCAATTCAAAGCTGGGAGCAACCTAAATCAGTGACCGAGGTACGTAGCTTTCTTGGTTTAGCTGGTTATTATCGGAGATTCGTGGAAGGATTTTCTCGAATCGCTACTCCATTAACTCAGCTGACTCAGAAAGATATAAAGTTCGGTTGGAGCGAAGAATGTGAGCAGAGTTTTCAAAAACTCAAGAGGAAACTCATTTCAGCACCTGTTCTAACAATACCATCTGGCTCGGAGGGATTTGTCATCTACAGTGATGCTTCGAGCAAAGGGTTGGGATGCGTTCTTATGCAACATGGAAAAGTCATAGCCTATGCATCAAGACAACTCAGGGAATATGAGAGGAATTATCCTACTCATGATCTAGAGTTGGCAGCTGTTGTCTTTGCACTTAAAATTTGGAGGCATTACTTGTATGGGGAGAAGGTGGAGATCTTTACGGATCATAAAAGCCTCAAATATTTCTTCACTCAAAAGGAACTCAACATGCGACAACGACGTTGGCTTGAATTGTTGAAAGATTATGATCATACCATTCAATATCATCCTGGAAAAGCGAACTTGGTAGCTGACGCATTGAGTAGAAGATCATATGCAAGTACGAGTGCGATATTGTCAACACAAAGACCCATTTTGTGTGATTTGCAAAGGATGGAGATAGAGTTAAAGACTCCAGGGACCCATGTGATGATGGCGAATATACGAGTAGAACCAACTTTAATCGATAAGTTAAAGCTGCTCAAGCTACAGACCTAGAGCTGATGCGTATGAGGAAGAAAGTGCAAGAAGGTTCTATGCCGGAAGCAAGAATCGATGAAGAATGAATACTTCGAGTCAACTCCAGACTTTGTGTTCCTAACAACCCTGATTTAAAGTATGAAATCATGATGGAGGTGCACAACACACCGTTTGCAATCCATCCTGGAAGTACCAAAATGTATCATGATCTTCGTCATACATTTTGGTGGAGCAATATGAAGAGAGAGATAGCCCTGTTTATCTCAAGGTGTCTAACTTGTCAACGAGTCAAAGCGGAGCATCAAGTACCAAAAGGTCCATTGCAACCACTTGAAATTCCAGAATGGAAGTGGGAGCACATTACCATGGATTTCGTTACCGGTCTTCCTAGGGTTTCTCAAGGTATTGATGCGATTTGGGTCATTGTTGATAGATTGACCAAGTCTGCTCATTTCTTACCGATACGAGAAACTTATACACTTGAACGTCTTGCTCGTATGTACATAAACGAGATTGTAAGACTGCATGGTATGCCAGTATCCATAGTTTCTGACCGAGACCCAAGATTCACTTCACGATTTTGGGTTAGTTTACAAAAAGCTATGGGCACGGAGTTACGATTTAGTTCAGCATATCATCCTCAGACGGACGGACAATCAGAGAGGACTATTCAAACTCTTGAAGATCTATTAAGACTCTGTGTCTTTGACTTCAAGGGAAGTTGGGACAAGTTCTTACCATTGGTGGAGTTTTCCTACAACAACAGTTATCAAGCAAGTATTGGCATGGCTCCATTCGAAGTATTGTATGGAAGAAAATGTCATTCTCCAGTATGCTGGGATGAGGTGGGTGAAGCAACGTTGTTGGGACCGGAGTTGGTACGTATGACTACAGAAAAGATTCAAACGATCCGACAACGTATAAAAATCTCACAAGATCGACAAAAGAGTTATGCTGATCTTCATCGGAAGGACGTGGAATTTGATGTAGGAGATCATGTGTTCTTACGTGTTGCTCCATGGAAAGGAGTTACGAGATTTGGAAAGAGAGGAAAGCTCAATCCTCGATTCATCGGTCCATTTTTAATCCTCGATCGAGTAGGAACTGTGGCTTATAGACTCGCTTTACCGCCAAGTATGTCTCGTGTTCATAACGTTTTTCACATATCCATGTTACGCAAATATGTGGAAGACCCGAACCACATTATTGAGTTAGAACCGGATGAAATAGCGGAAGATTTGACGTATGAAGAAGTTCCTGTTCAAATCTTGGATAAGAAGGAACATATTCTACGCTCCAAGGTTATACCTCAAGTCAAAGTTTTGTGGAGAAACCACGATGTTGAGGAAATGACTTGGGAGTTAGAATCTGAAATGAAATCAAGGTATCCATACCTCTTTGACATACCAGGTACGTACCCTAATTTCGAGGGCGAAATTTCATAAGAAGGGGAGGTTGTAAGACCCCAACTTTTATAAATAAAGATGAATTTTCTATAAATATCATTTTTGAATATTATGGAGTTAATTTGATATAATGTTATAGTTGTGGGTAATATTTATAAATTTTGCAAAGTACGCAAGTTGTTATATAATATTCGATTGGTCGGGGAATATTCGTTTTAACAGGGAATATTCGTACAACGACACAATCATTGGTGGACCCCACAACGGAATTATTGTCGGATTGAGAAAACGACAAAAATATTTTATTAAAAATAACGGCGGAAATTTTACCATTGTTACTGTTGAACTACTCGGTAGTAAAAGTACAGTAATACGTGTGGTTGCATAGTAGCACACGGTATTGATTATTAATGCTTATGTGAGAAGTCACTCAGTTTGATTCAATTATTGTCAGTTAATAATATGAATTATTTAGCGATAATGACGTTTTGTTTTATTCGTATTATTAACGTAATAAAACAGAAACATCTTTTTATATAAAACAGAATACTTTATTAAAGTTATTCTATAAATAGAATATATTATATTTTATTTAAAAGATTTTTCTTTAAATATGGACCGTCAAATTAAAGTAATCAATCTGGACCGTTCATGGATTAGTTACTATGCATTCTATTTTTCTATAAATAGCAGCTCATTCCTTCATTATTTCTTACGAATTCACTGAACTCTAAAGAGAGAAACTATAGAGAGAAACTATAGAGAGAGAGAAGAAGAGTTTCTGCTACTTAACTACTTCTTTATTTCAGCTCGTCTTTAAAATGGTAAGGGGTGTTATTCTTTCTTATTCATGAAGAGAACTGTTGTTATTCCATTTCTTATTATTCTGTTGGAATAACCTGTATACGTGGTCTACCCTATACTTGGTGACATTCTTCTATTATTCTGTTGGAACATCCTGTCTGTGTGTTTTACACCGGACCTGGTTCCGTTTTTATTATTATTCTGTTGGAACATCCTGTCTGTGTGTTTTACACCGGACCTGGTTCCGTCTTGTTATTATTCTGTTGGAACATCCTGTCTGTGTGTTTTACACCGGACCTGGTTCTATTATTTATTATTCTGTCAGAATATCCTGTCTGTGCGTTTACGCCGGACCTGGTTCCATTATTTATTATTCTGTCGGAATATCCTGTCTGTGCGTTTACGCCGGACCTGGTTCCATTATTTATTATTCTGTTGGAATAACCTGTCTGTGCGGTCTATCGCATGTATGGTGATTTCTTTTGTTATTTCATTCTTTATTGTACTCAGTTGGTTAAGTTTTGACTTCTATACTCTATGGAATTAGTGGAATATCCTTGATAATTGCGGTTCATCCAGTATCTTTTCATGAAAATATTCTTCTAAGTATTCTTGAATTTTACTCCACAATGCAGTATCATGTTGACAATTTGGACGTTGTTAATTCTTGGATAAATTAATTCTTGAACTTGTTTTATTGAATTCTTATATCATTGTCATCATCCTCATGTTTTTAAAATGTTGAAAGTCATCTGTGGCCTGTAGTGCATAGATGGACTTGGTATGATTATGACCAGGGATTATTCGGTATAATCATGACCGTAATGTTACAAATAATGTGGTAAAAGTCCTCATTGGCCCGTAGTGCATTGATGGACAGTTGTTGGCATGATCATGACCATTAATGAATACACGAATATCCTTGGCCGTAGTGCAGGGGTGATTCGATGATGTGGATTATTTTATTAAGCTGAGTCCCAGCGATCACAGTGTTGGAAAATCTTTTAAATCATAAAAGATAGTAGGGTTTATTTTCTACTTGACTCTTTTAATGGATTGCTTGTTCCGCTGCAGTTAAACTTGATGTCTATTATATTTTATCAGTTTAACATTGTTGAAGGCTAATGATAATTTATTCTGCATTATCTTAGTCATAATATTTCTTACTGGGCTAGTTGAGCTCACCCTTTCTTTCACTGTTCTCTTCAGGAAATGAGAACGTAGCTGGGGCAAGTCGGGGAACGGAGTGATGGTCCGAATGATAGTATTAGTTAGTAGTCCTCACTATTCTATGTAATGGTGTGTTAATAAATGTAATGAGGACTCCTTTTGAGTATGAATACTCTCTAGAAGATAATATTTGTATTCAAACTCACAGTTTATGTTTTGTCGTATTGTACACGACAGTTGTATTAGTAAGTTGTATTTGTATTCTGTACTATGTATCTGACGACCCAAGATGGGTGATGTATACCTAATTTTGGGGGGCGTCACATTTAATTCTAACATAAGCACCTATTTATAGAAAAATGCTAGAACGCCAAAGGAGACTAAAATAATAAAATATTATTTTTCTTTTCTACACACCAACCATCCAAGACCAGCAATCCAAGCATGCCAATTCTAAAAAAATATAGCAGCCCACATGTTATTAACACCAACCAAAGTGGGTCCCACCCTATAATTTAATAAAAATTATTTTATTTTCTAAAACTTCAATAATTCATAGAAAATAGTCCTTTCATCAGAAAATTAGAATCTCGCAAATTTTTATAGGAAATTCAACTCTCTACAACTTTACAGAAGAAAATTTTTCCAAATTCCAAACAGAAAATAACCGAAATCCATAAACGGACAATTTTACAGGCTATAATCAAATTTCAGTCAAGAAATGGGGTCCACCGACACACAAAACATGTGTTAATCATTTAATACAACAAAAATACTCTTCCTCCTCATATACTCATATATCCCACATTCATTGTAAAACTATCACCATTATTATATTATTAAATATAATAATAAATTATTTTATCAGAAAAGATAAAATATCATTTTTCAACAATTGTCACTTTAAAAATTTTCTCCATCTATATTCACATAAAATTAATATTTTTCTCATCATATAAATCAATAATTAATTATTCATAAATAATATTACAGAATCACAGTACTGGCAACCAGGCCGTTCCCAGGAACGAGGGTGCTTTCCAATAAGGATTTCTCCTTATTGGCACGCAATTAGATGACCAAACCTCTTCTTAGACAGAACTTTCTAGACATTGTCAATAATGCTATCTAATAATAATATTCCAAATAATATAAATTATTGATCTGATAATGGAGATGATGTGCAGTGACAATTATTGTGCGACCATAATATAAAAAATCAACGTAGCAATTATTAAATTAATAAAATAAAATATTAAACAGTAATTACTGTAACAATTATTGAGTAGTGCCTTCTTACGTAAGGATCAATAATTCAAAAATACTGTGCAATACCGTGTGCTACTGTGCAATAACGCGTACTACTGTATTTTAACCACCAGGTATTCCAACAGTGTTAACGGTAACAACTACGCCGTTAATTATAAAAACTCAATTTTGTCGTTATCTTCATCCGACCGTTTTTCGTTATGGGGCCCACAAATAGCTGCGCCGTCGTACGAATATTTTCCGACAGAAAGAATATTCCACGACCAACGAATATTCCCCGACAACAATGATTATTTTATAACCACTTGTTTATTTTGAAAAATTTTCACATTTCACCCATAACTTTAACTTTTTATCAATTTAACCATTTACTGAATTGTAATTATAAGAAAAATTGAATACTTTTATTTCATAAAATTCGGGGTCTTACAATAGCTGTTGAGGTTCTCCCTAAATAGTATGAAAATAATTTTATTGATAACTTTAGATAAGTGTGTTGTATGGTATACGTCATTTGATATTTAATTTTGGTGAACCGAATAGGGTGAGGTAAACCCAACTTTAGAAGGGTGTTTTACCACTATCATACAAGATGTCTAATGACATATAACCTCGTGTTATCATAAAACAGGGTTGTGCACATCCACTTGCTGAGTATATCTACGAGTACTACCTATATGATCTTGGAGTTTATTTAAAATATAATTTTTACTTGGAGACAGTGGAGATAGTTATATGTCAAGAGAAGACTCACCATTAGAAAGAAGATGATAGTAATCTTCTCATTTTTTTGGGGTCTATTGGGTCAACCAATGATAATTCTGTGGACATATGATATCTATCATAACCTAGAAGCATGGTCTCCCATGTACGAAGGTTTCCTTGAGCACTTTCCAAAGATTTTAATTTTTAAAACAGTTATTGACTGTACTTTTATGTAAAGTATCTTTGTAAGGTGTTGTGGTCGAGGCACCATGAGAGTTACATAGATTTTGTATTGAAACTCACAGTTTAACTGTGGTCGTATTCTATACGACAATTCAACAGTTATATAGATAAAGTTTGTATTTAATTTTTATAGTGTGATAACTGGCGACTCAGAATGAGTAATGTATACCTATTTTGAGGGCGTCACATCTATCTAATAAAATGTAACTAATTTTAAATTTCCCGCTCACCCTAATAAATTATCTGGACAGTCCAAAATTTGGGATAAATCCCACCGTCCATGTAGTGCCGGAGGCACGGGACACGGCTAGTATATATACATGTTAAGAGTATAAATTTATATTATATATTTAATTATTTATAATGGAGAATATGGAGGTGCACAGCCGTGTAACTTACGATCGTAGAGTGATTTCATTCTACGATCATAAAGTAGTCACTTTACGATTTGTTAATTCACTAAACTATCGTGGACTACTCTACGATAGTAGAGTGAATTCACTCTACTATTTATGGACTACTCTACGATCGTAGAGTGAAATCACTCTACGATCGTAGACCGTGTAACTTTAAAAATTACACGGCTGTGTACCTCCATTTTTACCATTTATAATATATATTAATACAATTATTATATATTTTTTATATTTATATATTAATATGTATATTAAAATGTAATATATATATATATATATATATATATATATATATACATATTTTATCATATATAACATATATATATATAGCGTACATCATTTAACATATGCTCTATCCGTCCCCAAAGAATGAGTATTACAATTTTCACACAATTTAATGTAGTAAAAAAATTAGGAAAGTATATATTTTTTTTCAGTTTTCCATTATCCTCGAGTTATGTGATATGTTGATATTTGTATGGGTTAACTGAGCTTTGGGTAGAGAGAATTAGTGATGTGACTAGTTGACTATTGAAATAAAATATAATATGTTAAGGGTAATTTTGTTCGAGTAAAAATTTATGTATTACTTTTGTCATCTTTTTTAGGATAATTTTTATTACCACTTGAGTCGTCCTTTTTAGGAACGGAGAGTATATTATTTTTTATAATATAATATTAAATATATATACATATATAATATATATTCAAATATATAAAATATATATATATATATAAGTGATGACATTTTAGTCCAATTTTTTTTTTATTTCATTTCATCACTAGTTGGAATGATGATTGCCAAGCCCCCGACGAGAAAAAAGAAAGGGGATTATGTCGAAATGACCATTCATTTCCACCCTCCATTCCTTCGAACCAAATGGCTCCTAAGAAATCTTGTTTCACATATGTTATTTTTTTTCTATACAAAATCTAAAATATAAATAAATAAAAAGTTTGCATTAATTCTCTATTACATATTTTCCCTTTTATCTTTATTATTAGAATTATTGATCTCCATGATATGAATTGGCTGGAAAAGGAGCCATACCTAGACCTATCAATTTAAATTAAAAATCATATAGTTAATTAAAACCACTTAGATCTATTGAGTTAGTTAACTAGTTTTTAGGTTACGGATTAGTTCGATTTTGGATCCATATTATTAATTACAAATATGAATTGGAACTAATTTAACTAGTTTTGACCCATATTCCATAATACTGTCGGACCAGTGTTTCTGAAATATGAAAAATTTGACATATTTATGCAAATACAACACACTTGTGAATTCAATATTTACTTTCACTATGAACATAGCTTCATCAATATTTTATTTAGGGTAATTAAACCACCCGCACCCTGCACCCCACCCCCAGCCTCCCAAAAAATATTTATTGATTATGTAAACACCTCCACCCCACCCCGCACCGCCCACCGCCCACCCCTGTAAGAACCGTGAATTTTATGAATAAAAATTAATAATGATATTAATGAGAATGTGAATATTTATTTTATATAAATATTTATGTGTCATGAGATGAGTAGCTCAATTAGATTAAATTGAATTTATGATAATTGAGAAAATGTGGGAAAATATGATGAGACATGTGAAATGCCTTGTGTGGCACGATAATGAAAATTATGATGGTTTAATTAAATTAAAGAATGGATGAATTAAGAAGTGAATGATTAATTAATATCATATTGTTAATTAATTGTTATTGTGAGTAATAGAATATTAATGGGTAAATAATTAATATAAGGCTTAAATATATTTTACTACCTTAAACTATTTTCTTTTTCCACTTCGATGATTCACCTTTCAATTTTGTCAATTACATGAGTAAACTATTAATTTTTTCCACTTCTGTTTAATTTCTCCTGACATGTCAAAAATTGCTAACGTGCTCCCCTGAGTGGGGTCATGTCCAGCTGGTGTGAATTAAAAAAATAATTTATTCACCATTTTATTAATTTAATTTGTTTAAGTAGGGGTAAAATTGGCAAAATAATAAATCAAGATGATTAATCCAATGTTCTCTCTCTAGCTTTTTTGCTCTGCCTTTTCTCATCTCTTTTCCCTAGCTGATTAATCTCGTTCTCACCGATTTCCTTCTCTGATTCTTGTTTGTCTCTTCTTCCTTCGGCTAATTCATACTTTTCTTTTTCTATGGCTAACCCATCCCTTCTCTTAGAGGAAATCTTCGCTATTAGCCATTCTAGGGCTTCTTTATCCGATTTGGGATCTTCGGACTCAGCTCCTTCATCTCTTTCTCTGATCGTTGATATGACCGAATCAGTTGCCTTGGTTGCTAATGTTATGATCAACTCGGATGATTCTGATGTTGAAGGCATACAAAGTTTGGATGTTCGAAGTCCCTTGGTTGATTCCCAAATTCGGAAAATTATGATTTTTTGATTTTCTGATACTAGGGTTCATCGATCGAAGTTTTGAATTTTTTGCGTAGGTGGGAGATGGATTTGGGGATCGATAAATGTGTCTAAAATTTTTTTTGCTTTGTTTTAATGTGAAATAAAAGTTGTTTTGCCAACTTTACCCTTGCTTAAATAATATAAATTAATAAAATGGTGAACAAATTATTTTTTAAATACACATCAGTTGGATATGGTCCCACTCAGGAGGCCACGTCAGCAATTTCTGAATTGTTAAGAGAAATTGGACAGAAGTGAAAAAAATTAATAGTTTACTCATCTTATTGACAAAATTAAAAGGTGAATCATCGAAGTGAAAAAAGGGTAATAGTTTAGGGTAGTAAAATATATTTAAGCCTTAATATAATAAGATTTATATTTATTCAATTAATTGTTGTGTGCAAGATATGTGATAATTAATAGCATTGTATATAGTTCCTACATTCAATTAAAAAGGAAGTGTAGTGTGACACTTTAAGGTGACTATATAATATATAAAACTATATAGTAAAATTGAATGAATTATAAGTTACATAAAGTGTGACGCCCCCAAAATAGGTCCAATTCATCCAACCCATTCTGAGTCGTCAAATACATGGTACAGAAAATAACTACAACTTTATTATTACAATTGTCGTGCAAAATACGATAACACATATATACTGTGAGTTTAAATACAAATATTGTCATCTAGACAGTATTCATACTCAATTAAGTCCTCATTATACTTATTGATACACTATTTTACAAAATAGTGAGAACTACTAAAACAACTTCCTAGATCCTTCATTCCATACCCCGACTAGTACTTGCTACATTCTCGCCTCCTGAGAAGAAAATGGAACAACAAGGAAAAGGGTGAGCTCAACTAGCCCAGTAAAGAATATTATGACTAAGATAATATACAACAAATTATCGTTAGTCTTCAACAGGAAAAAATTTAATAGAATACAATAGACAACAAGTTTTAAATCAATATTCGCAGCGGAAAATAATAATTCATAGAAAAGTTACGTAGAGAATGAAATCTACGATTATCTATGAATTTAAAAGCCCATCATCAACATTTTATCCCTGTAATATCAATCAATAAATATCTTGAATCAAATAGTCATCTTTGCACTACAGGCCAAAGATATTCATTAGTTGGTCATGTTCACCTCAACACTTGTTCATCTTTGGACTACGAGCCAAAGATATTCATCAGAAATCATTAATCTTTGCACTACAGGCCAAAGATATTCATTTATATCATCATTTAGGACTGAGGATGATGAAAAATATTTTTAAGGAAACGAATCCAGTGAAACAAAATAATAAATATTAAGGATTCGTATTTCAGCTATTCCATGTCCAAAAATACCTCATAAATAATCATAGTGGAGTAAAATTCAAGAATGACCAAAACATGGATACAATCAAAGCTAGTATCCAGAATAGATATTTTGGACGAAAAGAAGAAAATTTTATTTTTTGGTGAATAGTAACTCGTGAATAGTAACCCCGACATGAAAAGTTCTAAATTTGATAAAAAGTTCAGATCAATACTTCGGCATAATGATATTGAAGAAAATAATATCATTTAAGAAGAAATAACATCCCTTGCCTCGGAAAGACGGTACTTCTGACTGGAATACTAGATATAGTGCTGAAGGAAACTTGCACCGTATAGCAACACTCAAAGTATCAAATACTCACAAGAATACGCTCGATATAGAGAGAGAAATAGAGAGAAACTTGTGTTTCTAGTGTGATTTTCAATTCTAACTTAAGCACCCTATTTATAGGAAAATGCTTAGAACACCAAAGCAGAAAATTTAATATAATATTAATATATATATATATAATTTTCAAGCCCACCTCAAGACCATCTGAACTCAGCTCATTATGCACATGTTGTAGCCCACAAAACAAACAAAAAACGTTTTCTTTGAAAAAAATAATTAAAACTTCCAAAAATCAATTATTTCGGAACTTCGGAACTTCAATAATTCATAATAAATAGTCCTTTTATCAGAAAATTCGAATCTCGCGAGTTTTTATAGAAAATTCAATTCTCTACAACTTTACAGAAGAAAGTTTTTCCAAATTCCAAATAGGAATTGACCGAAATCCACAAACGGGCGATTTTACCGTCAATAATAAATTTTCGGTCAAGAATTATGTCCACCAACACACAAAACATGTGTTAATCATTTAATGCCACAAAAATATTCTTCCTTCTCATATACTCATATATCTCACATTCATTGTAAAAATACCATCATCAATATATTATTAAAATAATATATTTAAATGAATTATTTTATCAGAAAAAGATAAAATATTAATTTTCAACAATTGTCACATTAAAAATTTTTTCCATCTATATCCACATAAAATCACTATTTTTCTCATCATATAAATCAATAATTAATTATACACAAATAATATTACAGAACCACAGTATTGGCAACCAGGCCGTTCCCAGGAAAGAGGGGGCTTTCCAATAAGGATCTCTCCTTACTGGCGCGCAATTAGATGACCAAACCTCTCTTTAGACAGAACTTTCTAGACATTGCCAATAATGTTATCTAATAATATTATTCAGATAATATGAATTATTGTTCCGATAATAGAAAATATTGTGTAGTGACAATTATTAAAACAACAGTAATATAAAATATCAACGCAGCAATTATTGAATCAATAAAATACAATATTGAACAGTAATTACTGTAACAATTATTGAGTAGTGCCTTCTTACGTAAGAATCAATAATTGGTACAATACCGTGTGCTACTGTGCAACAACGCGTATTACTGTGTTTTAACCACCGGGTATTCCAACAACTATGCCGTTATTTATAAACAACTTATTTTTGTCATTTTCTTCATCCAATCGCTTTCCGTTATGGGGCCCACAAAAGACTGCGCCGTCGTACGAATATTCTCCGACAGTAAGAATATTCCACGACCAAGCGAATATTCCCCGACAACAATGAATATTTTATAACCACTTGCTTATTTAAAATATTTGCTCATTTTACCCATAACTGACCACATTAATCAAATCAACCCTTACTATTTCAGAATAATAAATAGAGGAAATTAAATTTTATTTATTAATAATTTGGGGTCTTACAACCTCCCCTCCTTATGAAATTTCGTCCTCGAAATTGACATACGTACCTGGTGTTTCGAAAAGATGAGAATACCTTGCTTTCATTTCCGTTTCCAACTCCCAGGTCATTTCCTCAATAGCATGGTTTTTCCACAAAACTTTAACTTGTGGTATGACCTTCGTGCGTAGGACATGCTCCTTCCTATCCAAGATCTTGACAGGTACCTCCTCGTACGTTAAGTCTTCGGCTATCTCGTCCGGTTCTAACTCAATAACGTGGTTCGGGTCTTTCACATATTTACGAAGCACAGATATATGAAAAACATTATGAACACGAGACATACTTGGAGGTAACGCGAGTCTATAGGCCACATTTCCTACTCGGTCAAGAATCTGAAATGGACCAATAAATCGTGGATTGAGCTTTCCTCTCTTCCCAAATCTTGTAACTCCTTTCCATGGAGCTACACGTAATAATACATGATCCCCAATGCCAAATTCCACGTCCTTTCGATGAAGATCCACATAACTCTTTTGTCGATCCTGTGCCGTTTGTATACGTTGTCGAATCGTTTGGATCTTCTCTGTAGTCATTCGTACCAACTCTGGTCCCAACAACGCTGCTTCTCCCACCTCATCCCAGCATACTGGAGAGCGACACTTTCGTCCATACAATGCTTCAAAGGGAGCCACACCTATACTTGCCTGATAACTGTTATTGTAGGAGAATTCCACCAATGGTAGGTACTTATCCCAACTTCCTTTGAAATCTAGGACACAAAGTCTTAATAGATCTTCAAGAGTTTGAATAGTCCTCTCTGATTGCCCGTCCGTTTGAGGATGGTATGCCGAACTGAACCGTAAATCCGTGCCCATAGCTTTTTGCAAGCTAACCCAAAATCTTGAAGTGAATCTTGGGTCACGATCCGAAACTATGGATACTAGCATGCCATGCAACCTTACAATCTCATTCACGTACATACTAGCAGGACGTTCAAGGGAATAAGTCTCCCGTATCGGCAAAAAATGAGCAGACTTGGTTAATCTATCAACTATAACCCAAATAGCATTTATGCCTTGAGAAACCGTGGGAAGACCCGTAACGAAATTCATGGTAATGTGTTCCCACTTCCATTTCAGAATCTCAAGTGGTTGCAATGGACCCTTTGGTACTTGATGCTCCGCCTTTACACGTTGACAAGTTAAACACCTCGAGATAAACTTTGCAATCTCTCTCTTCATATTGTTCCACCAAAATGTATGTCGAAGATCACGATACATTTTAGTACTTCCAGGATGGATTGCAAATGGTGTATTGTGTGCCTCCATCATGATCTTGTACTTCAAATTAGAATTGTTAGGAACACAAAGTCTGGAATGGACTCGAAGTATTCCTTCTTCATCGATTCTTGCTTCTGGAATAGCACCTTCTTGCACTTTCTTCTTCATACGCATCAGCTCCGGGTCTGTAGCTTGAGCAACTTTAACTTTATCGATTAAAGTTGGTTCTACGCGTATACTTGACATCATCGCACTCATTCCTACATATGATCTTCTACTCAACGCGTCAGCTACCACGTTTGCTTTTCCAGGATGGTATTGAATAGTGTGGTCGTAATCTTTCAACAGCTCGAGCCAACGTCATTGCCGCATGTTGAGTTCTTTTTGAGTGAAGAAATATTTGAGGCTTTTATGGTCTGAATATATCTCCACTTTCTCCCCATATAGATAGTGCCTCCAGATCTTTAGCGCGAAAATGACTGCTGCCAACTCTAGATCATGAGTAGGATAATTCCTCTCATATTCTTTAAGTTGTCGCGAGGCATAGGCTATGACTTTCCCACGTTGCATGAGAACACATCCTAACCCTTTGCCTGAAGCATCGCTGTAGATAACAAATCCATCCGAACCAGATGGTATTGTCGGAACAGGTGCCGAAATGAGTCTCCTCTTAAGCTCTTGGAAACTCTTCTCGCATTCTTCGCTCCATACGAATTTGATATCCTTCCAAGTCAGCTGAGTTAATGGAGTAGCGATTCGAGAAAATCCTTTTACGAATCTCCGGTAATAACCAGAAAGCTACGTATTTCGATTACTGACTTAGGTTGCTCTCAACTGTGACTCATATCCCAATCTTGGATAGCACGTCACAATGACACCTATCAGTTTACTACCGCACGAATATGGCGTCCCCTACGGAGAGTCTGGCTTCAGTACATTCCACAAAGGAAGTCACCAGATAAAGGCTCGGGTACAAACTTCTACCGTTAGGTTTTTAACTCCTGAAGTTCAATAGGAGCCATTCGATATGGGGTTTTAGAAATAGGCTTTGTACCAGGTTCAAGATAAATAAAGAATTCAACTTCATGTTCCGGGGGTAGACCGGGAAGTTCTTCAGGAAATACGTCAGGAAAGTTGCTAACAACAGGAATATTATTCAAATTTGACGTGTCTTTATTCAAATCCATAACATGGACTAAGAAAGCTTGACATCCGTTTTTCAATAAACGAATGGCTTTATGACTTGATATGACAGTGATTGATTTTAATGGCTTTGTTGCTTGAATTCGAACAACAGGTTGATTAGGAATATGAAAACTAACCACCTTACGAAAATAATCAATTTTGGCATGATGAGTAGTTAACCAATCAATTCCTAAAATCACGTCAAATGCAAGTATCTTTAAAGAGATAAGGTCAACAGGTAAGGTGATGGTACCAACTTGGATCAAACAAGATTTATAAACAGTGGATGTGATGAAAGTTTCCCCTAACGGAGTCTCCACAGATAAATCAAAATCTACTTTCTCCGAAGTCAAGTTTAAACGTTGAGCACAAGTAGGAGAAATAAATGAATGGGTAGCACCGGTATCTAGTAAGGTATAGACTTCGTAAAAATTTATAATTAACTAACCCGTGCTAACTTCGTTCGGGTTCCTCGCATTCTGACCAGTCACGACAAACGCTCTTCCAGGAACCGTTGACTTTGACTTTTCTGAGACAGCATTTTGAGTCACCGTCCCCGCTGAACTTGGTTTCGCTACCGTACAATCTCGAGCGATATGTCCTTCTTTTCCACAATTATAGCATACCTTGAACTGTTGTGGACAGTTTGGGCTGATATGTCCCTCTTTTCCACATTTATAGCATATGACCGGTGGTCGTTCTCCTCCCTTGGAACCAGTTGCTGCTGGTCCTGACGTCTTCGTATTATCATTGTTGAATCTCCTCTTTTTAAAATCTCCTTCCGACTCGCTTCTTCTATTTTCATGGCCACGATTACCACCAGAGTGGTTGTCGTTCTTGTCTGTATTTTTCTTTCTCCGCTGGTTATCATTGTTCTGATGACTTCTGTCACCGATATGATCCTGGTTGTGGTCCCTCGGTTGACCTTACTCGTTATCTCGCTCTAATAATTGAGCCTTGTTGACAACATCTGAATAGAGAGAAAATTTATGAGAAATGAGATATTGATGTATGTCGGGTTTCAAGCCTCTCAGAAACATCCGCGTCATACGTTCCTCATTCTCCACCAAATGAGGTGCAAACCTGGACAACTCTGCAAACTTCGCCTCGTACTGGGACACCGTCATGTTGTTCTGCTCCAGTCTAATAAACTCCACTTCCTTTATATGACGAACACTTTCAGGAAAGTATTTGTCATTGAACAGTTTCTGAAATGTCTCCCAAGACATGCTGAGTGCGGCTGGATGGGTACGTTTCACAAACTCCCACCAGTAGTCTGCCTCGCCACGAAACATAAAGGTAGCGAATGGAACCTTCTGTTCCTCCGTGCATCCCAAGACATCGAATATCTTGGTAATTTGCTTGACCCACGTTTCCGCCATGATCGGATCCGGCTTTCCCTTAAATTCTGGTGGTCCCAACTCTTTGAACTGCTTGGCTGTGACCAGCTGTGCGTTGCCATTGTTTCTTCCTATATTTTGAACAGGAATCTCCTTCGTCTGGTTTTGCATGAATCGCAAAAAGCTTCTAAACATCTCATCGTTCACCGTCTGCTCAGTGGTGTTGTTCACAGGAGGAACATTGCCAGCCTGTTGCATGTTCTCCTCGTTGGTGAGTACAGGTGTCTCCACGGTTTCATTTACTCCACTGTTAACATTCTCAGTCGACATTCTCAAATACTACCATAAAATAAGGGTTAATTTAACAAATTAACAAATCACATAATATCCCTATATTATGACCAACCAACAAATAAGCTTAGGTAGGACACACTAGCGAAGGATTTACTCGTCTCTCCCCTCCTAGTTCTATTCCCCGATCTCCGCCAGAGATCATATCCCTAAGCTCTGATACCAACTGTGACGCCCCCAAAATAGGTCCAATTCATTCAACCCATTCTGAGTCGTCAAATACATGGTACAAAAAATAACTACAACTTTATTATTACAATTGTCGTGCAAAATACGACAACACATATACTGTGAGTTTAAATACAAATATTGTCATCTAGACAGTATTCATACTCAATTAAGTCCTCATTATACTTATTGATACACTATTTTACAAAATAGTGAGAACTACTAAAACAACTTCCTAGAACCTTCATTCCATATCCCGACTAGTACTTGCTACATTCTCGCCTCCTGAGAAGAAAATGGAACAACAAGGAAAAGGGTGAGCTCAACTAGCCCAGTAAAGAATATTATGACTAAGATAATATACAACAAATTATCGTTAGTCTTCAACAGGAAAAAATTTAATAGAATACAATAGACAACAAGTTTTAAATCAATATTCGCAGCGGAAAATAATAATTCATAGAAAAGTTACGTAGAGAATGAAATCTACGATTATCTATGAATTTAAAAGTCCATCATCAATATTTTATCCCTGTAATATCAATCAATAAATATCTTGAATCAAATAGTCATCTTTGCACTACAGGCCAAAGATATTCAGTAGTTGGTCATGTTCACCTCAACACCTGTTCATCTTTGCACTACGGGCCAAAGATATTCATCAGAAATCATTAATCTTTGCACTACAGGCCAAAGATATTCATTTATATCATCATTTAGGACTGAGGATGATGAAAAATATTTTTAAGGAAACGAATCCAGTGAAACAAAATAATAAATATTAAGGATTCGTATTTCAGCTATTCCATGTCCAAAAATACCTCATAAATAATCATAATGGAGTAAAATTCAAGAATGATCAAAATATGGATACAATCAAAGCTAGTATCCAGAATAGATATTTTGGACGAAAAGAAGAAAATTTCATTTTTCGGTGAATAGTAACTCGTGAATAGTAACTCGTGAATAGTAACCCCGACATGAAAAGTTCCAAATTTAATAAAAAGTTCAGATCAATACTTCGGCATAATGATATTGAAGAAAATAATATCATTTAAGAAGAAATAACATCCCTTGCCTCGGAAAGACGGTACTTCTGACTGGAATACTAGATATAGTGCTGAAGGAAACTTGCACCGTATAGCAACACTCAAAGTATCAAATACTCACAAGAATACGCTCGATATAGAGAGAGAAATAGAGAGAAACTTGTGTTTCTAGTGTGATTTTCAATTCTAACTTAAGCACCCTATTTATAGGAAAATGCTTAGAACACCAAAGCAGAAAATTTAATATAATATTAATATATATATATATTTTTCAAGCCCACCTCAAGACCATCTGAACTCAGCTCATTATGCACATGTTGTAGCCCACAAAACAAACAAAAAACGTTTTCTTTGAAAAAAATAATTAAAACTTCCAAAAATCAATTATTTCGGAACTTCGGAACTTCAATAATTCATAATAAATAGTCCTTTTATCAGAAAATTCGAATCTCGCGAGTTTTTATAGAAAATTCAATTCTCTACAACTTTACAGAAGAAAGTTTTTCCAAATTCCAAATAGAAATTGACCGAAATCCACAAACGGGCGATTTTACCGTCAATAATAAATTTTCGGTCAAGAATTATGTCCACCAACACACAAAACATGTGTTAATCATTTAATGCCACAAAAATATTCTTCCTCCTCATATACTCATATATCCCACATTCATTGTAAAAATATCATCATCAATATATTATTAAAATAATATATTTAAATGAATTATTTTATCAGAAAAAGATAAAATATTAATTTTCAACAATTGTCACATTAAAAATTTTCTCCATCTATATCCACATAAAATCACTATTTTTCTCATCATATAAATCAATAATTAATTATACACAAATAATATTACAGAACCACAGTATTGGCAACCAGGCCGTTCCCAAGAAAGAGGGGGCTTTCCAATAAGGATCTCTCCTTACTGGCGCGCAATTAGATGACCAAACCTCTCTTTAGACAGAACTTTCTAGACATTGCCAATAATGTTATCTAATAATATTATTCAGATAATATGAATTATTGTTCCGATAATAGAAAATATTGTGTAGTGACAATTATTAAAACAACAGTAATATAAAATATCAACGTAGCAATTATTGAATCAATAAAATACAATATTGAACAGTAATTACTGTAACAATTATTGAGTAGTGCCTTCTTACGTAAGAATCAATAATTGGTGCAATACCGTGTGCTACTGTGCAACAACGCGTATTACTGTTTTTAACCACCGGGTATTCCAACAACTATGTCGTTATTTATAAACAACTTATTTTTGTCGTTTTCTTCATCCAATCACTTTCTGTTATGGGGCCCACAAAAGACTGCGCCGTCGTACGAATATTCTCCGACAGTAAGAATATTCCACGACCAAGCGAATATTCCCCGACAACAATGAATATTTTATAACCACTTGCTTATTTAAAATATTTGCGCATTTTACCCATAACTGACCACATTAATCAAATCAACCCTTACTATTTCAGAATAATAAATAGAGGAAATTAAATTTCATTTATTAATAATTTGGGGTCTTACATAAAGAATGCTTATGTGACAACATGTATGTGTGAGAACATTAAAGATGTACTTTATGTAATATTAAATTAGTATAAATCAATGATTTGCAAATTAATAATTATTTCAATAAGTTTATGATAATGTGGTGAGATGATACCCAATTTGATTATATTCGGTATTATCAAAATGTACATGAATTATATGATTATGTGTATATACACCCCTAACTTATTACAAGGTAACTATATTAAGTCATTAAAGAAACATTGTGGGCCAAATATGAACTCATTTTTGAAGTATTGAGTTTTATGTTGTCAAGACAGTGAATAACAAAGCTTTGTCCCAAATTAATAGTCTCATTCTAAGTCATCAACCGTGTATTAGGTCAATGGCATATCCTCCCTATTTTTACTTAAACTCAAAAAACCAAAAAGGCTAGAGGAAGATGATGATAGCTAGAAGGATGGAGAGGGGTGGAGATGGTGATTGCTTTTCACCAAACTCTCATTGTCCAACATCTTTTTCTTTCTACCTTTGGCTTGATTCACTAAACAAGAACCAGGAATTGGTTCATAATTTCTCTATAAATAGAGGTCTCCTTTTTCATTCTGTAAACTTTGCAATCACTGAATTTCTGAGAAGTTGCATATAGAGAGGGAATTGCATTTTTAGTGAGCAATCTGAACTTGGGAAGGAAAATTCAATTCACAACCTCAAGAGGTAACATTAATGTCAAAACAAGTTCTTAATTTTGAGTTTTGTTAAATTCTTAGAATTTCATGAATTTCTTATTAATTAGTTGGTAACTGTTATCCATGTGTTATCTGAGATTATATGCATGTCTAGAAGCATTGTAGTTGGTCTGAGTTGCATCTAGAAGGTTTAGCAATGCTTGTGTTGAGGCTCTGCAGAAGCAGAGCCATTTTTTTTGCCTCTGGTCGAAGTGGAGCGGCCACGTAGGATGCCAGTTTTGGAAACAGATTTTGTTTGCATTGTGATGTCATGAGCATGTTATTGTGGTTTGATTATGCATGTAAATGACCCTAACATATGGATTGATGCTGTTTTGGTTATATTAAATCATGTTACCTTGGTTTAGTATGTGTATTCAAAGAAAACTTAAGAGTTTGGAAAACTAATTTGGTTGATGACAACCTTGCATGTATTCTGAGATTTTGACTATCATGTTAGGATATGAATATGCATGTAGATATAATGGACATATATGCCTAGCTAGTCATATGCATTGTAAACTAGTTGAGTATGGTTTAGAATAAGTCTAAATGTAGTAGAACTATACAATTTGAAATGCATGACTAAGATAACGTGAGCATGTATAGTTGAGACTTATTGATCTCGTTGCATGTGTATAATGACTAAACTGAGAGACTTTGTTAAATGAACACTTAAAACCTTTATTTGGTGGGAATGGATAACAAACCATGTTAAGGACAAGATATAGGATCGAACCTAGTTATAAACATCATGACATGTATGTTCTACAAGTGTCATCATATTTGTATGTGGGTGTGCAAGTTTGGCCATGCTTCTGTTTCTCATCTTTGATTTGAACTAGGAGCAGCGCGGCCGCGCCACTCCTTAGTTCAAATCAAGCGTGGCCGCGCCACCCTGCAGTGAAGTCTGCCTATTCTGTTTGTGATCTGAGATTTGATGCATACTTGTATTGTTGTCTTAATCTGTGATACATGTCCAGTTCAGTATTCAAAGTGTCAATAAGCATGCTAAAGATAGAATCATATGTTTGATAAGCGTTTATAAACTTTCAAACATAAGTCAAAGGATGATTACGAATTATGTTCATAATGTCTTAGAAACTGATTTTGTGTTATGTGTGTGTAAGGTACGTAATGACGTACGAGTGGGATTATACGACTAAGCTAGACTCTTATGTATGCGTTTAAACTTACATGTCAAGTATGAGTATTGAATATACGTAACTAATGAATATCTTATACGTGTAATTACGTTATAATAGGATTTGAAAAGTGTTGATAAGCTATAATTTGGTAAACTACGCTTGAGGCAAGTTTTCTTACTTACACAACTTGAATATTGTGCAAACCTTATCTCTTTGATGCAAGTTTCTAACCCTGTTCTTTATGAAGCATTACTTAAGATTGTGCTATTATTGGTCGTACAAGTAAACCATTGAAAGTATGATTAATGTCTTATGACTTAATGCTTCGTAGCTTAAGATAAAGTTGTTTACATACGTCGAAGTTTGATTTCGGGTGTTGAACTTATAATTGTTCCTATTTACTTGAAGGAAAGCGGTTTGTGGCATTTGATTCGGCTAGACTTAAATCATGAAATTAAAAGCTATCCAAACCGATCGAATTAGTGCGGACTCTTATAATTGACTGAGATGAACAATCCTCCTTGGAGGGGAAACTATATAATTATCGGGAGACCGACGTGTGCACATGAGTATGATTAAATGTTATAGGGTATTTTAGACTGATCACCTGCAGTACTTATTTTTGTTGGATTATCAGCATATTACTGTTAATTCTAGTAAAAGTTCATAGTCCTTAGTGACTGCTCAGTATTCATTATTTTGAAATCTCGAAATGATTAAGCATTGAATCTTATTGATATCTTTATGTCCTTAGCGACTATTGTTGAGAACCTTCGATACTTCTTGCTATCCTTGAACTATCATTTATTGATGTACTCTCGAGAATTTATAACTATATTGAACACCCTTATTGCTATATTACTTGTTGAGCAAACTTGTTGCTCATTCTTGCTTTCCCTAAAAATATTTCAGTTAAGGCAGAGCAAGACGGACCCTCGGGCACTGATAAGGGTAAGGGCAAAGCTACGAAGTAGCTTCATATTAATTTAAAAATATTATGATAATGTAAAGACATAAATTGTGTTATGTAATAGTTATGTCTAAGCTATGTTTAAGTGTGTTTAAGGTATGTAAGAGATGTTTCAGTTACGAAACATTGGGACGTGAATGATTATATTAAATAAATGTAATTTATTCTGTTAATTCCGTTGCGTAAGATATTATGTAGTCATTAGAATTGTAGCATGTGGCGAACCGAATTTGTGACGCAAGTGGTCGGAATTTGGGGGCGTCACAACCCCCACCCCCATCCCCACCCTCATCCTCTAAAAATAATATTTATTGATTATGTATACACCTCCACCCGTCCCCCCCACCCCACCCCCACCTTCCCCCTCCCCCTCCCCCTCCCCCTACCCATCACCAACCACCCCCACCCCCCAAATTTTTTTTATTGATTATGTATACACCCCCACCCTATCCCACCCTATCCCAAAAATAGTATTTTTTGATTCAGTAATTATGTATAAACCCCCCATCGCACCCCCACGTCCACCGCACCCCACTCTCCCACAAAAAAAAAAATAATATTTATTGATTATGTACACCCCCAAATAAAATTAATATTTAGTTAATCTAATATAATATTTAGTATATTATTATTAAAATTTTATTAATCTATTTTAGAGATAATTAATTAAAGGAAGATGGGAATTGGGAAAAGAGAAAGTACATAAATATCAAAAAAATAAAATATGGGTCGACCTATATTAAAATTATAATCATTTGGGTTCAACCCATACAAACCATGTTAAAAATGAATAATATGATTTTAGTTCTTATTTGGACCCATAACCCATTTTATGTAAACCAAAACCAAATCAAATTCATATTTTGTCAGGTCTAGTCATACTCCCACGACCCACCACGATTAATGATAGTTAACTAAGGGGAAAAGGCACTTTATTTATATTTATTGTGTTGATGACATCTTAAAAAATTGGGATTTCAATGATGATGAGGTGTTAAGAGCATCTCCAACAACTTTTTTAACCACTTTGAGATACTCAAATAGTTGAGTCAAATTAAAAAAAATTATCTCCAACAGTCTCTTCAACCTTAGTTATCAAATATGCAACCTCATTCTCTCTTCAAATTTGCAATCTCATTCTTTCTTTTCAAAATATTTATTTTATTTTTGGGAGAATCAAAATTATATGAAAAAGACTAAAAACATTTATTTTGTTTGATGAGTTTGATATACAACTCATTGAATTGAAGATGATGAACAAAATAAGAAAGTAGCAAATAATGATCTTCAAATTGTCACGTAGGTCAACAAACTTCAATTTGAAGAATATTTTTTTGCTACTACTGTTGGAGATGCTCAAAACTAAGCTTTGACATTGATTTTGAGAAATCTCAAATCTCAAATAATCCACCAGAATATTACTATTATTTGGTGATCGACTAGTTTTAAAGTAACACTGGGTGGGTCTTGTTCGGGAATGACTTATTTTAAAATGATTTATAAGTAAAAGCGTTCGATATCAATTTGATTTATAAATCAGAAATTAAGTTAAAACAAGTTATGAAGGTGTTCGGCTCATAATAACTTGTATGTTAAAATAAATGTAAAAATTACTAAAAAGGATAGCAATAAAAAGAGGGGCAAAATAGACATTAAATTTGGTCAAACTAACTTATTTTAAAATGACTTTATAAGTCATTTTTAAATAAGCCGCAAATAGTTACTTATTTTTTTTTTTACTTAAAACTCAACTTATAAGTCACAAAAATAAGTATTTGTCAAACACCTTCTATAGTGAAAAAACTTATAAATTGGTTTGACTCCGAACATGGTCTACCCATCTGAGATCAAAAAATTGAGAGCTCTAGCTTTACCCATCATATTATAGAACCCTTTTTTCTTCTTTTTTTGTAATGCCCCATTTTTATTCCTTTGTTTTATAGGTTTATACTTTATTTTAATTGAGTGGCAATGTAGTGTCATCGTCATGCCTTTGTTATGGTATGAACTTTGAGATTACATTACATTAATTTGGCTTGGTTCATTTGGTTGTTGAGAGGGCTTGGACTAGATTTGTTAAGTGTGGTTTTATATGATTTTGGTTAATTTATCTATTTTATTTAAAGATTAGACCATCATGTTATCAGGGGCTTCTGCAAATCGATACTGAATTTCATGCAGAATAAGTAGCATTCCATTAAATTAAGTTTTAGATACAGAGCAATGCAAGAAGCAATATTTTACAATGCATTATGCAGCAAATGACTTGAGAAAATCAAATACACGCATACTTATACTTATGGGTAAATCAGATCCTGGAAGGTATCATTGGCATGCTGTTCTGCAGGTATGCAGAAGCAGCTGCAACTCCACTTCCGAGCTGCACTGGGTAACCCACATCCTTGAGAATCATCTCCACACCTGCAAGACAGCCCAACAGTTGCAACTGCAAAAAGAGGCATGTACTATACATTAGATGGATATCTTTAAAAGCAATAAATGTCGCTTAAAGTGTAGCTAAATACATATTTGTTCTGGCATCATCATTTCTGGCAATACCAGTAGCCTTTAAAATTGGATGCTAAGACGAAAATGGGATATGTAATTGAATTTAGTTGTGTGTAGGTTGATTATCTACATAACTAACAAGGAAACTTTGGATTTACGACTCCACTCGTGTTGATGTAATTTTCTTGAATTTGTGGAACATGTATTCATAAACAATTTGGCGGTCTAAATTTAATTATGGCTTGCCAGTTTATATACCAGTTGTTCTAGATATAGTTCATCTAAAAGGAGAAAGAGAGATGGAGCATCATTCTTCATTAAATTTGCAAAAGAGATTTCACGATAAATATGTTTAATTGAGAAGAAAATCCTAATCAAAACCCAGTGGTTGGAAAAAAATTCACTGAAACTGAAATTGGTGAAGCTTGATCCGACTTTGATTTAGAGGCGACTCTAAAACTATCTAAAAGGTGATTAAGCCTGATCCTGGAGCCGAGAGTCGTTAGGTACTTTCGGGGTGAATTAGGGCTCTTAAATTTCATTATATAATGAGGGGATCTTGCACTGTATTATGTACGATTTTCGAAGATAGTGACACTGATTTGCCACCAATAGTAGAGTAACCAACCTTTGGGTGAACCAGGTAATATTTTGTGTTTTGTGTGTGATTGTTTTTTCTTTTCATTTTCTCTTTGCTATTTTCACTGCCTTATTATTTTCTAATAGATACATGTGATGAACTATTTTTTTTTTATTACTCTGAATCTTGATTTTTTTTCTTCTTATTTTCTTATAATAAGAACCTCATCATATAGTCTGAGAAATAAAACTTACCTCATTTAGGTTCCCAAGATGTCCTATTCTGAAAACTTTTCCTGCTACTTTGTTAAGTCCAAGACCTAGGCTTAAGTTGTATCTCTTCCATGCCCTTCTAACAATTTCTGAACTATCAATATATGGAGGAACAACAATTGCGGTGACCGTGTCACTAAACCATTCATCTTTTTGGGTACAATTCTTCAAGCCCCATGCCTCAACAGCAAGTCTGCATGTTAAAGTTGAATGCACTATAAGATATGATGGCAAAAATATAAATGTAGAAGAATGACTTGACATAAAATTGAGTAACTAATTACAAAAACTGGAGAGTAGCATGAATAAGTTTGGAATATACATGGGCTCGAGTCAGAAAATTTTGAACATTGTTAGACGTATATCTTGGAATATGATATTATAATTATCAGTTTGAATAATATTCTCATAATGCTAGTCCTAAATAAATTTAAATAACAAATATCAATCAGGGTTCTAAAAATCTCCGCCTAGGTGCTAGGCGGTTCCTTTGCCGCCTCAATTTGGTTGGGTGTCTAGGCCCTCGCCTAGACAGAATCAAACCAAACCTCTATTGCATCGATTTAGTAAATGTTTTGAAACTCTACAATACTTTAAATGAATTTGTTAAGCCTTAAAAGATTTTTTTTGAATAATTTTTCAAGAAAAAAAAAAAGAAACTATCTTGGATCTACTACAGTAAAACCCTTATTTAAGAATACTCTATATAAGAATAACATCTACAATATTATAAAAAAAATTGATCCCAATTTGGGCCAGTTATAAATAGGAATAACCTCTAAATTGTAATATGTTATTTACTTTTTAAGTCTCATATTAAGAAACTATACCTCTATATAGTAATAATTTCATATATATATATATATATATATATATATATATATATATATATATATATATATGAGAGAGGCAATATTAATTTTAAAATACTACATTCTCTATAAAAGACTACATTTCCTATAAAGAACTACATTTTCCTATAAAAGACTACATTTTCTATAAAAGACCATATTTTCCTATAAAAAACTACTTTGCATAAATATTTTTTGAATAATAATTATTAGGAAGTTCTTATTTATGTTTTTGTTAACGTGGATATTTTTGAGTGTTCGAAAAATATTTTGTACCAATACCTCTATTTAGTAATAACCTCTCAATTAGAATACAAATAGTTCGGTCCCAAGTCTATTCCTAAATAGAGGTTTTACTGTATATGTTTTGTATAATATAACAAGTATATAAAATAAAAATATGAATAAGTGAGACCGACTAAGAAAACGCCTAGTCGACTTAGGAAAACATTAAACACCTAAGCACCACCTAGGCGGCTTAACACTGTGTTTGTGAGTTTTAAAAAGGAGAGAAGAAAGGAGACGGAAAAAAAAGAATGGAGAAGGAGAGAAATTTAGGGAAGAGATCAAAAATCTCTTGTTTGTGATTTTTTTTAGGAAAGAAAAGAAAAGAAAAGGAAATTTTAAAAAATTCCCTCCTAAACTTGGAAAGATTCGGAAAGGAATTTTACTAAAGACTTAGATGACATTAAAATACCAAAACTATCCTTATAATAGTTCTTAAATGTAATCCCATAATGGTGAAACAATAATATATTCTTTCAAGTAAAATTTCCTCCCAAAACTCACAAACACAAGGAAAGGAAATAAATCTCTTTTCTATTACTCTCTTTTCTCTCACAAATAATAAATTCATATCTTGTGTCTTCTCTCCCTAAACTCACAAACACAATGTAAGTGCTAGGTGCGGCATAGGCGCTAGGCGCCCTACGTCACCTAGGTCCACCTAGCACTTTTTAAAACACATATATCAAGTTGCATACATATGTATTTTGGGATTCCTGTGCAAATTTAAATAGTTAACTAGTACATGATATCTAAAGAAAAAATGACTTGCCTTGTTGCTTTGGCAAGACGAGTGTGCCTTGCAATCACATTTTCAAGCCCTTCCTCAAAAATGAGATCAAGAGTTGCTCTCAGGCCATATAGCAGTTGGATGGAGGGAGTGTATGGCCAAAATGTTCCCAAATTATAGAACTTTAAGTAGTCCTTCCAGTCAAAGAAAACTCTAACTGATTTGGCAGTTTTGGATGCTTCAAGAGCTTTGGGGCTTGCACAAACAATCCCCAGCCCCGTGGGAAGAGAAAGAGCCTTCTGGGAGCCGGTCAAGGCCACATCTACACCCCATTCATCCATGCGGAAATCAAGTGCACAAATGGAGGACACCCCATCAACAAGAAAGAGTGCTGGATGCTGATAGTGATCTGAGATATACGAAAAATATGAGAACCATTAATAGATCCAGAGTCCAGACAGGTTCAGCAGAAGATGCAGGCAAAATAAAAGAGAGTTGTCAAAATAAAGAGCATTGATAACCAAAACATCAAAATCACTGAAGAACAGTTAATGGTTGTACCAGAAGAATGATTTCCAGATAATTCGAAATAAACAGCAAGTAGCTAGATAAGCCCAACTCAAATGCACAAACATATGCAGAGCAAGACTTAAAAGAACAAAGAACAAAAAAAGAACGCGACCATATCCAAAATTATGTTTTTGTACAAAAAGATTCTAGTTTGGGTAAATAATTGCTTACCAAGTATTTTTCTTACTTCAGCCAAGTTGTTGGTAACTCCAGTTGCTGTCTCATTGTGGACAATGCAAACAGCCTTGATGGTATGTGCAGTATCTGCCGCTAGCTTTGATGCCAAAACTTCAAGATTGGCACCTTGGCCCCATTCACTTTCAACAACATCAACATTGAAGTTGAGTCGTTGCTGTTGATCAATCCAAAGCAAACTGAATTGTCCAATGAGAAAAGATATTGTTCTATCTCCAGGAGACAACGTGTTTGTCAATGCACTTTCCCATGCACCAGTACCTATAAATCAAGAGTAAATATGATCTAAATTAATTTAATAACTCAAGAAATTTTAATTTTTGTATGTATTTAGATAATTTACTGAAAAGGCATGAAGTTAGTTGTTTAACATTGCTGAATCTCGTTGCATAGATAGATTGGAGTAGCTTTAAAAAAAAAAAGTTGAAGGCAAAACTAAACAAGTTCTGCACAAAAATCTTAGGTTGCATTTGATTTTAAGTATTTGAAATGAATAAATTTAATTTTTATATAGGAAAGCATAAGCCAGATTTTCCTGGTTGTGAAAGTATAACAAGATGAATCACACTCTTACAAAGAAGTGGCTTCCACCTCTATTTCCCAATCTACCTCAAATAGTCGGTCCATTATATTTATCAAACCACCATTTCAAATTCATGGTTTTAGCCAATTACAAAGTAATTCACAATTCATCAATTTCTGAGCAGCGACATCATTTTCTAAAAAAAGTTATGATCATTTATAAAATCATAGAATCTTTTTGATTTTGCCAAGATGAGTCCGGTAAAGTAATCATATTGATGAAACTCCTCCTTGTAAGCGCATCTAGCTGGGGGGGGGAGAAAATTTTGTAAAAACTAATTTAAATGTATGCACAATAAATGAAAAGGTAAATTCCTTAAAACCCATTCGTTCCTTGGATGCTACAAACAAGAAAAAAAAAGGCACAAGTTTTATATGCACAAGCGTAGAGTCCAAACTTGAACAAGGACAACGTAATTTATAACCTATCTAGATAGGTGTAAGCCTGCAAGGACAATACCTGTGGTTGGAAAAAGAAATGGGATTCCTGAAGTAGTCTTGAAAATTTTTTTGACATCCTCAAGTAGTGTTTTTGTCAATGCTGGAATGGCTGGAGAGCGATAGTCCTCATTGTTTCTGTTCATTGCACGAATGACCTGTTCCGGGATATTGACTGGCCCCGGAACAAAGAGATGGTTCCGTCCAGGTCCATAAACATAATCCATCTTCTCCTGTAAAGTTGGCCCTTCTACTCAAAACAAGCACGGCAACTGCAATATTCAGTTAAACTAATAAATTACAATTTCATGATAGACCCTTCAATTCAGCCAAAATATAAACCACCAATAACCAAAAATCTTCTATATCATTCATTTGCGTCTTTTCACTACATTGTGCAATTTTTTAGTACGAAATATTAACAGCATTTTATTCGCTACAATGCTAAAGCAGAGCAATTCTGCTACACATAAGTAGACTTACGAGCTCACTACCCCAGCACATCTCTCTCAGTACCATCTCGGCACACTAACCTCATACAAAAATACGAGAACCTCATTACAATTGAAAAGTTCATTTTGCAAGGTCAATTATATACTAATATCCCTTGCCCTATTTACAGTCTGATGGTTGATTTAATCTTTTTTGACCTTCAACTTTATGGCTAGCTTGCACAAAGCTAAAGATTAAGCACTGATTAAGTTTGGGTACTGAACCAGTCACCGTGAAGAGTTAATCTCTCAAGAAAGTAACAAACAGCTAAGGATTACTTTGTCTTTCTCTTTCACTTTCTTAAGAAAATGGGTGTTTTTCTTGCTGGATAGAGAGGGGAAGGAAATGGGATGTAATAGTACAGGATTACCTCCCCATACATACCACGGAATCATGTTGAGCTTTCCCTTACTCCCACGTTTGACTCGGGCGCGGTGGAGTAGTATGATACTTTGTAATGGGTATTCAAGTGAGATTGTTAGAATATTTCACATGAATCCCACATCAGATAAATTTAAGAGTATAGATTGGTTAATAAGTATGGTGGAGTCTCAACCTAATAGGTTAACCTTTTAGGTAAGGAGGTAGTCCAACATACTTATTAGGCCAGTTTACACATGTGTGCAATTCCGCTACACAAACATCATTACTTCATGCATTGAACACCAAAAAAATGGTGTAAAAAGTTAATAAATTTTATCAATAATTTAAATAGTTCTTTTTCATTATGCTTGTGCACAACTGTATGCACATATTTTGTGCACGTTGAATAACTCAAATGTGTAAAAGTACTATTGTGTATGAACGAAATACAACCTGTAAAGTAGGGCTACTTAGCTCCCGCAGACCCTTTAAAGTATTAAAGTTTGTCCTAAACACACTTAGCCATAATTTTTTTATACATGCTTTTCAATATATTTAGAAGACTAGAATTTGTTAATGGGGAATAAAGTTATCAAAAACAATTATCAATATATCCAATTATGTCCATCAAAAACATTGATATACATAAAAAGGTACTCCCTTCGTTCTAAAATTAGAGATACAATTTGACTTTTAAGGTCAAACGACAACATATTAAACTTCAAATTAATGTGAATTTATTTAATTTTGATTGATACAATTATTATAATTGTATAGTATATAACAAAACTATTAATCAGAAAATTTATTTCATTCTAAACTTTTAGGAGTCGTACCAATTTTGAAGTTTATTATGTCTGTGGTTTGACATCAAAAGATAAATTGTATATCTAATTTTTGAACCGATGGAGTAAGAAAAAAAAATCAAAAATCAAAAATCATCCACAACTCACAATAATTTACTTTTGACACATACCCTAATCTAATATTCTCATCATCATCCAATTATCATAAACAAAATTTGTATTACTTTCATTTCATGACAGCAAAAGAGTATCACACAAACTAGCTTCATAGAATCATACATATATAACCCAAAAACACAAACTCTTAATATAACTCTGTCCATCCCAATTTTAGTGTCCCAATAACCCAAAACCTTGTCAGCAAAAGTTTGAGCTTATACATATGTATTTGCATATATATACATATAATTTTTATTTTAAAAAAAAGGTTAACAGCCCATACCTCAAGAAGGGAGATTCAGAATAGCAGAACAATACCCTGTTGTATTTCTCTTTCTGTCTATGAAGTACAGATTGAGAATTCTCCACCAATTGGCAGAAAGAAAGATGGGAAAGATGAAACAGCCAAATGGGTGCACAATTTTATAAGAGCGCGGGACTACCAGTCACTTTCTCATGTGGGTCCCACTTCATCCCACGTAGCAGATAAGAGTGTAAGAATTTGAATCCTTCGGCTAAGATTGGATGCTATGAGAACATATTTTATTATATTATTAAAATTTTCTTTTTTCCTTTATTTGCCCCTTTTGCTAAACATTTTTATTTTACGAAGCCCTTCAATTTCCGACATATTTGATTTAGCCCCTATGTTTGCTCACCGTGAACTTTTTTCCAAAATTAAAATTGTGTCACAAACCAAGTTTTTCGAGTTCAACTGGCTAGTCTAAGAAGAAATAAAAATTACAAGTAACTACTAGAAACAGTTATTGTAATGAAAAAGTCTAGGGGGACCGGGATTTTCCGACTGGGGTAGTGACCGGCCGAAATTTTTTATTTTTTTTTCTTTTGACAACAAAATAATTAATGTGATTTATTGGAACTGAAATTTTTACAAAATACAGTGATTTAGGTGTCATTTGGATACACGTAAAAAATAGAGTTGTACAGACTGTATAACCCTGTTTGTTACTTGTATCCAAAAAGACACCTAAATCACTGCATTTTGTAAAAATTTCAGTTCCAATAAATCACATTAATTATTTTGTAGTACAAAGCAAAAAAAATAAAAAAAAATTCCAGCCGGTCACTACTCCTATCAGAAAAGGCCGGTCCCCCTAGAAGGACTATATTGTAATTGTAGTTGTTCGTAAGGTTGGTAGAGACGGACTTGAACACAGTAAGTCTTATTACAAAAAATAGTGAAGTCATGAAATGGGTAGCTCGAAATGAGTCCAAAAAAGAGTAAATTTTTATTTGGGGATTAGCTTAAAAGAAAACTTGTCAAAGTGTGATTTGTTTATACTCATAATTTTTATAAGGACATATAAATTATATATAAAAAGAATAAAAAATAAAAAATAATAATAATAAAGGACAAATGAATGAAATTTCATATATTTACTCCAAGGTAATAATAATATCTAATATAATTTGGGATCTGGTACAAATATGCCAAAGGACAGGGACAACAGCTGAAAACAAACCATTAAACTGTAACTCAAAAAAAATTAAAATATAATTTATTTATTTTAAAAAAAAACATTTGAGAAACTTGTTTTTAATAGTACTCGGCAACAAACAAAATTAGATGTATGAGGTTGAGAAAGAAGTAGTGAGAGATAAAGTGATAAAGAAATGTCAACCACTCCCTCATCTGTGGGAGGCAAAGGCCACAGCACACTGTCTTGATTTGGTTACATCTGATTTTTGCTACTGATATTTTTTTGGAAATTGTTATTTTCAAGAGTAGATGAATATTTCATACAAGGCAAAACAAAAATGCAATAGTAATTTGGTTATTAAAGATAGAGAATGATGTGGTTGGTTATAGTAGTTTGTTATCACTAGATTCACTCATATATAATGAGTCATCAATTAATTATATTCTGTCATATTATTTTGTAAATTATTTTTTGTAAGATTGTTTTGTCACAATTGGAATACAAAAAATGAAAGGACTGCTTGCGGGACTATTAAAAAAAATTTGTACAAAATTATTCCCGTGTTTAAGTTTATTCTTAAGTGATTATTATTTGCGCAAATAAATTTTTATATTTGTAGAAGTTTCCTCTAACACGAGTGTAAAATCTATTTTTATTCATGTGAAACCAACTTTGTGTAACTATCAATTTTAATTGTGAAAATAACAATTATGTTATAAAAGATTAATAATATTAAGAACAAAGATAATGATTAAGGGAGAAGAGCATTCTCATTTCATATATGTTGTAATTGTATATGTCTCTAACATATTATCTTTACAATGCTACTATTTATGGTACAAGAACATCAATACTAATAGGTTTTATAACTCAATGGGAGTTTCAAAATCATTACAATCAAAGATAGGGAGAATGAAGAATGAATCTAGACATTCATTATATGAATCTAGACATCCATTATAATATTTTATAACACTCCCACTTGGATGTCTATTGTATAGTCATACGCATTGAAAGTTGCCTCATTAAAAACCTTACCAGGAAAAACTCAATGGAAAAAAAAATCTTAGTTAAGGAAAAAAGAGTACAGCGCGTATTAGCTCCCCCTCATGAATGTATCCTTAAGTCCTTTAGCTGTCACATTCCAATATTGCGACGTAATCCTTCAAATGTTGTAGTTGGTAATGATTTGGTGAACAAATCTGCTAGATTATCTTTTGATTGAATTTGTTGAAAATCAATGTCACCACACTTATCAAAGTCATGTGTGAAAAAGAATTTCGGTGATATGTGTTTTCTTCTATCTCCTTTAATGTATTTTTCCTTTAATTGAGTTATACATGTAGTATTGTCTTCATATAGAAGTGATGGAGTTCTTTTGTAGCAATTTTCTAAGAATATGCCTCGTTAAAAACCTTACCAAATAAAAACTCAGTGAAAAAAATTTGGCGAAGGAAAAGAGTACAATATTCTTGTATAACTTCCAGTGCCTTGGGATTGCCTCATTAAAACATTGCAAAGGAAAACCTAGTGGAAAAAAACCTTAGCGAACGAAAAAGAGTACAATCAGCACATATCCTTTTTATTCCCCTTCATAAGTACATAGAATTTTTATTGTTCATGGTAAAAATATCATTAAGTCGAAGCATGCCAATATTGTGCACCAACTTCTTCAAAATCGTAGTTGGTAATGACTTAATGAATATATCAACCAAATTATCACATGATCATATATGCTTGATATCAATATCGCCATTCTTCTGGGGCTCATGTGTATAAAATAATTTTTGGTGCAATATGTTTGATTCTATCACCCTTTGGATAAAATAATCCCAAATCAATAGTCTCACAAAGATAATGTAAAATATGTTTAATTTCATTACAATGTCTTTGAGTTGGTGCATAATTATACATTGCTAGTAAGTTAACTGCAAATGCTATATCAGGACTTGTCAAATTTGCATGATACATCAAAGTACCAATTACATTAAGATATAGTACTTTAGGATCAAAACACCAAATTCACGAAGATATGGTACTTCAAGACAAAAAGTTTCTTCATCATTTTCTTGTGGTTAAAACGGATATTTCTTGATATCAAGTGACCAACCCATCATTGGAGTACTTAAAGGATTAACATTATCCATGTAAAGTTACTTCATGACTTTTTCTATGTATGTTGATTGATGAACAAGAATTACATAGTTCAATTTGTAGGTCATGACAAAAATTTGTCTTATCAATATCTTTCATCTCAAATTTATTGTTTTTGTCGACTCTTCTGGAGCAAGATCTTTCATCAATAAATACAATAATAATAGCAAATTCAGATTATGATCTTTTGATAAAAATACATGCACAAATTGGATTATTCTCAAATCCTTCTTTCAAAAGATATCCACTCAGGCGATTATACCACAATATGCATCTGAATTGCTTTAACTCATATAAGAATCTTTTTAGCTTGATAGAATGCATACTTCGAGATGTAGAATTATATGTTTAAGACATTTTATATCCTTCAGGGATTTTCATGTAGATATCATTATCTAATGATCCATACAAATATGATGTAACAACATCCATTAATTTCTCTTGCTACCAAGCTAATTAAAAATCTGAATATAATTGCGTCCATTACAAGAGCATATGTTTATTCATAATTAATATCAGGTCTCTGCGAAAAACTTTTGTGCTACAAGTGTGCGCTTTGTACCTTATAATTTTGTTTTTCTCATTTTATTTATGTGCAAATATCCATTTGTATCCAACAGACATTACACCTTTAGGTGTTCGGACTACAGGTCCAAAAACTTCACATTTACTTGGTGAATTTAATTCTACTTAAATCGCCTCTTTTCACATTGGCCAAATATTTCTACATTCATCAACGATTTGTGGTTCATATTCATAATCATTACTTCTAGTAATATCAAGAACAATTTTATATGAAAATATGTTGTCGACAATAATTTTATTTCTATCCAATATATATGTCTCCTGTATATACATAATGTATCGAGATCTCGTTATTTTCAGGTTCCTGATCCTCTTTAGGGGATAACTCATCCTCTTCAGGGGATAACTCTTCAAGAGTTTTATTTACAAGAGATTTTTGTTCATAAGTTTTGGATAGATCAATAAAATTTGTAGCATATTTCATGGGTATAGCCTCTTTATAGGCTGCAACTTGTTTTTCTTATACTTTTTTCTTCTGGAAAATTTTATCTTTAACACCGATCATTAATTCTTCCACGTTTCAAGCGTGACTTTGATTCAATTTGCTACTGTATTAACTGATTTTCCTACAGGGACTTCAATCTCTGCTAGAGTATTAACAACTAGAATGTGAGATATTACTATTTTTTTTATTATCGGTGAATATTTCTGGTAATTGATTTGCAATACATTTCAAATAAATAATCATTTGAACTTCTAGTTCATATTGATTTGTATAAGGATCAAGATTAAATAACGTTGAAACATTCCAATTAATATCATGTCGTGCTTCAGGCAATGATCTCACGTCGTGCTTTAGGCAACGACTTTTCTCCCCCTAATGGTGAAAAGACTATTAAAATAATAATCCTCAAAATATACCTTAAAAATATCACTCTAAATTTTTTCTTAGAAAGATAAACACCAAATAACAATAATTAAATGTGATAGTTTGGTAATTAATTTACTTTGATATAATCAACTGGTAAATGAATCTTCTGGTTCTTTAAAAAATGTTCATGGGAGTTTTCAATAATTTAATACATCATTATTGATCCTAAATGACCATGTCAACTCATAAAAATATTTGGATTCGAACACTTCTGGTGTATTACAACATTTATTTCAAGTATTCTTATTTTAATTAGTATAATATAACCCAAAAGAGAAAATATACAGTTTTTCTAATATGAGCTTCTGGCCCGATACTATTGAAGTAATATAAAAAAATTCTTCACTGCCTTCAATATTGATTTCAATATGATAACCATTATAACGTATATACTTAAAGTTGAGCAAATTTCTGCTTGCCTCAAAAGAATATAAAAAATTATCAATACAAAGTTTTGTACCTTTTGACAACATTATAATCGCTCTTCTAGAGACTTTAATTAAGTTTGATGAATAATCACTCTTCAAGAGTCTTCAACTATGTTTGATGAATAATCACTTTTCTAGAGCCTTTAATTAAGTTTGATGAGCTTCTGACCCATACAACTTCATATATGCAAAACATAAATTTAACTTTATTACTTGAAACATAAATAAAACATATAATAAAATTACTTATTATAATGTCATAATATAATGAAATAAAAATAATTAATTGGTATGAACACTTCTATCAACATCATCAAAGAAATCATAGTTATCAAAATTAGTTATATCCACTCCATTTGAAAAGTCAAAATAATTCATGGGATCTTCATGATCATTATGATCAATAAAGTCAAAATAATTCATGGGATCTTCAGGGTCATTATGATCAATAAAGTTTATTTTAATTCCATTTCTTTTTTTTTTATAGAGTCTTGGTACAAATCTACCAAATATTTAAGAGTACGACGGGTACATTCCCTTTTCTATATTGATTGTTCTTTTCACGTCCACTACCACAACCACGACCATAATTTCCTCTATAATTATCAAATGAGATTCCATTCACTTCAAGGAATGTAGTAGAATGGGTCGGGCGAGATTGTTGGGTTTTCAGCAAAAATTCATTATTTTGTACAGCTACTAGAAGACATAATTTCACTTCTGGGAACATAGTTTCCTTTATCGTTTCAGGGAATATTTTATGAACTTTCGCTCTCGATATTGCTACTGCAAGAGTATATTCGGTGCATGAAATATAATAAATATTTTATCTAATATGTCTTCATCAGTTTTTTTTTCACATAATTTTAATAGTGAGATTATTTTAAAAAAATATAGAATTGTTCTCACTCAACACTTTTAAAATCTTGCAACTTCAAATGCAACCAATTATAGCGAGCTTTTGAGAGAAATACAAATTTTTTATTCTCATATCTTTCCTTTAAAATCATTTCATAAGACAAGTGAGTCTTTTACTGTAATGTACTCATATTTTAATTTTTCATGAAGATGATAGCGAATAAAAATTATTAATTTTGCATGATCCTGCAGTGATGCATGATTACCAACTTTAATTGTATCTCCAAGGTCATTTGCCTTTATATGAATCTCAGCATCAAGATTCCATTACAAACAATTATTGCTCGATATAAATCAAGAGCAACAAATTCAAATTTATAAGATTTAAATATTAAATAACTAAACATATTCCCCACCAAATTAAATAATTATATATGTTCAAATTTAATTGTAATGAAACAATTTATAGAAATGCAGTAAAACACGAAACTAAATTTGTCTACTAAAACTAAATAACAAACCAACACAACTAAGTATATTTGTCATTGTAACTTCATACAAAAATATATCAAAAAATTATTAGAAATATATCAAATATGATACCATGCCAAAAAAATATATATCAAAAAATCATTAGAAATATATCAAATATACTATCATGCCAAAAGAAATATATCCCAACAGTTGAATAACCATGCAACTCATAAGCTGAATGTTGCTTGCAAAATTACAATACACTTTTATTGAAAAACACTGCACAATAGTTGAGGTTAGACATTTCACCGTATAATAGAAAGACAATTTTAGGGTGGTGTAATAATATTTTTTTTTAAATCTTTGTGAAGCTGTAGGTATATTAATATAAGTTTTTCAAGTGCAGAGAGTGATACGATGACTTACATACGAGTACGACAGTCATTAGCATGCTTGAACCAAGAACAACAAATTCTAATAATAAGTTATGAATAGAATAACATGCAATATGTTATACTAAAAAAATAATTGCGTATCCATATATATATATATATATATATATATATATATATATATATATATATATATATACCTTCTCTTTCAAATCAAATATGATTATCTTCAAGATAAAGGTGAGAAGCAATTCGTGCTGATAACGTGTTATAAAATATTAATAATATTAAGAACATAGATGATGATTAAGGGAGAAGAGCATTCTCATTTCATATATGTTGTTATTGTATATGTCTCTAACTCGTTCTCTTTACAATGCTACTATTTATATATGGAACAAGAACATCAATACTAAGAGGTTACAAAACTCAAAGGTAATGAGTTTTATAACTCAATGAGAGTTTCAAAATCATTACAACCAAAGATAGGGAGAATGAAGAATGAATCTAGACATCCATTATATGAATCTAGACATCCATTATAATATTTTATAACAAAATATCCTATTTGAGGCAAAAAAGAACACAAAAAGTTAAAATTAAAAACCCAAAAAAATAGTTTTAAAAATAGCAACATCATTTTATTTATGTTTTGTGTCATTTATCTTTTCTGTTTAGGCGAGTTTTGGATGATTATAAGCAATGTTGTTAAACCCGGACCGAACCACCAATTCAACCGAAAAAAATTGGAACCGGTCGACACTTCAGTCTGAATTGGACCAATAACCAATTTTTGGTCAAAACCCGGTAGAACCGATTGACCACCAGTTGAACCACCTTAAGTTAACCCAGCGAACTGGTTTTAATTATTTTTTAATATTTTTTTTGTACCAAAAAAATTTAATAATAAAATTAACTACTTTTAGTAATATTATAATTCAACTTTATTATGTTTTACGAGATTTTTTAAAATTTTATTAATTATTAATAATATATATATTTATATATTAATGACATCACCTGGGTCAATAACGGTTCGACACTGATTGAACCAGTGATCCATCCACCCAGTATCTTTTTCGGTTCTATGACCGATTTGAGTTTGAAACCATTGATAGTAAGGAAACAATCATATGAATTAAAATAATATAATTTTCTTTCGGTAATAAATTATATACGAATAGCCTCTAAAATTAAAATTTTACACTCCAATAATAACATAACATGTAAAGAATTCATGAAAAAAAATCAAGGGATTTGAAATTCAATACAATTAGTTAAACAATTTTATCATGGTAAATAATAAATACAAAATGTGTCCATATAATTCAAATTTCTTGATTTTCTTCTAAATCCTCTACGTGACATTATTGAATAGTGTAAAACTCTAATTTTACAAGTAATCCGTAAATAATTTATTCTCTTTTCTTTAAGGGGAAACAAAAAATCTTTATTCCAACTTGTACACAACAAAAGTCATATTTCTTGAAAAGAAATACGATAACATGAATATTGTTCTAACATTATCAACCACTTTAATTTATACTATTCGAGAGATGGGACACCCAAAAAAAACCCTATAAAAGAAAAGGTATCAACAAATTGCCATTTCTTGCTACGGAGCCCGTAAAGGAGTTGTGGATACTATTGTACGAACCTCAGATGTTGGAAATCTCACGCGCAAACTTGTTGAAATAATTCAACACACTGTTGTACGTTGAAATTATTGTGCTAAATCTTTGTAAAAGAACTCCGATGAAAAGAAAAATGAAGCGTTAAGAGATCTTTCTGACCCAACCCTAGTGTCTCAATAATGAAATATGAGTTGAACTTACCAACACTAAAGATATTGGTGAGAAAAATAGAATAATTCATCACTCTAATCTACCATCTTTTCAACACAAAACAAGTCTGTAATAACTTAATTCTACGACCAACGTTTTCCCAATTCTGTAATTTCAAACAGTTGGATTACATTTCGAGGAAGCATGATGACAAATTTTGCAGATTTCTCTAGTGGATGATCATGCGAAATATGCATATGCATTGACAAGCCTTTTTGAACTCGATCCACTCAACCGCAATGCACAAGCACAATCCCCTCGCAACAACAATGTAAAGAGCCTTTTGCAAGCGCTAAATTCCCCATCCAGCACAATATGGACAAATTTACCCCTATAGCATTGCAGCTAATGAATGGGTTGCATTGAAGGACATAACATATTGTATTGAAGGGCATATTTTTCAACTCCAAAGCTGGATGAGTAGATGTGCACTAGACACATCACCGCCTTATATTTACTACCCTACAGGCCTACACCTACAGTGATAATTACACACTCAAATATGTCGGAACTAAACTACCCAAATCCAAATGATGAATGTATTCATTGGTTTCACATTATTCAGGGGTAATTTAGTCGCTTTGACATACGTGATGTGGAGAAAACAACACCCATATTTATCACACGATATATTAATCGGAGCTTACACTTTCTTTTTATTTCTTTTAAATAATCAGATGCATAATGTACAGCCCATCCGTAAGAACTTATTTTAATATAAGTTAAAGTTTAAATATAAATTGACTTATAAATTATTTTTAGTTATAAGTTGTTTTAGGTTGTGACTTATAAATAAAAACGTTCGACATCAATTTAACTTATAAGTCAGAAATTAAGTTAAAACAAGTTATGAAAGTTTTCAGCTCATAATGACTTATAAATTAAAATCAAATGTAAAGATTACTAAAAAAGACATTAATAAAAAGAGGGCAAAATAGAATAGGAACAAAATAGACATTATATTTAATCAAATTAACTTATTTTAAAACAACTTATAAGTCATTTTAAATAAATTACAAATACTTGCTTATTTTTTTGACTTAAAAATCAAATTATAAGTTAAAAAATAAGTCATTGCCAAACAGAGAAATAATAGCAAATGACTTGTAAGTTGGTTCACTACCGAACAGACTCGCAATCATTTTGAACAAACTGCAAGAAAACTGTAGCTTACCTTACCCTTATATTAGAGCATCTCCAACAATCTCTTCAACCACTTTGGAATACTCAAACAGATGAGTCACATCAAAAAAATTATCTCCAACAGTCTTAATCATCAAATCTGCAACCTCATTTTCTTTCTTCAAATATGCAACCTCATTCTCTCTTCAAAATATTTATGAAAGGCAAAAAATATTTATTTTGCTTGATGAATTTGATGTAGAGCTCATTGGATTAAAGAGACTAATGAGACATAAAATATAAAAGTTGCAAATAATGCTCTTCAAATTGCAAGTAGGTCAACAAACTTCAATTTGAAGAGTTTTTTTTGCTACTACTGTTAGAGATGCTCTTACAACATCAAGTAAGCGGAAGAAGAGGGAATCAAATACTATCTATTTTAAACCATTGATAATAAAGAAACCACAGGACCGAAACAGAAACAAAAAATTAACTAAATGTGGAAGGAAACACTAACAAAATGATGACATGCTCAACTGAAACCCAAGAAAAAATACACAATGAAATCTAAATGATGAAATAACTCTATTGAACCACAAAACTAAAAAATTTCACTGATGCCTGACCATCAAGTAATGCCTCGTCAAATTTATATAATAGTAATATATAAATTGATAGGTCATTATAGCATGCACTGATGCCTGACCATCAAGTAATGCCTCGTCAAATTCTTGCCCAAAATCTTCATCCAAGTAAGTATATCAGCTAAAGCTTTAAATCAATCATATACCTGGATTAACGCCTGTGATCTATAAAATACCATTTCCACACCTCCGTTGTTCATGATGTAAATAATTCTAAAGCTAATATAAACAGGTCCATCAACAAAAACAGCAAGATTGCAACGTTTTAGCTAGAGTTTTAGTGAAGATAAAATTAGAATTATCTTCCTTTTGCAGATAAAACTCGAGGAAAATGTCACCTGTGACAACTTCAGCCATCCAGATCCATCCCTCTTCTAGTATTCTAGCTAGAGTCCACAAGCTATAACCACAACAACAGAACTCCAGCTCCTGCTCCTCTGCTAAAAAATTCTGTCAGACATAAATAACATGCAGAATATAATGTTATTAAAATTGGAAAGAAAGAATGAAACAATGTAAGGGGGGAAAATCTGATTTAGGGGCAGCAACATCCAAGACACTAACAATACTGAGTGAAGAACAAGGAACCAAGACTTGTCAGAATAGAGAATTTTACAATTCTACCCATTGCACGAATTCAAATTGGAGACTTGGCATAACTGGAATATATATATATAGAGTCCGGATCCTATCCGGGATCCCAGACGTTGTTAAAATGCGGATTTTTTTTTTTTGCTTTTTATTTTTAAAACAACTAAAAAAAAAAGTTTAATATTTTATAAAACTAGAATTTTTCCATAATACAGTATTTTGGGTGTGATTTGGATACATATAACAAAATACTGTATTATGAAAAAATTCCAGTTCCATAAAATATTAAACTTTTTTTTAGTTGTTTTAAAAAAAAAAGAAAAAAAAAATCCGCATTTTAACAAAATGCATACATTATTTCAAAAACTAATGATAAACTGTAGGAACACTAATATTTTCAGATATTCAAGGAGCAAAACTGCGTAATTTACACTTTCTGAAGGCATATTACATTTAAAGTATCTTCCTCATAGTGTTGATCAAATGATCCTTTTGACTATTCACTATGTACGTAAAGAAATCAGTGAACTGCTGTAAAAGAGCAAAAATTACTGTTGTCCCAAGATTCCATGTATTTTGTTGATAATTTCTGCACTCCTACAGGCCTACAGGGGTACACTCCACTTTCATGAAATGGTGGCTCGAAATCATTTCTAAACGTTCCTAACAAGAAATCTGAAAAAAATTAGTCCCATGGGTAAACAAAACTCCACAGAATATTTATGGCCAAAGCACAGCTGAATTCAATGGGTGGAAATTTGAAACTAATTTCATTTCTCTCCAATAGTAGATTCTCTTTCAATTTAGGCGTCCAATACCTACTTTATACCCGATCAGAAACCTTGTCGTGGGGGTGAACCAGTTTGACGCATTCTATAAGGCCTCTCGTTACCAGACTGTCTGTTGTGAGATGGTCCTGCCCCAAGAATCCCTGAAGAATTTGGATCAGATATTCGTGTACAATTACTCAAAGCCCTTTCATGTAGGGGTTGACTTAGGGAATTCATTTCAGCTTTGGCTCTTCTCCTTCGTTTCCATGCTTCAAATTTCCCTGTATCAATGCCCCTTTGAAGTAAACCTGACATTTGATTTGAGTTCTCGTAACTGTAACCTCGTGAAGAACCATTGGTGTGGGAAGATCCCACTCCTGCAACGTCTTGTTCCTGCTTTAGTTTTGAATAAATCTTATACAGTGCCTCCCCGGACAAATTTGAAAAAGTTGAGATATAATTCCACAGTCGTGTTCTCATCCCTGTAAAAGAAATATTCAACATATGCAACATTAATAAATCCATAATTCCCAATGTGATAAGGAAATCGCTGAAGAAGCCTTTAGGCCTTAATGCAAAGCCAGGTGAACATATGTGAACCACAATTAAACATAAACCAGTACACATACAGCTTTTTGTTGACGGCTAGGGGTAGGGGGATGAGGAAATAGATAGGAATAATCTCATAAAATATGTTGCTTGATGAGTCGGAACATTATGAAGGATAAATCATATATAAGATGGGAAATACATACTTTCTTGCTTTTCCTCGTGCTCTAGAACAATTTGATCAACCCTTCGGCCAAGAAGCTGAAGATAATTTCGAATTCTGGAAAGCACCTGAGAAAATCATAAATTTGAAATTGGTTAAGCACAAATTAAAAACTTGAAAGAAAATGGTGCATAAGTACAAAGATAAACCTTATCCTTGGGGAGATCAGCACTAGTAGTTTGCAACCTGTGAAGACGTGTCAGTGTCTTTTTCTGATCTGCCATGACATCTTCACACCATTCTGTCCATTTCACTTCCTTGAATTGCTCATACACTTCTTCAGTATCTGACATTTCACCTTCCTCTTTAACCATAGGTTCAACCTTCTGGGGTCTTGCAGGTTTCACCTTATTCATCTGGACATTATATTTGGGAGAACCTGGCTTACCTTGCTTGCCCTTGTTGCAAGACAATGATATGCCCAAAGGATTTTCCTTCTGTTTCTTAGAAGCTTTACGACCAACTTTGGCATTTGAATTCTTCCCACTAACAGCAATAAATTCCTGAAAACAAGTTTCCAGAAAGTAAGTTCACATGAAAGGGGAAAGTCTCGTGGAATAATTACAGCAATGATCAAACATTTTCAACTAGAACCATTAGGATTGACATCCTATATCTGCACAAATTTCCAGAAAGCAAATGGAAATACTAAGAACACTCATATTATAGAACCTTTATCTTTATTGATCAGTTGTCTAACTGATGAGAAGCATGCCTGTATATTTTGATCACACAATACCACTTAATAGTACATATCAGATAGCATTATCAGCACCACTGTTCATGGAGAAGGAGAAAGATGCCAAGCTATCTATAAGTTAAAAACCACATTTCTTGACAATCGGACACAAGACAACATGCTCATAGTGTTTAAAATAAAAGAAAAGGTCAACATCCATCATTTATAAGCCTAAATCTATAGAAAACAAAAACGTACAAGCAAGCCATGGAAAGGTGCATTCTTGAATAACAGAAACATTAAGTACACAAGAGGAGGCTGGCTGAACTGGTTAAGTGGCTATTAGTGAACATATATTTCAATGGTGCTTCAATTCAAAAGAACGATTATTCGAACACATCTTAATTATTAAAAACAAAATAAAATAAATAAGTAAACAGTTTTGACAACATGACAATCTAGCCAACAATTTAAAGGATTCACCGACAATTCTAAATTTTGCGGAATTTTTTTTGAAAAAAAAAACTCTTCTGCATTATCTAAAGTCGCAATTTTTTTATTTTTGATTCGTACAGGATTGAAAACTAACATAAGAGTTGTTTGTAAAATAACACCTACCATTTCCAGTAGTTGAGAAGCCCGCTCTTTCAACTGGGGAGCTCGTGGCAGGAAAGTCTCATGATGTTGAAGCTGCACTGGAGCAATCTTTTTCACAAGACCAAGCTTTTCATCTAACCTTATCTTTTCCCAATTGCCAAATCCATGATAATGGATTCCCAGAAGCAACCGCGCATCATCCTCTGATTATAATAGGGAAAATATAACAAACCACCAACTAATAGTAGAATAGAATGTCATAAAAAGAGATGACCCAAATATGAAATAAGTAAACTTACTTTGGTTCCATCCACAACCTTTAGACCAAGTTGCAGGTTTGAGGTACATCAATGCTTGGAATTGTGAGATAGGATTCTCATAGCGGCTAATGCGCTTCGCTAGGAGTTGAAGTTCTTCAACACGGGTTAATAGATCATCAGCCTTTACAGGAACACCAAAAAAATCTAGCAAGGGCCCCTAGAGGTAAATGCCAAATTCAGTATTAGTTAAGACTACCAGACCTCCCAAATTTCTTAAAACAGATACAGGTGCCATGCATTGCTGTAAAGTTACAATCTTCCTAATGCAAGTTATAACGAAACAAACCTTTGGATCCACGTTTAGTCCATTAACTGCTTCTCGACAACCATCAATCAACACATCAAAAAGCTCAATCTGTGCATCAGTAGGAGCAGCTTCAATTGATCCACCAACCTCTGCTGCAATTAAGCTAATTTGGCTGTCATTGCCAAATTTCTTGACCTAAGTTCAAAAGATTATAAAAATAAAATCATATAAATTATATGGAAGGATGAATGTGTAACAAAGCAAAGGTATTAAGCAAGTCTCATGAATTTAATTGTATTCAACTTTATGAAGTCAGAAGGTGCTACAACCTCTTATGCTATAAGGCATAAGAGAGGAAATGAATCCCATATGTCACCAATTAAAGAGGACATTCTGCATATCACAAAATTATAACGGAGTTATAGCATAGAGGTAAGCGTTTTAACATATCATCAAAAGGAGATACCACTGAATACACTTGTAGTCTAGTCTATTGAAATAAAAAAGAATACACATTAGGAGGATGATAGGAAAATATACAATGACATTCTGTGCAAGTAACTAATCTACTATGCATCTTCCGAAATTCAAGCTCATCAAATTGTGGATTAGTATAGTTCACTTACCTTTCATTGTCTTTAATTTCTACTACCTAAATACACACAAAGAATCAGCTATGAGGTATATATTCTCACTTGTATTTTGACATGCATATATATAAACATTTCCCTGAATTCTTTCAAAACTTTTGTAGAGGAAAGGAATTAAAACTCCCTTCCTCTCTCCAAATCACCTTTATTATATCAACCTGAATTCATGTTTAGTAGAGGTGATAAAAACTAATTAGCTTGCTACATACTGTCAATACTCAATAATACATAAATTGGTAACATAGAAAGTGAGAGCTGGAATACATGCACATACAATATTTCTTGCTAGACGGTAAAACAACTGAAGTACTAAATTCATTAATGAACTGAAAATGAAAAAGAAATATTTGAACTTAAAGGTTGACCAATGAACCAGCATTCATGTCCCTGGCCATAATGAACATGACAGTCCAATGGCAAAGATGGAAACTAAAACAGAAATATCTAAGGTCTAAGGGCCATGTAGACAAATGTCAATTTGATAGTTGGGGTTAAGTATCCGTATCTAGTGTCTTTTGCTGCCTATGTAGACAACTCAATGTGTAACTCGTACGACTTCAGTCACTTCACTACTTCACAGGTCATCACCAGGCATGTTATACCGTGTGTAGCTCACATAAGACTTCACAAATTCACAGTTTATCAGCAGGACAACTTAACGCATTTCTCCAAGGCAAAATTTAGCTCTCCAAAAACTAAAACAAGTTAAACAGAACAATATGTACGAGTAGAAATCAGAGAAAACGTGTACTAAAGGGAAAAAAATGTATTAGGTCCATACTCCATGTCTACAAATTAATACTGTGAGCCTTAACTGCATCTCAACAAAAAAATTGAAAACTACTGTCGGCCTAACATCAGGCCGCACAATAAATAAGAGATAAATGGAATCTCACCGTACGGAAAAAGCGTGTAGCATCTCTCTTTGACATATTCCCATAAGACCACCCTCTTACTTGAGCAGCAGCTCCTTCAATTGCTGGTATTAAATAACTAGAATTATCAGCCTTGCGGCGCTTTGGAAATCTCTCCCGAGACTCAACACCCTTCTTTTTCCTTTTATCAAATCTTTCAGGTGGGTTAGCCTCTGCATAGCTCTTACTATTTCTTGCAGCTCGAGGAGCTAAAGCTTCCTAAAGTATAGAAATCACAAAACCAAGCAAATAAGTTTAAGAAAAAAAAAGAACTGAAGATAGAGTTGCATGCCTTTCAAATATGTTTCAAACAAAACGCATTCCATACTTCCGCTTGGTTAACAGCTTCAGGTTTTATCCACCGGCTCCAAAAACTCCCATCATCTTCAGCAGTGCAGAAATTAGCAACCTGAACATAATTGTGAATAGGATGATAGCTTATACGGTAGTTTTCATCCCTCGTGCAAAATAGAAAAATCCACATAAAAAAGGAGATAAAATGCTAGGGAAGAGAAAAAGTAACCGTAATACGGAAGAATCCCCCTCCCCTCTTTCTTTCGCCAAAAAACAAAATGAAGAAAAAACAAAAAGAACAAAAAGATTCCACTTTCTATAGAGAAGCTACATATAGAACATAATTTTTTGTTCTTATGAACTGGTATCACAACCCATCCCCCCCCCCAACCCAAAAAGAGTTAATTAGATATGCTTGCCTTAAAAGCATTCAGCAATTCATGTCCTTCTTCTTCATCTGCACCCTTCTCTTCAACCTTCTCTGCTCTCTCAAGGATTTCATCAATATCCATACTCAAAAGCCTCTTTTTGCTTTCTTCATCATTTTTGTCTTCCTTGAATAGTTCTTCTGCCCCAAACCTCAAGATTGCTGATAGCTCGTTCTACAATCATGGTAGGTGGAATATGAATAGTACAACCATAAATATTTGAAATATGAATTGTAAAATTTAAGGAGGTAGCGAAAAAGGTGCTGTTGACCGCAATACTGATGATTACCACTGATTTAGAGCCATACTAACCTTTAAGGTTAAAAGCTAGTCACATGCAATCCACTATAACCATACATTAACAAATTTACATTAATTGTCTATCTCCCAATACTTACTTTGTCAAAGGAACTCCCCTTTTTGGCTTCTTTCTTTTCCAATTTTCCCTCGGCGTTCAATTTTTGAATCACCAAATGATCAAGAACCTACCAAAGACGATTATGCAAATAAGAACAACACAAATTTACCTAGCACATGTAAGCACACAAACATAATTTCACAGGTAAATAATTCCAGCTAAATTAAACCCTCATGCTCATAGGTAATACAGTGATTAAAACCTAAACATAAATCCAGAAAGCATATGTTTCATTGCACTTTTATATAAACATGTATCCTAAATTTTGTGCCCCATTTGGCCATTTCTAAAGCCAAAACATAATAAAAACTTATATTTCCAAATTTAAACTAATTTAATGTTTACATACAGCCACAAGTACTATTTTGTCCAAAGTGAAATATTCTAAAAAAAAATCCCTTCAACTTAAATAGAAAGAGAATATGATGAACATGAGTTTCGTAGCTCAACTTCCAAAAGGGGTGCTTATTTTGGGATGTCGCGTATAGGAATGAATTGAATTGGAAGGATGAGGTGTATGCATTTCAAACATGAATATACGCATCTAAGGTGAACAGTCAACAAAAAACATAACAAGACAAAGAAAAATAAGACCATTTAATATGTTATACCATCTTCTTCTTAGCACGTTCCAAAATATCCTCCTCGACACTTTTACTTGTGACAAACCGGTAAATGTTAACAACATCTTGCTGTCCAATCCTGTGAGCTCTGCTCATGGCCTAATCCAAGATAAAATGAAATACATTTAGAAAAGAAAAAACACTGAAACATGAAGCTAGGAAAAAATAAAAGCTGAAAGAAAAATAAACAAGGGATAACTGCCCCAAACCTGCAAGTCATTTTGAGGATTCCAATCCGAGTCAAATATGATAACTGTGTCTGCTGTTGCAAGATTGATACCTAAGCCACCAGCACGAGTCGAAAGAAGGAAACAGAAATCATCACTACCAGGTGCATTGAAATGCTCCATGGCTTGATGGCGCACCTCGGCCTTTGTACTGCCATCAAGCCTTTGAAACTTGAACCCTTTAAATGACAGGTATTCTGCCAGGATATCAAGTAACCTAACCATCTGCATTTCAAAAAGATCACTAGATGTGCCAGAATCCAAAGAGAACATATTTTTAAAATAATTTTTGCCAACATCCATTATAAACAATAAACATAGTAGAATAAAAATAGCAATCACTAAAAGATAAAGTTAAAAATATGAACAGTTCCTTCATGGAAAAACTGAATTTCTCCAAATATGGGTGCTCTTTTGAAAATGTGCAAACAATGTCACTCATTATAAGCAGGGAAACATCTATAATAACAATATTACACTCCACATAGATGAAGATCTAATGGTACTCGCAGTGCTAGGGGTAATTTAATCATATTCTTTCATTGTTTCAAGTTTTTGAATACCAAATAAATGAGTATCTGTTAACATCCGTCATTATGCACATGACTTGCACGTGAAAGCAATGTCTATATTGAAATGATTTAACAAAAGATCCACAAACTCATCTCGGGATAGAAATGATGACATGAAGATGAATAAGACCACATTACCGCTTGATTCAGGTGACTTTAATATAGATCCTTAAACCCCCTAGCCAATTCATAATTTTGTACATAATGTAGATACATACATAGTTGTCATGGCGTCGCCATGGCGTCGTCTAGGCGACAATTAGGCGTCCTGGCACTAGAGAAGAACAAGACAACACCTTGGGCGCCGAGCTGCCAAAGCTTATGCCTTGGTAGTCGGTCCAAGTTAAGTGATTAAGTCATTTCATGGATTAGCTTCTATCATGTAATTTTTATTATTTATTAGACTTGTAATATATGATGATTGTTGACTTGGTTGATCCTTTATTCTCTACATAGTGTTTGTTAACTTGTTCTACTAGTTTTCAATGTCAAGTGTTTTATTTTTGAATTTTAATTGTGAAGTATTCATATAATTATTTTTTTTTGTCGAATATGTTTTTTAAGTAAAACAAATAATATATAAATTGTACATTGTTAACGACTTGTCGCCACATGGACGCCGTGGCGGGCGCCTTATCGCCTAGGCGTCCTGGCGGTCAACTACTGCCGCGTCTCGCCGTGACGCCGTGACAACTATGGATACATATCATTCCTCTCCTGAAACTGGACACCTTCAATCGTCTTGTTTTTGTACTCTAGTTTACTAGTTTCACATGCAGAATCAATGAGATCATGCAAAGGCACCAAACAGCAACCAAATCTTTATGTGTGCATGGTATGCTTAGATAAGCTCAACTCTTTCTTGCATGGCCAAGCATGTTTGTAGTCTACGTTGGAAAGGCGAAGTAATACTCCTTCCATCCCAAAATAACTCCTTCCATCCCAAAATAACTGATTGAGCTTCCATTCCAGGATGCTGACAAATAAGTGAATGAGTTTTGGTAGCCATATGCATTTGATTATTTTGTTAGTCGGGACTTTTATGTCCTATTTTTCCACATTTATAACACGTCGGGAGTTTAGACTTAGTCGTTCTTCTTTTAGATGACTCTCTTCTCTTAGGTTTGTCTTCCTTAGTCTGATATTTAGACTTTGATTTCTTATGGTAAGTCTTTCTGGATCTTTTATCATCATTATATCTAGAAGATTCTTTAGAAACCTTCATTTTCTTTTTATCCTTCGGGATTTCAGCTAGACCGTATTGCTCACAGAAATCTCCTAAAGCACGTTTTCCTCTAGATCTTTCCTCAGCAATCTGCTTCTGTATCTTTAAGATATTACATAAATCAGCGCCTTCAGCTATAACTTCTGAAGCTAACTCTCCATAGGTATATTCTTCCCAAGGAATAACTCCATCGTTTTTATTTTTCAACCTAGTCTTTACTCTTTAAGAGAATAGAATAGGTAATCCTTCAATGAACTTTTCCTTCCAGTAGTTGCTATTACAGTCTGCTCTATTAAAGACTTTGGACAAGAACGTATCACGATAGAATTTGAATTCTGAAAGTGATTTGCACTTTAAGTTGCTCAACTGTTCGTAAGTTCTAGACACTATCAGCTGATTATTTCCTACAAAATGGCGCATAATAGTGTAAAGTAAGGTGTTAACAGCATCTTCAACAAAAATTGGTTCATTACGTTTATCTATTCCCTTTTGAACCTGGAAATTAAAGATACTCTCTTTAACTTCACTAGTGAGGGGATTATCCCACCATAAACCAAGCTGTCCCACAAAACCTGATGCTAACGCTTGAGCAATCGTTTTCTCCGAGTTGGCTTTAATTCTGGCCGCTTGAGCAAACATGGTCATCTGCTTAAGGAGAACAATAATTTGATAGTCCGTAAGACCATCTAAATTCCATTCACAGATATACTCACCATTAAACTGAATACCATCGTTAAACGCTCTGTTTTCAAATTGAGCGTCAATCGGAGATGGTCGGTGATAATAGGGTTGATTTTTAATCTTTCCCCATTTTAATCTATTTATTTGAGGATTATCACTATGTTCTTCTTGGATTTTTTTCAAGATCTCATCCAGATCTAATCCATCTTCTTTAAGAACTGAAATAGTTGGCCCTTGAGACGTTGATCCCGTCGAATTACGCTTAATCGTTAACTTTTCAAACCTATTTTTTAATTCTTCAAACATCTCCGTAGAAGTTAAACTAAGCTTAAAATCTTTAGCAAGCTCTGGAGGAGGTTTGAAAAGAACAACTCCAGGTTTGTCTTTTGTCATCAACCTTTCTTCCTTTGAGGAAGTCACAAGAATCTCTGCAGGAGAGGGACTAATAGAAAGGGGTTTTTCTTTAGCATTAACCACCTTCTCAATTCTTGTAAGTTGTGTTCCTAGGGATTGTAAAAACAAATTTGTATAATTGTTTTGTTCTAAAACCTGGTTAATCCCTTGAATTTCTTCAGATTTCCTTTCAGCTTCCTTATCAAAAACCTTTTTATACGGAACGGCTCTGGTTTTTCCTGTTCCAACATAAACTGGAACAGAGGGCGGATGGATAGATGATATTACCTCATTATCATCTCTGTCATTTGCCAGCCTGTAAGGTTTGTAGGAATTTTCAATCATATTACAAGAGGTAGTGTTAACAACAACGCTTCTTTCCCCCCCAAAAGGGAAGGTATAACCTTTTGCTCGACTCCAATGTTTAAGAAAAACAAAGAAATCAACATTTTTCCCCGATTCCTTTAAGAAATCATAATAAATGTTTCGAATTAAATCCTGATCTTCAATGGAATAATGGCGAAAAAACCATTCTCTTTTTTCTTTGTTTTTATCAGAATTAAACACTGTTTTTAGTAAAGATTTATTAATCTTTACACTCTGATCATTTAGAGAATAAATACTTTCTGAGTAACCAAAGTCAGACGCCGTGGGGCTCTGACTTCTACGTGTCTCTGCTTCAGAAGGAGTCTCCACCATATAGGTTGGACGACTGACCGGATCTTCAGGACGATTAATAACTCCTTTTAGAGAGGACGTAGATCTTCTTGACGAACATGGTTCATCAACATCCCTTTGAGGAATAGTTGACGTACTATGTCTCCGAGGTTCGTCTAGGTTAAGCCGAATAGATGTGCTATTACCAAATCTGATATTTACAGATCCATCTGGATTCTCTGTAATATCTTCGATCTGCTGATTTGCTCCTTGGATTTTTTTAGGAACCTCATCACTTAATGTCCAATTTTGGGGTACAGATATTTCATCCCATTTTAAAGTCCTTGGGACTGAAATGTTAGCCTTTAACGGATTAATCTGAAACATAGTAGTTTCTCCTCTACCATCTTTAATAAGATTACTTTTAAGATTAATATCAGGAGTGATGGTATTCATAACTTTAATATAAACACGATATATTAAAGCCATGTTTGAGGACAAGGGATCCATATCAAAACCTGAGGTTTGAAGATTCAAGGTTAAGGTTTTTAATATGGTAGGATCAAGCAACGAGACTGAAAAGTTTGAAAAACTGTTAAAGTAAATCGGTCCTTCTGACAAGGATGAAGTTATGCATCCTAATAAAGAATCGTTAAATTTTAAATGTCTCTTATCTCTTAGGCAAACCAGTAATGAGGTAGGGAGGCCTAATCTAGTCAATGGCTTAACTGCCACTTGAACCAATCCTATATGAAGATACTTGTAGCCTCTATCGACTGCTTCCTCTAGCAATTTCTTTGGTAACATCTCAACAGTCATATGACCTTGAGTTATTGGAAGGGACTGTTCGACAGTCTTGATAATGTAATCAGTCTTCTTTGTTTTCTTTTTAGTATTTTGTCTACATATGTGTGCATTTTCTATGTGGATATATTTTTATTCTATTTTAGCCTTTCACTTCTATTTTTTGGTTTAAGTTATTAAATTTAATCCTACTCTTAGGTAATTATTTTATCTTTTACTTTTTGCTTTACATTTTCACATAGGAATTATTTTCAGCCTATCCCAACTACTTTGGGATAATAAAACGCATGCTTGGGTTGGGTCGAGTATAACTATGTGCCAGACGAATCCAATCAAATACTACTCTAGTTTATTACTTTCACATACAGAATTATTGAAATAGTGCAAGGCGCCAAAAAGAAACCAAAACCTTGTTAGGTGCAATGTCGACTGCAAACATGCTTGGCCACGCAAGAAAGTCAAGGATACCATGTGCGCATAAAGATTAGTCTAATAGCTCATCTAAATACATATATATAAAGTAAAGTAATGCCAAAAGGCCCACAACAACTAATTATACAAATATTCACTGTTACTATACAGTTCAGAAGAGTAAGGTTAGTATCAAATGGAATACTACCTCTGTCCTAAAAAAAGTTATTGGGACTTCCGTTTCGGGATGTCACCAAATAAGTTATTCAGTTTTAGGTATCCATGAGCATTTGAATATTTTATCCTTACCATTTAAGACCAAGTGGATCCCACCATTGCGTTTTAATTTGGAAAACAGACGAGTCAACCAAAACTTCCCCGTATCTTAATACATGCAAAACCAAAATACGAAATTATAATGTTTGCTTAAACTCTTCCTTTACCCCAAAAATAAAAAGTTCAATTTAGTCAAGAATGATCCAAACCAAGAATTATTCTTATTCCGACTATCCAAGCCTAAAAAAATGTTTGGGTTGATGAGGTTTTGCCAAAGGCAAACCTTTAAATATAGAGAAACCAGCTTAACTTGCAGACACTATGACTTTGTTAGACTTTATCCATACAAGGCCTAGTTATGCCAATTATTTCTTTTCATGCAATCAGCAAGAGGGGATAAACTCGATAAGGAAATAAGTTAACACTCAAATTTGATGTTGGCCAATTAGTAACGGCAAGTTATGAGAAGGTATTTGCCCAACAGAACCGTTCCGTACAAACCTGTGAAAATATTAATACACGATGATTTGTCTCATGCAATCTGTCAAGGAGCTTATCGAGTATCACTAGCTTCCCACTGCTCAGAATAATTCTTTCCAGTTTACTGCTTCCAGTAATGTTCGTCTCCCCACCATAACCATGGTCTGCACTTTCAAATAGGAATGGATGATTGCAACATTTCTTTAACTCAACCACAATATTCAAAAGAGAAACCTGCACATTTGGGAGTCCGGCATATTAAAATTGGTTACTTTTCCAATAAAAAAGATCCCGATGCACAAATCTAGCAGAGCAGTTCATATAGCAATTATTTGACAATATAAACCACCAAAAGTTGGATTATCCTAATTTTTCTGATCCCAACTGATTTTCCTGACATTTAGACACGTTGAAGCATGCTCGTCTGTCTTAAAATTTGGGTGTATTTTTGTCCTTTGAAGTGGTAGCTATTACAGTGAATTTCATTTGAATAAAAGCTTTAACACAATATGAAATGCATTATATTTAATAAAAGGAAAATTAGAAAGTTTTCGACTTTAAGCATTTAAATATTTTCAGACACAACTAAGCCAAGCCCTAAAACATAATACATAAAAGTTCTAAAATGAAAATAACGAGGATGATGATGGTTAAAAAACAACCGGAAGAAAGTAAAGGCATCACTTGAGAAAGTGCTGAAGTAAAACATATTCACAGCTAGAATGTAAAAAACAAAGATAACAACCTGATTCCCACGAACTCCTTTGTTTAAGTCGTTGAAGTTGCGTTCCAAAATCCATTTATAATACCTAGATTAGTAGACCAGAAACAATAGTGAATATGCATGATATAAATAAAAATCTAAAAGTAATCTAGAATAATAAAGGTAGTTGGTAGCTATTTACTGTTTCTGTAGAGGAGACATCTCAACTCTTAAAACACGTTCAATCTTTGGAGGTAAGGACTTTTCCACATCCTTTATAACTCTCCGGAGAATGTGAGGCCTCAGTTCCATGTGAAGATTAGCAAGCTAGACAAGGAGGAAAAATGTAAAAGATCAAGTTTATATGTCAATTAAAAACAAACTATATAGAAGCAAGCAAACAATTAAATAGAAAACAAAAGACAGATTGAGAAATTATGTACCTCAGTTTCATTGAATGAGCTTAGATTTTTGTAATTCTCAACAAACTCATCCTTACTCTTGAACTTATCAGGATCGAGAAAGTGAAGAAGTGCCCTGTTTTATAATACACACATATATCAATACCTATATTTAAAAGGCCGACTTGAGTTTAGTTTTCAATTAATTTAAGGACCAACCGTGTTAACTCGGTAGTGATTCATATTATCCAACCGAGTTGACTCGGTAGTAGTAAATGTTTGTGTTTAATAATTACAACCGAGTTGACTCGGTAATCATTAGAGGCTAACTGGAGTTCAATATTCAAATAATTGAAGGACAACCAAGTCAACTCAGTAGTAATTCATATTATCCAACTGAGTTGACTCAATAATAGTAAATGTTGTGTTTAATAATTACAACCGGACTCAGTAATTGTTAGTTGGATTAATTTTTTAATTTCAATGATACGTGCAGAAATTTTCATATTGGTAAGACATTCATGTCTATACGTTTTTCAAGTTTCACAAATGCATCTAATCATAATCACATTTAATCATGGGCTTTTATATACTACAACAAACTTACACTCGATACAAAACAAAAATTACTAATATTATATGTTTGAACAATTACTATTATTTTTATCTAGAAATTTTTGAATTTTACAAATTTTTATGCTATTATTTATTACATATTTGATTATAGAATTTCAAGAAACTAACTATATATAAAAATATTGAATTACTAAAAATATTACAAATAACAACAAAACAAGGCCTGTCCCTCGCACGGGCTAATAGACAAGTATAAGTAAAGGCCAAAAATAACAAAAATTAGTTCAGCTGCCATACAACTATAACATGGACTCAAAGCTGCATTAAAATTCCATCAAAAACTTTCAAAAATAGATTCCTTATGCAAAAGGTAGGGAGAGATGTGTCTACATCTATGAGTTAAAATTTGATACACTAACAGTGTATACACGAGGCACGAGCTGTGTTAGAATTATGATACATCATTAAAACAATAATAATTTTGTCAAACACACCTACTTCATTAATGATATGTCTTAATCCTAACACCGCTCAAGTATACAATGTCAGTGTGTTAAACTTTTAACTCTATCTATATATGTGTAACACTAGCTCAGATACTAGAAAGTCAACTGTATATCCAAATGAGTTATTTATCAAATCCTACTATAACTCTGTCCAAAAAAGATGGGCCTTATTGGGCTTTCTTCTCCACGGATTTTAAGACATGCCAAAACTCATTATTTATCTCTAATTTTATAGATATAATGTACAAATTTATGTATTTTTAAAAAATATTAAAAATGAATGTATTCCATGTCATTTTGATTGCTATGCTTTCTTTTTCCGGATGTCCCAAAACAAAGTTATTCTAGTTTTTACCTTATACCAACCTTACATATTTTAGCCTATGTCTAGCAGACTCATTAGTTGGGATCAGCTAGAAAAGTTGTCATCCGAACCGTCACACAATAAATATGTTTTCATAATATGCTTGCAAAAAGAAACGTGCAACTAAAATGGGACTAGGGGAGTATATATATGTTTTCATCACATCTCAAGATCAGTGTCAAAAAAACACCATAATAAAGGGGCATATTTTGTAGGACGAAGGGCAGAACATAGTGTACAATTTGACATAACATATAGCAATGTCATTAATAACTACAAAAAAATTCAAAATTAACAAGTGGAATTGACATGATATCAAATTGAGTAGCAAGATTACCAAAGTTCTTCAACACTGTTTTGCAAAGGAGTACCAGTAATAAGCAACTTGTTCTTAGTGCTGAATTCCTGTGACAATATATTGTAGCAACTTAAAATTAGTACAACAGAAAACAATTGCAAAAACTATTAACACATAAGTTGTGAAAATTTGCAATACCAAAAGTGTAGTATACAATGAAGCCTCACTGTTCTTTAACCTATGTGCTTCATCAACCATGAGATAGTTCCACTTGAGTTTGGAGAGAACTGCCTTATCCTTCAATAGTACTTCATACGTAGTTAAAAGGGCATCAAACTTTATGCCCCTGCCAGTTGTCTTATCAGAGTAGAATTCATATTGCTGACAAACCTACAGCCAGAAATGAAAATGTAAAATTAAGATCAACAAAAAATCGTTGGCTTTTACTCCATTTGTCCCATATTAGATGTCCTAATCAGATTTTTGGGTTGTCCCAAATAAATGTCCACCTTCCTCTTTTAAAATCACTTTCTATCATTCCCTTGAATTACTTTTGTAACTATCCATTGAAAATAACAAATAATCAGAAAGTTAATGAAATGATACTAGTTGGCATAGGAAATAGTAGCTGATGGCATTAAATGTTGAGATAAAGAGAAAGGGAGAGAGAGTTAATGATGGCATAGAGATTTAATGATCAGAGATAGAGAATCATTATTGAAATTAATGTCCATTTAAAAAGCATAAAAGGGTAAGTTGGGGAAAAAATTATTTCTTAATCAGCGTGTAAAATGTAATCAGGAAAATTGACATGGGACAGAGTACTACTTTATGATAAAAGAAGATTTTATCGATGAATAAAGAAGAAACTTCAAAGGATGTGGAGGACAAAAAGTCCACCCCAAAAGAAATCAAAGATAAGAAGTGGAAGAAAATGCGGCATTAGAGGAGCACTGCTCGCCGATCACTTTGAATGACAAGGAAATTTCTAGAAAAGATCCCAAGTCTGTGCCCAAAGAGAAGCAACGGATGACCCTCTACCCCAACACAAATATATATTCCCTATCTAACCACAAAAATTTTGTGCAACCCTCTCGATCTAAATTCACCACAAAATGGCAAAAAAGACCACATCTCCTAAGGATATAAAATAAACATAAAAACAATTAAAAATTTTGAGTATCATAAAAGTAGAAGGACAGACATTTTGAAGCACCAAAGATGTAAATTCAATTCAATAAGGCAATCTATAACAAACATTTTTGTTCTCAAGCTAAACGTATAATCACACAGAGAAACCCAAAACGTGATACCAAAAAAACTATGAGAGAAAGAGACCAATTCCCCGCTATAGTGTAGACATTGACTTTAGAAGCCTATTGGTACATTTATTTATGTTACCCATCAAAAGCAAAATCCTTCAAAATTGGTAGATAATTGTCATAGGATAACCATAGAGAGAGAGCATTTTGTTAAAAGATAAAATCAGATAATAGCATGATTTAAGTATGTTAGCAACTGTTTTAGAAAACGCGAATCAGACCTATCCAGCAGAGAGGGCACCTAGCGCCTCGGTAGTTTCTTAAGCGTTCTTTTTAATATGTATATTTGAGTATAATTGAATTCATTATTTTCAAAAGAATAACAAGTAATTAAAAATTGTCAAAAGATAGCAATGAGAAAATCAATGTCACAGACCAGAGTGAAGCATTCTCTCGCACACTGAATCTATACACCCTTAACCCCTCTCTTTGCAACTGAGGAAGCAGTATTATGAACCCGAGTGGTTCGAAACCCGGTTCGGCATCGGCTAGAAAAATTTGAGTGAGACTCAAATTCGAATCCATTTTGATACTCGAACACTTATATAAGTCGAATATTAGTCACTCATTGTTCTCTTATTTAGATTATTGAATTTTAACAAGTTCGTTGATACTTACTCGTATACTGTATTTAATATACTCGATTTATTTAATACTCCCTCCGTCCCAGGATAAAAGTTCTGGTGGACTTTTCACGCATATTAAGAAGAAGAATGAAATGACAAAATTACCCATAATAATGTCATTAATTATTTTCAATGTAGGTGAAAGAATGACTTTCTAGCTTTTAAATATGGAGAGAGAATTAGAATAAGAAAAGTATGACATATTTAATGCTACAGGTATAATAGGAAGAAATGTGTAAAAGTTTGGCTATTAAAAGAAAGTAGACATTTAACATGAGATTACCCAAAATAGTAATAAAGACTTATTATGGGACGGAGGGAATATATATTGCTTAACAATTAAATTCGCCACATACTTTTAGAATTGGAAGTAGTTCATTAATTGCTTCATGAGTGCTAATATCATCTCACTAATTTTTTTTACAAGGCTAAAGATTTAATTTGAAGTGTTCAAATTTTAATTATTTCATCTACTTGACTGAATTAATTTTATATGCATTATCATAATATAAATGATCCAGTTATAATTCGTATATGTCTCAATGCTCACGAGTAGTTCGATTAAAAAACGAGTTTGAGTCGAGTCGAACTCGATTACAATAAAAAGAGTCGAATTCGAATCCAAGCAAAGATTGCAAAATTTTATTCGAATCCGAGTATGAATCCGAGTACCTTAAAAAAGTTTCGACTAGAATAAGAGTAAGGTACTGTTTGATGAGTGATTCCTTAATAATTTATTGTTGGGTGTTGAAATTGAGTTGATAATTGATTTAAAACTCTCGAAGATTCTTCAGATCAAATAGTTTGACTCCAGTTATGTTACTTCTGTACTTATGAACACCATTGCCAAATTGTTTGTAGTTCTGTAGTCTATAATATTTGGTATAGTTTTTGGTTTGGAGCTCTATGGCTTTGATTGCATCATTAGTTTTTTTTAAAAGAAGAAATTAGCGAATAGAAAAGAGAGTACAGTGAGAAAGTATGGGTTCGATACGAAAGTAAGAGTCCCAAGTAAAGAAGAGGCAGAGAAGAGTGAATTTTAAGAAAAATGACACAGTTAGATAGAACAGTGAATGCATATTGGGTCAGCAGGTGTACACCCCGCAGATCTATCTAAATTTATACATGAAAAAATATGTTATTTAGATTTTGGCATATTATTTCTATTGTTTCTCATGAAAACTTACTGTTGTTCTTTCAAAAATCAGAGGGGCCGGCTGCCTAGACCAAATCAAGGCATTTGAGGGATTATTCCTGCCTATACATGCGCCCAAACACAAGGTTCCTTCTCTTATTTAGATGTTCTTTTGGGATTATTAAGTATGCGTTTTTAGACTAGTTTAAAATGCTTATATGAATCACCATAAATATTAACAATGCAATAACGATAATATAATTTAATATTCAGATAGGCCATACAAACACTTGTTTTTTTGACTAGTTTAAATGAATCACTATAAATATTAACAATAACAATAATATAATTTAATATTCAGATAGGCCATACAAACACTTGTGAGCCAATGTATGTCATGTGCAGGCAAATTTCAAAGTGTCATGAGCACCTTTTTTTGCATTGGGCTATAGCACAAAAGTTTTGGAATCTTCTTTTTGACATTTTTGAGAAGGATTAGGTATCCCCTTTCTCCTTAGAGAATTTGCTTCAAGTGTCATGAGGATTTGCTTCAAGGATGCCATGATTCTTTGGAAGTGTGCTTGTTTTACTATTTTATGGGCATATGGACGGAAAGGAGTGCCAGAATTTTCAATGATGCCTATCTCTCACTTCCTCTTCTGTGGGACGGAGTTTCATTTCTACCGTCGTTATAAGCTTTAACAATGGGAGCTTATAAAGTTGTTGCCGTTTTCAATGTTCATGAAGATTGGCGGATTGTTCTTCATTAGTTTTTTCATATTTTTCACTTTCTTATTTTTGTGGAGAGCACTATCTTCCCTTTCTGTATCTTCTCTTTCTGTATCTTCTCTTCTAATTATAAAATTTCTTCTTTCATCCCCAAAAAATAGTTAATTATAAAGTTAACAATATTCAGATAGTGCACATCACCACCTCATTATCGCAAACGTGGAAACTGAACATCTTTGGGGTCATTTCAAGTAAACTAAAGTATATACATACATGTATTGATATACACAGCCAAATCATTGTGTAATTGTTCGCCAAACCCAGAACCTTATGAATGTCTTCAATAATTGAAACTTGAACGGTCTACCATTCTCCCATTTGAAACACAAAAAATGTCATAATTAATATACACAGAAAAATACCTCTCGGCTTGCACGAGCTCCAACATATACAATAACATTCATGTCAGGCAGCCACTTCCTGAATTCTTTTGCCCAATTTGATAAAGTTGATAATGGCACAACAACAAGAAATGGCCCATGAATTTGTTGGGCATTCTGTAGAAAGAAGAAAAAAGGAAGAAATCCTTATAAAGCATTTATAACAAAAAAAATGTCAAAGCTGTCCCAAACTCATCACCACCAAGTCTAAAAGTACCTGCAAAAAACCAAGCATAGAAACTGACTGAACTGTTTTCCCAAGACCCATTTCATCTGCTAATATGACATTTGTATCATTTCTCCAACTGTGCTGTGAAAAAGACTATGATCAGAACACCTTCCTGATTGAAACTGTTAAATACAAATTTGAAGAATCAACTGAAAGAGGATTGATACCTGTTAACAAGAAAATTCAATCCCTCAAGCTGATAATCTCGAAGCTTTCCCCCCTTCAACCATTCAGGCTGTTCATCAAGCTTCCTTAAACTTGCTACACATTAATATTATATGTTTTTACTATAATTTCATAGATAAGACTTCTGGGATTGTAAACTGATGTGGATAACAATAAATAAATATAGCAATCAGCCAATCAACATCAAACAATGAGGGCCTGGTTGGATGCACTTTCAAACCTGTTTTCCGTTACCAGTTTCAAAAAATCAATTTGGACAGTTTCCTTTTTCTGTTTTCACAAAAAAAAATATAATATATATATGAAATGACAGATCTAAGATGATTAGTAATTTACTAAAATTTCTTGCAGCAGGAATTTTTATGAACTTGAAATATAAACAAATTAAAAATTAAATTTTCTTAAATATACATCAAAAATGAACACCAAACAAGTATCCATTTTGGAACGTAAGAAATAAAAACTTAAACGGAGACCTTAAACTACTAAATTGCTTCAGCATTCTACTTCCATGCATCACAACATACCTGGGAAGATGAATGGAACAAGTCAACAATACTCTTGTTCTTGCCACAGAGAATACAACAAACTCATGGCCTCTAAACTAATATCTTAAGATTTTAGCATGAAAATCAGAGAGTATATCCCACCTTCAATGAAGCGGAATCTCGATATCAGCCGATTCAGCACACACATGCGAGGCAACAGACTGCAGAGAGTCAATTGTATGGGTGCATAGACAGAACACATACATACAAAACCCTCGAAGATTATTAGGACATCGTCATGGAATGGCATGACACTGACTCTAAAATATATTATTTACGCTAAAAGTAGAGTACAGACGAAATTTCTTGAGGATATCATTTACTGACTTGAAAGTTGCAACGATGAGTTGTAATTAAATCATCAAACAAGTTGTGTAAATAAAGACATAGTATGGATGTATATATCCATGTTCTCTATGCGCAAGAATGCATATTACGATATACATGTGCTTTCTAATCAATATTCTAAAAGGCGCTAGGCGGGAGTCGGGCGGCCAGGGAGGGCCTAGCGCCTGAGGGGCCTAGGCGGGATTTTTTATATTAAGACAATTTTAATATTTTATTTTATATTATTCTAACAAAACAATAATATAAAGCAAAATAATTTATAATAAAGATAATTAAATTATAGAATTAGTAGTAATTGCACTTAAGTAGTAAGATATATATATCCATTGCTAGAAATAATTAAATTATAGAATTAGTGTTACTAGTAAGTAGTAACTAGTAAGAAATATCTTGATATCTTCATATATATATAATTATATACGTACTTCTTCTCTCTCAAAAATTTAAATAAATGTTATTTTTAAAAATTAGTGTGAAGTTTATTGAATGAGACATTTGATATTATCCATTTTGACTTGATCTTGTTCACTTCTTGTTGTGATTTGATATGCTACAACTTGCATTAAGAATATGATAAATCATTAGAAAAATAAATATATCAAGATTTAGTTTTGGTAGTAATTTTAAATAAAAAAAACTCCGCCTAGGCCCCGCCTAGCCCGCTTTTTTCACCGACTTGGCCTTAGGCGCGGCGCCAGGGCCCCGCCTAGGCCGATTTTTAGAACAGAGTTTCTAATGATTACTTTCCTTACAAATGTGCACTACTTAATAATACTCCTTTAGTTTACCCTGTCATGATAATATATATGATTTATGTCTCTTATACTAATAAAATTTCTTTTAGTATTATAAGCATAGTTGTTAAGGCTTCGCCTCCAGTCGGTCAGATAAAGGCAAGGTGGCAAGACGACTTGGTGGAGGCTTGCAATTTGGGCGCCTAGAAAAAAAAGTCGTCGCCATGGACGCATAGTCGATGACTTACACGAGCTGAGCGCTCGTTTTGTTGTGGGTATGGACCAACCCAAAGGCCAACTGGGTTAAAAAAACAAAACTACGTCGTTCAGATTTGTAGTAGGCCCTAACAGCTACTTGCAGCGATCGATCGAAGAGTAGGAGGAAAGCGAGCGAGAGATTACCTGCCCACAGCTCAGCAGCTCTGACCGACAACGAACGACGACCACAGCTCCAATTGCGACTTGCGAGGACTCCGACCAACTGTTCAGGTATGCTCTTATTTCTTAGTTTCTTATCTTTCTTCTTCTCTGGTCTGGTCGTAACTCACAACTCATTCTCTCTTTGGTCGCGACTCGATTCTTCTTCTCATCTTCTCGTTCTTGTCGGCTAGCAGAGCTTCTAAGCTTTCATATATATTCTCTGCTTCTAGTCGCTTCTTTGTCTCTGCTTTTACTAATTTGCTTTATATTACACTTTCCTCCCAGTCTTATATTAATATATATATATATATGTAATTACATATTTATATAAATATGTAATTACATTTATATATATGTATTTATATATATATTAGCCATTGGCAGTGGCTGGTTTGGATTATGGACCTATGGTTGCTACTAGTTGCCTTAGTTGGATATTATTTAAGTTTCATAATTGCTGAAAAATCAAAATAATGTAACTTACGAACTTCATCTAATTTATTGTAAATTTGTGATGGTTGGTTGCAACTTTATTTTCTATGGTGTTTGTTGAATTCTTCATTTCTTTTACTAATTTTTAATATCAAGTGTTTTATTTTTGGATTGTTATTGCTATGTATTTACAAAATTATACTTTTAATGTTATTCCATAGTGTTATGTTTTGAGTTTTAATGTATATAAATTTTATTGCCAATATACTTGTTAAGTAAAATAAATAATATACAAATTGCACAGTGTAAACGACTTGTCGCCATACGGACGCCATGGCGGTCGCCTTGTCAACTTGACAGTCGGCTACCGCCGTGGCGCCTAATAACTATGATTATAAGAAATATAATTAACTTCTCAGCTGCGGTACGCAAACATAATATCGGAAGCACGAAAATCAAGTTAAGCAGAAACCTGAAACTACCCTCTCAAACTCATTCTCCTCGCATTTTCTAAATAATATGCATCAACAGCTTATACAACAAAGCATTCACTAATTCCATCACCGTGAGTCATTCTAATTGAATATAGCCAAGATTGCTTCCTAGTGTGTCCAGCTTATGTAATGTCTACAAAAAGATACCTCAACACCAATTGTTGGGGCATCGATTAATATTAACTTGTAAGACCTCTTTAAAAAATTTGTGATCAAAGGAAAAAGACCACGACCATCAGGTCACAAAAATCACAAGTTAGAAGATATGACACAATTATGAGGAAAACAGGAATCTTGAAAGTTCATCAAACATCAACAGATACTTCACAAGGAATTTTAAGACCCTCCTATTAACTTCTATAAATTGCAACATTAATAAAGTGACTCCATCCAACTTCTTAGTAACAATTAAAATGTGTTTTCTTCAGTTGAACTTTTCCAAAATGACAAAATAAGAAAGTTACACTTACAGCACATCCATTATAATGATAAACTCTTTTACGAAATCTCAGTCTCCTAGTCCAGCATATAATTTAAATAGAAAAACAACAAGAAAAGCAAAAATGAATTTTATTATGTTGCAGATATGCACAGGATGATACATGTATCACAGAAAGAGAGAAAAAGCATAGGCCAATAATTAAGACAGACCTTTGCTCTTCCTACGCTGGAAATCTACCATTTTTCCTTGTACTGCAACTGCAGCCTCGCGAGCCTGCTTAAAAAATGAAAAATAAGGATGCTTTTCGAGATAAAATGAGCCTTAAAATTATATCACATGAAACAACTAAAATGAATGTCCATGCGAGTATTGTCAAGACTCGTGATCATGGAACATATAAACAAAAAAAAAGGAGTGGCAGCACTCCAAATGGAATCATAATCCAAAGTTTAAAAGAAAGATGTTCAAGTAATATAATTCAGAACGTCAGCATAAATACAGTACCTTTACTTATACAAAGTAAATATATGTCTGAATTTTAAGCTGCCAAGAGAAAGCCGTTATGAAAAAGTGATGAGTGGTCATAAAAGAATGGATAGGATCAAAAACGATGATATTGAAATAAAGATGGGGTTGCACCGACAGAGGAAAAGATCAGGGAGCATAGGTTGAGATGGTATCAGAAGGACAAATAGATTCTCCAGTGAGAAAAGGAGCATTCTTTCAAAAGGATGATATAAGAAGGGGGAAGAGTACACCGAGAATTATTTGAGAGAAAGTTGTACAAAGAAACTAAAAGAAGCAGAAGATAACTGAGAACTTGTTTGTCTCTGTAATAGAAACAAGAGAATGCAATTTGTATACTGGCGAGTAAGGTGTTACAAGTTTTTGCGTCTATTTTATGATTATCTCTTTTCCCTACCTTTCTTTCTTTTATTTTCGTTTTAGTTGTTTATATATATATATATACACGTACTTTAGTATATATGTTTTTTTATTAATTTTCTGGAATTTATTTTTTTAAATGTTTTTCTTTCTTATTTTTATTTGTTTATCTTTCTTTTTTCTTCTTAACTTTATATTGGATATTTGGATTCATTTTCAACCTACCCCAACTAGTTTGGGATAAAAGTTGTTGAGTTGAGCTGAGAGACGCTCAATGATATACTTATCAAGACAGAGAGAGAAACTCAATGATAAATATTAAAGATAAATAATAGATTTAATAGGAATAGGAAACATATGTACATATATATATGTAAACCACAGTTGACAGTTCTATGAATATAATAAAATTTCAAAAGTAAATATAGGCAAGACAAACTGAAATATCTATAATACATATATTTGTTTTTCATAGGTAATTTTGACCCTCCAAGTTTTAGTATTGGACACAGCGAGAAACTAAGAACAAATATATTTATACAAATACACACGATAATCAATCATAACCAATATTTCCATTGATCCGACGTTATCAATAAAAATGCTTGTTGACTAATTATACATTAAGGATAAGAACAGTTCTTAACCACTATGCCATATCTAGGAAATACTACCTAATATTGCGATTCCTTTTCACAATTTGAGCAAACAAGATAAGATGTGTTTCACCTAACTATGGAAACTGATGAATTTTCCAACAGTTGGATAATGCATAAAACGAAGACAAAAGCTGAACCATTCTCAAACCATGAGACAGTCGCAAGGAGACAAAATTTCAACTGTTTCAGCCAACCAAAAGGCTTTACATAGGTTTTTTTTATCTATCCTACTCATGGGAAACCTTTGCCATGGAATATTTCAATTGATGGTCAGAATTATCACAAACAACGATAGTTGCATAAAGAGACTTGAGAATCTAGGTTCACTTTTGCACTTTCTTCAAACATACTTGGCGTTGTCTTGACTTCAGTAGTCCTTACAATAACATATAATATCAGCTGGCAAAGTAAGGGTCAGTACATTTCTCATCATCATCATACAAACAGCAATTGCATGCAGTGCAAACTTATGATACATCAAAAATTGCTAGAAATGGTACAGAATGTACAAATCATGCATAGAAAGAAGCTAAGGTCCATAACAGATTACAAATTTGCAAGACACAAGGAGGCATGGACAAGTTACAAAACTGAAACAAGAAAATCAGCAATTCTGGACATGCATTAGGAAAAATACTATAAAAAAGCAAGTAGGACAAAGCACAACATATGAGCTGAAGAACTACCTTGTACTCATCAATAGCTTCTTCAGCGAATGCAATATTTACGTCTTTCTCCCTAAAATGACACGTCAACAACTAGTACGTCAAAATACTGTTGCATAATTATATAATTGAAATCATAAATGCAAAATACTTGCAGATAAAAAAATGCAAAATACTTGCAATTATCAAGGGACTCATATAGAGAACAAAAGCACAAGTTGTAACTTTCCACTATTCCTTCTTTTGGAAGCCGAAAGAAGATCAAAATCAGATTTATACATGATAGAGGATAGCATTACACTTCTTGATATTTATGAAATTGTTTTTGCCAACAGACCAGAAAAAGTTACTTCAGAAACAATACAATATTAGACTGAATATGACGAGAACAAATACCATTAAATTGTATCTGCTAATTACCATGTTACTTCAGCATACGACAGTCCTTGCCACTTGACCAAGTACTCTCGCACCACATTTTCTGAACTGTCCTTGCCAATTCTGTCTGCAATTACTCTTTCCACCTGAGATATTCATCAACTTACACAAACATTGGATATACAAAGACAAGCGATAATTACACACAACATATTGGCATTGACAGCAAACCTGACTATTTTGCTTGATGAGATCCAAATCCATTTCCTTGCTCACATCATTGACCTCAATCTAATAGGTAAAGACACATAGTAAAGCCTTAAATAAGCTAACAGTGTCGTTCAGTATATAAAGTACAGAAGTAGGTCTGTCTAACTGATATAATACATGAACAAATAATATAGACAAGATGAAAAAACTCTCAAACGGAAAAGCATAATAATTTGAACATGTTAATAAAATTAATTATATTGCTAAATTCATCGCAGGTTAGTAAGTTTTCCATTCATTGATTTTAAGCCAGTTGTTAAGAATCAAGAATGTGATTATTGTTATTGTAGAAATTATCGCAATCTTAACGAGGTAAGTAGACAGTACTTCATCCACACTGGCAGTAAATCCACATATTCCTATGAGACCATATCTCATCCACACAAAAAGACAGCTATTAACATTCAAAGGTCTTATCTTCAATGAACGTCAACACTTAGTTGCTTTCAAATCAGAGTGAATAGCTAGAAGGGGACATCGTTCAAATAGTCAAATAGCCATTGGCAAAAGCAAAGGAGCTCAAATGCTAGCTTGTTATCACCCAAACCTAAAAGGAAAAACAATACATGGTTGAATGCGCATGTATATATCTATTCTATAAAGTGGGAGGAAGAGGAAGCCATATGATAAAAGGTATATTTTTAATGAACTCTTATTGTGAAAATAAATACGTTTCTATTTAACTCCTTCAAAATTCTCAACCACCCCCCACCCCACCCCACCCCACCCCACCCCACCCCACCACAAAATACAATTCCTCCTCACCTAAAAATACATCAGTTATCTGAATAAAACTTCACCTCCAATGACAGTTATTAATGACTTCACTATAATTTTTAACAAATTTTACGGTTATTACGTTCCAAAAACTTCACATTTATTATTAGTACAATTATTTGATAAAATTTCAAATTTTAATAAATTAAATTTATTTCGGATATTAAATTAATAATAACATTTATGACTAATATTAATATAATTAAAACACGTGATCATGTCGTCACCTAAGCAACGACTAGGCCTCCTGACATTCGAGAAGGGCAAGACAACACCTTAGACGTCGAGCCGCCAAGGCTCACACATTAGTAGTGGGCCCCACTTAAGTGATTAAGTCATTTTTTACCATTACTCGTCATAACACATGGTCTTTTTCAATTAACCAAGTAGCTCAACCCATTACCTTAACTTAACCCATGACCCTGCTCCTTTGAATGAGTTAACGACTTGTCGCTATACGGACAACATGGCGGGCGCCTTATCACCTAGGTGTCCTAGCGGTCAACTAACGTTGTGTCCTACCTTGGCGCTGTGACAACTATGCACGTGATATGTTAAGTGGCATTTTTGATATCGTAGTATCTTAACAAAATTGTAATAATAAAATTATCCTACATAAAAATTCTTGAGATATATTATCTTACATAAATTTGTGATAAAATATCTTGTAATAAGTTTGGTAGACTTGAAAAATAAAAAAATAAATGAGAAGTTCTAGTTCTATTATAGCTAAAAAAAAAAAAAAAAAAAAAACCTTCCCTAATACTAACAGGTTGAAGTTCCTTACACTTGAGATCATTATAGTATCTTCTGTATGATAAGTTATACTTTGACATGTCCCTTAAGACCCTTAGATAATATCAAAGGGTATGCTTTGGTATAATAAGTTGTACATGGAGATAATGAATGATCAATAAAAAATCTACCGCTTCTAGTAAAAGAAGAGAATGTCATATGTGATTCGATAAATGACAACTCAGGAATCTTTGGCCAATGTGGAATGAAATTAAAAAGGAGTTTCTAATTTGCATTATTTAGAGTTGGGCATTTGAGAATCGAAATACATAAAATTAAATAAAATAAAACTTGACAGTAATTTCATGTCTTATATTTAATTGGGACATTGTATGAGAAAAAGATTGAATTGCACAGTAACTATTAACTCAAAGATTCTTTTATGATTAATGTTGAAATCTATATTATCTGAAAAATTGTTGATCGCTAAAGGGGCTTACCCTTATTGTAGAATAAATGTTATTTATTTAAATGAATTAAATAATTTTATTTATTTAAATAAGATTGAAATTGTTCTAATTGATTTATTCACAACCGGTTTAATATGGAGAACCTAAATGTCACACCATAAAAGGAAAAATATTTATTTAAGAAGTAAATGGTATAATCGTAATAAAAAATTATGTGTATTTAATTTAATATATGGTGATAGAATAAATTAAATAGCTTAATATTTATTATTTAATATTTTAAAAATATTAAATATAAATTAATAAGAGAAGTCTTATTATTATTACTATTATTATTAGTTTAATTCCTTAAGGGGTTTGGAAATTAATTAGTAAAAGTACTCTCATATATTTCTAATTGGATTAGGAACGTAATTAATTAAAGGAGTTTAATTAGTTAGAATAAAACCTTATTCCTAAATAGTTTAGGAGGGTTGCCTACATCTATTAATAAGAGAGTCTTATTATGGATTAGGAGCATAGTTATCACAGTCGTTAACAATGTGCAATTTATACATTATTTATTTTATTTCAAAAATATATTACACAATAAAATTTTATACACTAAAACTCAAAACATAATAATTAACACAGTCTAAACTCTATTTCTAGTCATAGCTCAAGCAAAATCATCAGTCATTCAAAGGAGTAGGTTGGGTTTAGGTCATGGGTTGGGTAATTATGGGTTATGATGAGTCATGATAAAAAGACTTGATCACTTAACTTGAGTCCGCTACCAATGTGTAAGCCTTGGCGGCTAGGCGTCCTCCAACGCCAGGACACCTAGTCGTCGCCTAGACAACACTATGACGACGCCATAACTATGATTAGGAGACACTAAATTCCAAGAGTTATGAGAGTATACATAATTTTATAGAGATAGAATTAAGATTTTGTCAAACACTCATCTTCTTGAATATTGGTTATTCCTTGGTAGATCACCTCTAGAGGCCAACCACTTGGGTGGCTAACGTTAATCAAAGAAAAGAATCAAACCTAATGAATTCAAGTTGAACGTGAAAATGAATCGGAGGTGAACTCGTAACTGAGGAAACTAGTTTCTACAAGGATATGAATCTGATCTCTATCTCTTTTCTATTGAATTGATAATTGAGCACAAAGTATGATAATGGTGATGGTTTGTATAAAAATTTTAAAATCCGTTTTATCGCGCATCCGCTACTTTATGTGATTTGATTGCATGATCGCGCTACATACAAACCTAACAAGTACTAAATTACATTAATTTGGATAGAAAAGTAAGGTTGAATCAATATTTATTTGTGAAACCAAGTTAGTGCTTTTAATTATATAGTTGATATAGATTATGCTATGTAACTGTACTCAAAACTTTTAGTAGTATAAATCATTTATAAAATAATAGTCCTTCCAGTCCACATATAAAAGAAGTCCCATTTTGACTTTTTAAAGTTACTTTGAATATCGTAAAATTCAAAATTGATGAGTTAATAAACTAATAAACAGATATAAAAGTACTGCTAATTACCAGGGGAAAAATATGTTTTCAAAACATACACAAAACGCATCAATTCTAAATTTAAATTTTCACAAATTGACTTCAAAAATCAAAATGCGACTATTTTTGTGCAGCAGAGGGAGTATTATTTATTTTTTTTCAGATGCATTGACTAATAATGCAGTACATATAAAAGATGTATCAGAAGTATTACATAAACACCACAAAATGTTGAAAAGGTAAAACTTTAGGGAAACCGAATACCAGGAAAAAACAGATAACTAAACAAAAAACAATTAACAGATTGTTTATCCACCAATTTGAAACATACTTGCTGAAAAGGACAAATAACTTTCAGATAAGCATGGAAGATAAAAGAGCTGAACAATGACCCTCAAACTAGTAATCCACAGACTAAGTGGCGCATCGAATTTATGTCTTATTTTTGTTTATTATTGTCCGATAAAGAGGTCCTACACCTATGACACAATTATATTAAAAAAATGAAACTATTTACCAGCTTACTAGGCAACAACTTAGATTCAAACAGGCGGAGGAAAAGTGGGATATGATACCCCATTGCTTAGGTGGTCTATCTTGCGGGAGAGAAACATGAGATATTTCGACAATAAGGAGAAATCAGTAATTTCAATCAAATATTTGTTCTTCAGCTTGTTATTTTTTGGGTAAAATGTCAAATGAAACTTTTCCAGGCTCTATTGTTTCCTTTTTTTATTGGTTTCTGTAGGGAGTTTAGTATAGGGGATCATTGAGGTTTGGTTGGTTGGTGACTAGAGGTTTCATTTTTGCAGGCTGTGTTTTTTGTATCCATCTGCTTTTGTTTGGTTGACGCCCCATTTTTGGCACCTTTTGAATATATATTTGCTTATAAAAAAATTATTTTGTGGTACTCTTGTTAAGAAATCGGTTTTGAAAATATGAAAAAGCAGCCTCTGGCCTGATTATTGCTTTTTGGCCGAAATCACTTATGTTTACCCGGAAAAGCTGAAAACAAACAGCCCAAAATCAATTACTAATTTAAAAAATAAATAATCGGATAAAAAATAAGAAACATATAGGCTCTTTAAAGTCTAGAGTATCTTAGTAAAATCTGTTAAAGCCAAAACATGTATCACAATAAAAAAAAATATATTAAAATTAAAATATAAAAAAGGACTTTTGTCTTTTGGACTTGTCTCCAAACAGATAAGCTCCACATTAAGATCATCACGAATTTGATTGCAAAGTAGTTAAGGTAAACAATACCTCCTCACGGGAGACAGCTTTCCGATACTTCACATCCTCCATCACTTTTTTTGTGTAATTTAACACCTTCTTAAAGCCGCTAAGCTGCAAAACCACAATTCAAAACCAAATAACAACCAAGAATTATCACATTGGCAGAATGATGCTTTATGAAATACAAAGCATTATGCATAACACAATTTGATTTAATTACAGTATGAGGCTATGAGCACATAAATAAATCTTACATTTTGTAGCTCAGAAAATGATTTCCATTGACAGTGCAAATGTGAATGGCCTTTCCATTTAATATAAAATTCCATCTCATTCCAGTCTAATTCAGACTCAAATAAGTGGCTTAATAGCACGGGCTCTATTGATTTGTTGTTCAATAAAGCATCCTCAGCCATGCCCTTTGGCTGATGCCACAACACCTTTTCAATCGAGTCTCCGTCTTCCTCTTCAATCTCCTCCTTCAGGCATATTTAAAGTAGGTAATCAATAACTTGCGTTCATAGACCAAAGATATCTGCAATGTATGAAAATAAAAGGGATGGAAGTACACAATTAAACTACATCTAACCTTTTGCCTCTTCTTTTTGTTGGCTTCATCAAGTTCTTCACTTTCCTCACTCTCAACATATGATACTTTGCGGACGGACCGCCTTGAAGTTCGGACTTCCCTGCTTCTTCCAGAAATACATGTAAAAGTGGACCGAGTACCATTTTTCTTGCGTAGATGTGCTCCTCTCCTATTCCTACTACCAAAGTCCTCATCACTGTCAATCTCAGAGTCCTTTGCAGATGATTCATCGTCATCTAACGATATTCTACTTCTTTTTTGCCGACTAGATGTAAATGACTTAAGTTCTCTTGCAGACTTTACACCAAATCCACCGTTACCTCGTTGCCTAACTCTCGGTTTCTTACGTAAAGCATCATTTTCATCTGAGATGTCCAGGTCATCATCAATATTATCCTCTTCATCAATGTCTTCACCCTCCCAATCATCATCCTGGTTCTACAGCAGGAATTGTAAAATGTTAGTCCAAAATTCAATCTGTGCCCAAGCATATCCGAGCAAAGAAGTAGCAGCACTATTTGTTCTATCAAAGTCCGAACTCTAAACACTTCTGAAAAACAGATGGCACAATAATCAAAACAATACAAAGCACACATAAGATTCTTCATTAACTCATAAGTCAAGAATAAAATAAGAATTCTTTCACTTAACAGAAGCCACGTACAAAAGAGAGATAAAAATTAATAAAGAAAATCAAGAAGTGAAAAAATATACCTTGATGACTTGAAAAAAGTAGTAAAAATAGGCATAAACACTATTAAGAAAATAGTCCATAGGTTTCTCATTCAATCACAATGGGAATAATAAAATTTGAGGCACAAACACAAGGAGAACATGAGAAGGAGAAGGGCATGGATTTCAAGCGAAACAATATTAAGGACACAAACTTTTCTGTTCATCACATCACAATGGGAATAATAAAAGGAGAAGGGCATGGATTTCAAGCGAAACAATATTAAGAACAGAACTTTTATTTTCATCACATGATACATGTTTACCAAAAAAAAACCTATTTTATATTTCATTAAATTTCCAAAACAGTGACAGACAGTTACACTGCTGAGCATGCTAAGGAGGAAAGGGTTCTTCACTAATAATATGTATCACTAATAAAGTACAAGGCTTAAATGCACGACTGACACTCACTGATGTAAGCCAGCTTTTATTTATAAACTACAAGGAGTACATGCATGGCTCCATCCATAATTCAACCTAAACTTCTATTGATTGCCAGTAATGTAAGCATAAAATGTTATCTACATGATCAAACTGCCTAATTTTGCTTCAACCATTAGCTTGAGCATAGCTTCACTTTTCATTTTTTGAAAATTAAAGAAGAAGATTTTATTGAAGAAGAGAGAAGAAATTACAACACTTATACTTGTCAAAAGAAAAAATAAATGCAGTGCATGTGGAGGACAACAAGTCCTCCAAAATAAAAGACCAAAAGAATATATTAAAAATATGAGAATATAAACATTGATACAATAGTTAAGCACCGCCCGCCAATTCCTAATAAGAAGATCTGATAAAGAAATTCCTTGGAAAGCACCCAATACATGAGCCCAAAGGAAAGTAAAAAGAGACGCTTTATTCCAAAGTAAATCAATATTCATTGGCCAAGCATAAAAAATCCTTGCATTCCTCTCAATATAATACAGAATGGAGAAACAAGCACATCTCCATAATCCCCCTATCCTTGCCATAGCCAAAATTCCCGAATCTGTATAGGACATCTTCCGCTGAAATGGGTGATGTTGAAAAGGGTTATCCAACATCACCCAACGAGCAAACAAAAAAGTACCACAACCGCCAAGCTATTGAAAAGCGAACCATAGCTTCATTTAGAAGCAGATCTCCTCTATACTAGCTTGAAGAATACCTTCATCTATAATTTTGATTAAAAACACATGTTGTAGACATGACAACAGCTACAACTACTAATTTTTATCCAACTAAGATAGCTTGTTTCCCCCTTGAAAGGGAGTTTATGACCTTACATCAAACAGCCCTAAAATTGCAAGATAAAAACAACGCAAGGATCACTTACCACAATACCAAAATCTAGTGGGATAATCCCAAGAATATCCTCACAACTTATTGAGTTTGGCATCATATTATTTCTACATATAGATTAAAGTTGAAACAAGGAGGAAATTAAATCAAGTACAAGAGTCACAAGACATTTCAAGACACCTGAAACAATCAAAATCTCAAAATACAGAGTGATGTCTCACAGGAGGTTTTCCTATTCCCATCCTGCATATTCTTGGGACCCTGACCCTTCGATAACCAAAAAATATTGTTTCAAACCATCAGATATATGCACCTGGATCAATCAAAGTTTTACAATTTTGTCCAAACAACTAAGATCTCCCAAGCATCACATAAAAATTAGCTTTACAAGCAGAAGTAATAGAGACCTTATTAAACAGAGCAACATTGCTAGATACCCAGCCTCCCTTAGTCACTTGAAAATTATCTGAATCTGCTCCACCACATCCATGTGGGAATATAGGAAAATTATAGATAAGAATCACCACATTCTTCAGAAAGAAAACAATTCTCCATTAACACAGATTTTCTGTATTTTCAATGTATATAAAGGCACAAAAACTTAATCTAGCACACCCATGAGAAAGTTTGTGGTTGAAGGCTGTTTGCCCTTGCTTGCAAGGCCAACAGATTTTCTAGATAAAACCCCCGAAAATTTAACACAGTACTCCAGCAAGAATAAACTATTGGGCCTTAGGCTATGTACAATTACGAGCACCGTAGGCATAAATCCTTCACGAGGATGAAAACACTTCTTCTCAATTAATTACATATGCACCATTGTCTTACATCAATAGATTTCATGGCAGTAACTATGATTTCACATTCTTAAACATTTCATAATCTAAAAAATGAGTTTTCTACAGTGGTTAAACCAATTTAGAACCCGTCAAGGAAACTATGGATTTAAGGATTGCCCTTTTTTTCTACGCATAGTATTGGGTTACCTGGATGCAAGTTTAGCAATCGAAGAATATTATCACAGGGTATTTTTCTTAATTGTGATATTTAGATTTTTTTTAGTATTACATTGCTAATAAGCTTAATTTGTTACAAAGATTAGATTACAGAAATTACTTGGAATAGAATCATATAAGAATGACTGGTTGTAATATTCATTATTTTAAAATAGTATTATATAAGAAGAGTGCTATGTGCTATTAGAATTTAACAAGTACCATCACCTGCATGTACCACGGGCCCTCGCAAAGAATGAAACTGTTTTTTAACCTTTTTTATTAAGACACTCTGGTCCTATGCCAGAAAATATGCCTTTCAATGAATCATGCAATTTTGCCAAACCAGGTAAATCCATATATGTAGGAGACTCAGAGTATATTGTGTTTCCACAGTTCAATGAAACTCACTCTGCTCTTGTCATTAGACATAAAGAAAAGTTTCGCACATAATAATAAACCAAGCTTCCCCAAATCCTGAGTATTAAGTCCAAACAAGAGGGGGGAGAAAGAGAGAGATGAAGCAGCTTCCAGATTTTATACCCATTATCAGGGTAATTAGCAACCACTAGACCAAAGATTAGCGAGTATAATACACTCATGAACACAAAACTTCAAGAAAATTACTTTACTAAGTAATAAATAAAATTAAATGTGTATTGAGTACAATAATTCAACATGATAACCTTTTTCACCCTGCAGTCACTTGTGAATTCCGGATCAAAATCTGCATCGTCAGGATCATCTTCTGCAGAAATAATGAGAAGAAAAAATTATTTAAATAATTAATGCCAAAGTCGCAAAAAAATACACATACTAACAAACAAGAATTGTACATAATAATTTTATAAAAGCCAATATGGCTAAATAGATGTACTCTTCAGCGTAATATTTATGAGAAAAATGCTTCAGCAAATACAATTACCATCTTCGTCATCATCATCCTCCTCATAATCAACATCATTATCATCATACTCATCATCATCTGAAGCTTTCGAATTCCTCGACACATACTTGTTGGCGGCAACAGGCCTCGATTTTGGATTTGAATTTAAACCAATTGAACTGTTTACCACTCTGTGATGCAACAAATCACTTGGCTCATCTCCATCCTGCTCATAATACTCGTCAGATGACATCTCATCCGCAGGTACATCAGCGTGAACCCTTAGAACCTTGTCCGGATCTTCAGACTCTGTTTTATCTTCCCTGCCACCAATTGAATCATCTTCAGATTCTTCCTCATTCTTATAACCAGAACTACTTTTTGACTCCTGCCCAGATTCTGACCCAAGAGGTATAGGTTGACAGTCCTTCCAAAAGGTCGAACCCCATCTCCCAGCCAAAGCCATTCTCCTTGTAGAGGGTTGTACATTCGATAACCCACCATCTTCTGCAGCTGCATCCTCGTGCAACTTACCAACATCATCTGCTTCACCATCACTCCTATACTGGCCTTCCATTTTTATCTCAAAATCTTTATCACTCAAAATCACATCTACATCCTCATTTCTGACACTGTTATGGACTTTTTCTATACTTTGACCCTTCCCTTTCTTGTCCACTAAACCCTCTGGAACTGTTTCATTTGAGTAATTCCTATAAAATGCCATTATCTCTTACATGGAACTTCAGTAAGTGCTGCTTTTCTGTACTAGGTAGGCACTTGCTTCAAATGGAAGGCACTAACAGACAAGACAATGCAGACACAGTATTGAAACCTGAACTGGCAACAAAAATTTAAAGCTCATCAGTGAGCTACCAGTAAACTAAGTTAACAAAAAGATAACTATAATTAGATTGTAACTATTCAATGAACTAGTGTGTGAGGATTATATTTAATTATACAAGAGCATAATCTTCACAATTATAAACCTCTTCATAAAAGGTAACCCACGTCATCAATAACAATGTCAAAGATGAGTATCAACTATAAGGCTCAAAACTGAAAATAAATTATAAAACAGTAAATTCTTCACAAATTTATCTCTTAAATCAAAGCTAACCCTCAAAACCAATAACAATATCAAAGTGAGTAAAAATTACAATTCCTACGCAGCAAAAGACTTATAACAAGGCATGTCTAACGAAAATACAACAGAGTTAAATTGCTACTTACTTTCAAAAGCTGAATTGGACAACCAAACAATAAAAATTCTAAAAACCCTGATTCCAATAATCTGAAAAAATGAAAACCTGAAAACCCAATTGCTTAAACACCAAAACACAATGATTCCCAAATGAATGAACCGTTATCCATTCAAAACAATCCCAAACGTCATTTTACAACCCCTAGAACACAGAAAAAAACTAAATCCGCACCATAAAACCCTAAATTGAACATACACGACTGTGAAACGAAGCAACAAAAACGAAAACAGAGAAACCGATGTTCATTTAAGAAGAATCACCTCTGTCAAACGAATTAGGTCGAGATTTATACAAACACGGTGAGTGAAAGAGCGGAGGAATGCGAAGATTAACAATCGCACGCAGGCAGAGGGAACTGACGCGCCGGCGGCCGGGAAAGAAATGCGGGGTTTTGTGTGTTGTATGGTGTTTTATAGAGGCTGTATGTAATGGTAGCTGCTAATCTACGCCGTATGAGCGAGGATAACGATCAATTGAACGGCTAGAGGAGAGTGGATTTACCGGTCGATGATTTTCAGGGGAAATATGGAGAGAGAAAATGAGAGTGAAAGGGGTTTCTTCGGCGTACGTTGTATCAGAGAAAATGGAAATGAAAATTTTGATTCTTTTTTGGTTGGAGAGACGTGCTATACCCTGTTTGTCGCAGCCTATATTTTTAAATAGCTTATACCCTTTAGATTTTTTTAAGCAACACATTTTTGTAGAATTTATGGGATTTTAATGATTTTTATAAATTTTAAAGATTTTTTTAAAATAATTTTTATAAACTTCGTGAAACAAGTAATAGATTTTTATAAATTTTTTATCAAGACTGTGATAGACTTCTGTATACTTTTAATATATCTCGCAACTTATATTAATTGTTAATTAACTCATGTGTACAATTTCTCTTTCTTTTTTCATGAATTAAAATAAATCTCATTATATTATTGTGGCATGAGATTTTATATATGTTGAAAGCGTTCACATTATTTTATTCATTTCATGATACATTTGTATACTCGGATACCAATAAAATTTTAGAAACTACAGACGCAATACAAAAATTAAGCTCACTTTTCATTGAGCTATATATACTTTATGCATATGCGTACGCTCTTTACTAATAATTGATTTATTTTTATTATTGATTGCTTTACTAATATATATATATATATATATATATATATATATATGTTGATTGTATGATTCTGTCAACCCAATTTTTTATCTTAACTGTAACACCCCAAGTCCTACATCGAAAGATAGGGAAAAAATTTGTCTGCATATAAGGAAATAAGTTACTTCCAATAATACCTTCAAGTCATGACTTTTTGGGAGCCTGTGGTGGGCTAAGATGACCCAAGAAGATAATATTGGGCCAGTAGTTTGAGGCTTTATTTTGATGGATTTGATTCGATTCGGACTTGGGATTTGATCCGAGATTTGTTCCGGACTCGCGATTTGACCCGGGTTGTTTCATATAACTCTCCCACTTAAATTTATGACGTCCCCGTCAAAACAAATCACACACATGGCCCAAAGATCTTTGCCTCTCTAGCCATTGTGAGATAATACCGGTTGGCTTCGTGTCCCCACCTCCGAACCTCCATCTCTCCATTGTGGGATAATACCACCAGCCTTCGTGTCCCCACCTCCGACAACTCGATCGGATGACCCGACCTGAGCTTTCGAGAACCTGACTTTGATACCATATGAAACAACCCGGGTCAAATTCCGAGTCCAAAACAAATCTCGGGTCAAATCTCAAGTCCGAATCGAATCAAATTCATCAAAATAAGGCCTCAAATCACTGGTCCAATAGTATCTTCTTGGGTCATCTTAGCCCACCACAGGCTCCAAAAATGTCATGACTTGAAGGTACTATTGGTAGTAACTTATTTCCTTATATGCAGATAAATTTTTTCCTATCTTTCGATGTGGGACTTGGGGTGTTACATTAATTGCTGCTAATTTTATTTGATTGTGTTGACCTTTTTTATGTGCCTAACATATATCAAAGCAGTGCGTTTTTTCCTTTTTTATAAGAGAAACATAATGATTCTGTCAATTTATCATGCAAGAATACAACCACATGTTACATTATTTCATTATGATACACCAAAGACACTTGAAGAGGAATATGGAGGATGTCTCAAAAATTAACAATGGTTTCCTTCGTTTAAAATGTCAGAAAACTAAAAAATAAACATACACATCATATATTTTCTATTTTCATATATTATAAATACATAATATTTACAATTGATATGAGAGTTTTATGATTTTATCTCACATTTGTTGAACAAATCTCTTTCCTCTTTCTATTGGAAGCTTTCGAACGGCTGCTTTTTTCCTCACCAATTCAGATTAGGTCTAATTATTTGTTTACTTATTAATATCTCTTGTTAATTCTCTTATAATAAAATTATAATAAATCCAATTATTTTTATGGCCCAAATTTTACCAAATTATTTATCTATCACATATTAATATTTATTAGCCCATATAAAATAAATAACTAATTTGACCCAATAAAAGATAAAATCCAATTAATAACTAGTTTTATCCATCTTTATGTTTATTTGAAAGTCTTTAAAAATCTTTAGAGATGAGGTAAGACTTTGGATATGGGTTGGTAGTTATAATTCTTCTTCTAAAGTCTGTCAAACTCTACCATTTGATAGAAATATTTAAAATCTATGACTTTTTGAATACCAAAATATTTTTATAGACTTTGTAAAAATATTAATTCAATATCACCTAACTTTTAAAGACATTAAAAAGTTGTAATTGAATACCACTAAACTTTTATAAACTTTTTAAATGTCTTGATTGAATACAACCAAACTTTAAAAGTCCTTAAAAATCTTAATTGAATTCACCTCCCTAAAAAAATGAAAAAGAAAATAAGTACAATAACTTTGATTCTAAAGTTAATTTGTGAAATTTTGTAAAATTATTTTTTTTTTGTTCTGAAATATAAAATTATTATTGATTTTTTTAATCTAGATATACTTTTCGATCATTCAACACTTTTTAGCATCGTCTTCTAAATGATTGTCTAAAATTAAGCTCTCTCTTAGATAAAGACATTTTAAAAAAAGTCTATTTAAGACGCATAAACATGATTATTCATCTTCGTATTGACAATCATCCTAATCAGAAATCGAAATTTTACTACATCACTTGTTGTGTAGTAGTTGAAGAATCATATTCATTAGGGTTTGAATCAACAAGTACAGTTAAAAGTTGTCTTTTTAATCCTTCATCTTTAACCAGTTGGTTAATTTTATTTCGGCAAAACTAATGATTTGGCCACCGAAGTTGGCACGTTTTACTGAATACGTAATTAAACTTTTAATTTGTCAAATTAATTAACTGAACTAATTAAAATTTTCAAATTGGGTCATTCCGTTTAAAAAAATAGACAGACGTTAACTTTTTATCTACGTGGCGCTGAAAAAAATATACAAAAATTAAAAATATTACATGTGGCAAAAAAATAAATAAAAAACTTTAATAAATTCTGACTTTCTACATCAACAAAATAATAATATATAATCAATTAAAATATTAATTCATTAAATCAATTACATATGGAAGAACATCTAAAAAAATCTTCATCTTCCCTAAAAAAAATCTTCATCCGGCGAATTCCACTTACCTCAGTTATCTGATGTTCACACATCCACCTCCCTCCTCTTTCTCTCACCTCTTTTACTCTACTTCTATCTCTCCGCCATGCACCACCGTTATCATGGGTTGCACCGCCACTCTCCTTCCTTCACCTCTCCTACCCCACCACCACAACACCCCTAAACTCAATCCCAATTCAAACCTTCAGCTCACGCGCCGCTCCCTCCTCTTCCTATCCACCACCACCTCCCTCTTCCCGCTCTCCTCCATTGCGGCCCCACCACTATCACCGGACACCACCGTCACCGACAGATCTTCATGGAATTCAGGATCCATTGGTATTTTCTCAATCAGAAGGAAAAACTATCCCTCAGAAAATAGGTAGGTTTTCAACATCACACTCTCAATTAAGAGATGAGAAACAAAATTTTAGAGACGGAAAATAAAGACGAGAGTGGATGTTTGAATACATGCCCAATAGATACAAAATTCGAAGTCATATATTCAGATTGACATAATCAAATCGAAGGATTTTCGAAAAGAGAGAATAAAGAAAACATCAAACAGATAAAATTAAAGATCAAAAGTACAAGAACAGAAACTGGTATCATCAAATCAGATCTGGTAAAATCAAGAACAGAAACTATAAGATGGATTTTTTTTTCAGATCTATTGTGACGCCCCCAAAATAGGTATACATCACCCATTCTGAGTCGCCGAACATAGTACAGAAATAATTACAACTTTATTAATACAATTATCGTACAAAATACGACAACACATAAACTGTGAGTTGAACTACAAATATTGTCTTCTAGACAATATTCACACTCAAATAAGTGCTCATTAATATTATTGATACATTATTTTACAAAAATAGTGAGAACTACTAAAACAACTTTCTAGAACCATTATTCCATACCCCGACTAGTACTTGCTACATTCTCGCCTCCTAAGAAGAAAAATAGAACAAAAAGGAAAATGGTGAGCTCAACTAACCCAACAAAGAATATTATGATTAAGATAATATAGAACAAATTATCGTTAGTCTTCAACAGGGAAAAATCTAATAGAATACAATAGATAACAAGTTTTAAATCAATATTCGCAGCGAAAATAATAATTCATTAGAAGAGTTAAGTTAAGAATAAAATTTACTATCTTCTATATATGAATTTAAAAGTTAATCATCAATATTTTATCCCTGTAACATCAATTAATATATATCTGGAATCAAATATTCATCTTTGCACTACAGGCCAAAGATATTCATCAGTTGGTCATGTTCATCGAAACACATGTATATCTTTGTACTACGGCCAAAGATATTTATCAGAAAATCATTCATCTTTGCACTATATGCCAAAGATATTCAGTTATATCATCATTTAGGACTGAGGATGATGAAAAATATTTTAAAAAAAACGAATCCAGTGAAACAAAAGAACAAATATTAATGATTCGTACTTTAAACAATCCAAGTTCAAAAATACTTCATAAATATCCATAGTGGAGTAAAATTCAAATATGAAGATCAAAACATGGATACAATCAAAGCTTGTATCACCAGCAATACAATCAGCATTGCTTAATCTTTTCTTTCCCTTTACTGGTGCTAGGTATATCACCAGTTTCAACCTTAGCTGTAAGAATGTTTACAGGCAAGAGTGAGCGAACAAGGCCCACTTGAAATAATAATAAATAAATCAGTTAACTTTACATCATGTACCAACATTAGGTTTAATAGAACTGAACAATAAGTTATATTACTTTCTAAAAACTTTAATCAATTACTGAGGGTCTAATGACCACGAATCATATCCACAGTTATAAGTAATTTTTCAACTTAAACTTTAACAGTCATAAGACTATAAGGACTTCACGTACTTAGGGGGATCAACCCTTCGTACAATGTATTGTGCACAATCATTTCAACGCTAAGCGTAACCTCTTATAAAAGAGTTGTTCTTCTCAGTATTTAGAATACAAGTCCGTACCAAAGTGAGTTTGGTTTGGATACATCATGGGGTAATTTAGAATTCAAAGGTAATCAACTAAGGGTTAGTTGATTACAAACAACATAACTGTATACTATGGAATAATCATAGTTGAACGGATATTTATAAACTAACATCATGCTTTAGGAATAATTTAATAGCATAATCATGGAATAATCATAACATGCATCCTCGTAAACCAATAGATACACGAGCTTAATCAACAATAAACAATCTAACTCTACGAAAGTGTAAAGTTAGCCATTTGTACAATTGAAATGGAATTAAAGCAATAATGTGTTTAACGAATTCAATCTTGTACAATGAAGTTCTAGTATTAGATAAAACTTGCTCAATATCAAAAGATAAGATTTATAAAACTTGCATACAACGAAACAAGTTAAAGACAATAATAACTTGTTCAATATCAAAAGATAAGGTTTAGAAAACTTGCTCAGTTATAAAAATAGAGTTAAGGAAACTTGCACAATGAAGTTTTGAGTTAGAGAACTTGCATAAGTATAACATAACAGTGAAAAGTAACCTTGCTGAATAATAAAGTAGAAAAGGTTAGGGAACTTGCCTCGTGTGTAGGTTAAACAATTACTATTCACGTTCACCCCAAGTCCTACACATACCATATGCATTGACAATACACATTAGTTACACTAACATTACCTTTATGAGTTCCTTTATTACTCTTAGTATAGCTACTAACTAAGTTTAAGTTTAAACAACAACACATCTTTCATGAACATTACTTTTTAGCTTTATTACAACTACTTAAATGATCATGCCATTGCACCACGTGTACATTAACAACTTGATACAACAACCTAATACATGTCCAACATGTTATCATTAAGTTATACTAATACCCAAAGGGTTGCACTTGCATTCGTGCATCCCGACGCCCTCCGATTGGCTCTAAATACACAACAGTTCTAAAGATGGCCATTTTGACTACTGTTAAAGACCTCAAATTAAAAAACTTAAAGAATAAAAGTTGTAGGTCTACTCGTCCTCTTTCCGAATCATCTTGAATTACCTAAATCGGAGTTCGTATGAAAAAGTTATGGCCATTTTACTACAGGAGGTCAAAACTGCCCAACTAGGCCACTTTTCCGGTGCCGGGGCGCGGAACAGTGGCGCTGGGGCGCGAGCTACGGCGCTGGGGCGCGAGCTTCAGCGCTGGGCGCGAACTACTTGCCCATTTTTGGCGCTGGGGCGCGAACCTTGGCGCCAGGGCGTGAAATTTGGCGCTGGGGCGTGAATTTTGACGCTGGGGCGCCGAAACTCACAGAACCAACCCGAAAGACAGAGCAAAGCTACTGTCTAAATTATTTTTAACAACCAATAGCATCTAACAACATGTATAACTTCATAAAAATTACACATAAAAGTTATGAAGCATTTGTGTACTAATTTTACACAACTTAACAACAATAGCAGAGAACTAATTCTCTGAAAACACTGTTATTAGATCAAAACTCCATGGTTGACAAATAAAAATACAGTGAACTGAAATTCTACTGCTATCAACCAAATTTGATTCCTTTGAAATACAAGTATGCCAACATATAAATCAATTCACATGTGTAGTTCAATTTCTCAGTATTAGTTCACAATTTGCATAATCACATACCAATTTTGTTATTTTGCAAATATACGATTCATACATGTTTTTCACAGTGAAAACCAATTTCTCAGTTACGTAATTTAGCATACCATCATATTTATATATTAAACATACAATTATATATAAATACTGACAATTGAATAACAGTTTATATATAAACACGTAATTACCTAACCAATTATACCAACATAGCTTTTACATAAATTTTGGTAAAACTCTTATACACAGTGAAAAACCAGAAAACAGAGACTACCAAGTTCATAGGAAAATGGCTTAAAACATATCTACGTACATATATTAAGGTTTTAGGAACCTACCTTTTTGTTGCTCTAGAAAACTTGTCAATCAAAACTTGTTTTGGACAATCTTGCACTTGGTTTCTTCTCAAACTCTCTGACCTTTTCCTTTCTCTTTTCTTACTTCTCTCAATAATAAACTAGGTACTAACAATGAGCGTAAACCAAAACTGATACCCGTAGAATAAAACTGATATTACAATAATAAGCCTACTTATTATTATCAGTTACCAAACATATAACGTATAATCTTATAAATATATATTTTATTTATATACTTGTTTTATTTATTTTATTAATAATTTAAAAATCAAAAGAAATCTAAAAGCCATAGGCTTTGTTTGGCAACCATTAAAAATTAAATGATTAAAATACTTACACTTTGTTTGGCAAAAACTAAATTAAAATTACTTTAATTTATTTTAATAACTCTTTATAACATAGTTATTTGTTATACTTTATTTAATAACAATTTATTAAATAAATTACTTAATCACATAATTCAATCCACATAACACATTAATTATTTAACAAATAAATAATTAACTAATCACATTAATTATTTAGCAAATAAATAATTAACTAAATAAACTCAATCAAATTGAACAATTACTTATTCAATAATAAACATATCCAATAAATATTTATATAAATTAATAAATATTTATAACTTACATTTAAAAAAAAATGAAATATTACATCATTTCCCTCATATAAGGATTCTGTCCTCAGAATCACAACTCAAACCACACATTCGTTACATTCTTCCCTACTTACAAAGATTCCGTCCTCAGAATCGAAGACACAGATTAAACAAATAACTCAGGGTATTCTTTCAACATTTTCTCTTCGAGTTCCCACGTTGCTTCTTCAGCGTTGTGGTTCCTCCAAATCACCTTCACAGAAGGTATCACTTTATTCTTGAGCACCTGTTCTTTCCTGTCGACTATCTGGATAGGAATCTCTTCATAAGATAAATCTTTCTCAAACTGCAACGGTTCGTACTCGATTACGTGTTTGTAATCGGGTTTATATGGTCGTAACACCGAAATGTGAAAAACATTATGAATATTTTCCAACACTGGAGGTAGAGCTACCTCGTAAGCCACTTCTCCCACTCTTCGCAGCACTTCAAAGGGTCCAATAAACCTCGGGCTTAGCTTTTCCTTTTTACCGAAACGAATTTTCCCCTTCCAAGGAGAAACTTTTAGGAATACATAGCTTCCTACGTCAAATGCACGATCTTGCCTGTGTTGATCAGCATACTTCTTCTGTCGGTCTTGAGCTGCTACCAATCTTATCCTGATGAGTTTGATAACCTCAGCAGTTTGTTGCACCAATTCTGGTCCTAACAGTTGACGTTCACCAACTTCATCCCAGTACAATGGAGTTCTGCACTTTCTGCCGTATAACGCTTCGTAAGGAGGCATGCCGATACTCGCGTGATAACTATTATTGTAGGCAAATTCCACCAACGGTAATTGCTCTTCCCAGCTTCCTTTGAAATCCATGACGCATGCTCTCAACATATCTTCCAATGTCTGGATCGTTCGTTCGCTTTGGCCATCTGTTTGCGGATGATATGCCGTACTCATTCGCAACTGTGTTCCCATACATTCTTGTAGTCTCTTCCAGAAGTTTGATGTGAACCTCGGATCTCTGTCTGACACTGGAATTCCATGTCTTGCAACGATCTCTTTAATATATAGTTTTGCCAGCTGATCAAGATTGAATCTAATCTTTATTGGCAAAAAGTGTGCAGATTTTGTCAATCTGTCTACTATTACCCAAATTGCATCGTATCCTTTCTGAGTAGTTGGAAGACCCACCACAAAATCCATCGTGATATGTTCCCACTTCCATTCCGGTATTTCCAATGGTTGAAGCAATCCGCTGGGTCTTTGATGTACGGCTTTTACTCTTTGACATGTCAAACATTTAGCCACGCATTCTGCGACATCCCTTTTCATATTCGGCCACCAAAAATGTGGGCGTAAATCTTGATACATCTTCGTGCTTCCTGGATGAATCGAATATCTTGAGCTATGAGCTTCGGTCAGGATTTCGTTTTTCAGTTCTGGTGTTGCTGGAACCCAGATTCTTCCCTCGTACCGTAGTAATCCTTCGGTATCGACCTTGTATTTCGTATTGTTACCATCAACCATATTCTCTTTTATCTTTCCACATTCTTCATCTTGTAACTGAGCGTTTTTCACCTTGTCCAGTAAAGTTGGACCTGCTTCTAGATGAAATAGTCGTTCGTCGGTTTCCTGCGGAAATTTGATTTCCAGTTCTAATTTTGTCATTGCTGAAATGAGCTCCTCCTGAGTTGTTATCAGCATTAATTTTTCCCGACCTTTCCTGCTTAAAGCATCTGCAACCACATTCGCTTTGCCCGGATGATAAAAGATCTCACAATCGTAATCCTTTATCAATTCCATCCATCTCCTCTGACGCATGTTCAGGTCCTTCTGATTGAAAATATACTTCAGACTTTTGTGGTCTGTGTAGATCTCACATTTCTCTCCATACAGATAATGTCTCCATATCTTGAGAGCAAATACCACTGCAGCCAATTCTAAATCATGAGTCGGGTAACCTTTCTCGTAATCCTTCAGTTGTCTTGATGCATAGGCAATAACTTTGCCGTTTTGCATAAGAACACAACCTAACCCTTTGTGTGAGGCATCACTATATACCACAAAATTTCCTGTATTATCTGGCAGGGTTAACACAGGTGCCATACTTAGCTTCTTCTTCAAATCTTGAAAGCTCTCTTCACATTTCTCTGTCCACACGAATTTCACAGCTTTTCGTGTCAAATTTGTTAACGGAGTGGCTATCTTAGAAAAATCTTGTATAAATCTTCTATAATAACCGGCCAGCCCCAAGAAACTCCTCACCTCCGAAGGTGTTCTTGGTTGTTCCCAATTGATTACAGCTTCCACTTTCGATGGATCTACTGAAATCCCATCTTTGTCAATCACATGACCCAAAAATTGTACACGATCGAGCCAAAATTCACACTTAGAGAACTTCGCGTACAACTTTTTCTTTCTTAGTGTCTCCAACGTCAGACGTAAATGTTCCACGTGTTCTTCTTGAGTTTTGGAATACACCAGAATGTCGTCGATAAACACCACCACGAACTTGTCTAAAAATGGTTTAAATACCCTGTTCATCAAATCCATGAACGCAGCAGGGGCATTTGTTAAACCAAAAGACATCACCAGAAACTCGTAATGTCCGTACCGAGTTCTGAATGCCGTTCTAGGTATATCCTCCTTTCTTACCTTCAATTGGTGATACCCACTTCTCAAATCTATTTTCGAGAAGTATTTAGCACCCTTCAACTGATCAAACAAGTCATCTATTCTAGGTAACGGATACCTATTCTTAATAGTGACCTTGTTTAACTCCCTATAATCAATGTGCAGACGCATTGATCCGTCCTTCTTCTTCACAAATAATACCGGCGCTCCCCACGGTGACACGCTTGGTTGAATATACTTCTTGTCCAGTAGTTCTTGCAGTTGCACCATGAGTTCCTTCATTTCTACTGGAGCCATTCTGTACGGGGCCTTCGATATCGGTGTTGTTCCGGGTACTAAATCGATTACGAACTCAATTTCTCGGTCAGGCGGAAGTCCTGGCAAATCCTCTGGAAACACGTCATCGAATTCTCTCACTACCGGTATTTCTTCTAGTTTTACTCCCTTCTTCTGAGTATCGACTATGTAAGCTAAATAGCCCACACAACCTTGACTCAACAATTTCTTGGCCTGCATAGTCGTCAGACATTTCATTTGTCTAGGCGACTTGCTACCATAAAATACTACCTTTGACGGAGTCATAAGGTTTACACACTTCTTTTGGCAGTCAATTACCGCTCCGTATTTGAACAACCAATCCATTCCCAAAATTACATCAAATTCCCCGAGTCTAATCGGAATCAAATCTACCAACAAGATATTCTCCTTAATGTTCACCCTACAGTTCTTGTATACGAATCTAACAGGGATTACTTCCTTATTCACAATTTCTATGTTCAAAGGAAAATTCAGTTCTTCTCTAGGCAATTCTAACCTCTTGGCAAATTCATCAGATATAAACGAGTAAGTAGCACCCGAATCAAATAATACATATGCATTAATATCATTGATTGGAATAATACCTGACACCACATCTTTTGATTTAACAGCATCTTGCACAGTCATGTTGAAGGTTCTGGCTGTGGGTTTGTTTGATGCTGCAGGTCCTGTAATGGCCCATGTACTTCCATTGTTACCTCCATTGCTTCTGGTTGTCCCTCCCTCCTTCTTCTTAGGGCATTCACGAGCAAAATGATCCTTGGATCCGCACGTGAAGCACGCCTTCTTCTTTGGTTGAGTGCAATTTGGGGCGATGTGACCCTCCTGGCCACAATTGTAGTAAACTCGTTTCCCCATCAAGTACGCACCCTTGTGAAATTTCCCGCATGTCGCACATGCTTCAAACTTTTTGTTTTGCTGGTTACCCTGATGGTTTCCAGCACCCATGTTCCCATTCCACTTTCTCTTCAAGCTGTTGTTGCTGTTGTTGTTGTTGTTGTTGTTGTTTCCACTGCTACCACCTCCATTCTTAATCTCATTCTCATTCTTCTTCTTCTTCTGTTCCTGATTGAACTTTGTCACTGCCTCACCTCCACCTTCAGTGAGTACTGCTTTCTCCATCACCACTGTAAATGTCTTCAACTGGAATAGGGAAACCCTACTGTACAGCCAGGGCTTCAGTCCCTGTTCAAATCTCTTCGCCTTACGTTCGTCTGTGCTAACCTGATATGGCGCAAACCTCGCCAACTCGTTGAATTTTGCGGCATACTCGGATACCGTCATCGTCCCTTGCTTCAGCTCCAGAAACTGTACTCCCAGCTGACTCTTTGAACTCTCCGGGAAATAGGTCTCGAAGAACAGTTCCTTGAACCTATCCCAGGTCATCACTCCTGGCCCTTCCCGAGTTTTATTGGCTTGCCACCAATAACTAGCTTCTGCTTTCAACATGAAAGTTGCGAAAGCAGTCTTCTGCTCATCCCCTACCCTAGCGACATCGAACACCTTCTCTATTTCCATAATCCAGGTTTGTGCTTCGACTGGATTCATGGACCCACGGAATTCAGGTGGTCCAACCGCCTTGAAATCCTTAAACGTTGTGCCTTGGTTTTGAGGTTGATTCTGCAACACTCCTGTCAATAGTGCCACTAGTTGTTGAACGGGATTCGCATCAACATTGTCGTTAGCTTCTTCGGTGGTTCTCTGTCGTGTTGGTTGACGTCTGGGAGGCATTTTCTGTTAAAGAAAACATCTATTAGACCATTACTCAACTTCTTTACGTATTTCTAATTAATTTGCCTCAACAAAGAAATAATCACATAGCACATAACACTTTGAATAAAATAATAACTTTTATTTATTCATAACTTTTTGAAAACATAACACAATAGCATCTCTGCTATCTACATTACTTTCATGAACTACAAAAGTTTCAGGGCAACATCATCATTCTCATATCCCATGGTTACTTAACACTCGAGACTTACACATTATTTAACACTTATTACTTGCAAAACAGACAAATTTCCTACGATGATCTATTAAGATAATCAGTCGCCTTTTGACGCTCTTCTTCCATAACACGGAACATGGTTCGGCGATCTAACACGTATGATGGCAGAGTCTCGAACTGAATTGGATAACCCATGACCCGATCTTGAGCTCGATTGAACACGATATTAAATACTTTATCCATCTCTTCCATCTTCATCCTCTTTGCTTGTGCGTCCCTTACTGCTTTTCCAGTTCGTTGATAAGCTTCCTCGTATGCATCTTCAGCTCTTATCCTCTTAGCCGCTTCTTCTCTCAGCCTGCCCTTCAGTTCAGCAACCATCTCGATCAACTGTTCCTTCTCCCCTTCAGTCTGTGTTAGTTTTTCCTCGGCGTTTGTCAGTCGTTCCTCACGATCATGGATCACGCCGTCTTTTTGTGCCATTGCAGCCTGTTGTTCAGCTACTATCTCCTGTAACTCCTCAACTATATCCTGAAGTTCCACGTTACGGTCATGCACTTCATCATATACACGGCCAGCTATCGAGTTAAGCAGAATCCTTTCCTCCTCATCCTCGTCATCCTCATCCTCCTGCGGTAACTCAATGGGATCCTCCTCGTCTGTCTCCACATCATCATCCTCATCCTCAACTACTGTGACCAACGGGGCTGACTCCCGTGGCAATAGTTGTTCCCAAACTACCTGAACATCGCGAGGTTCCTCCTCTATAGGCATTTGAGGTCCCTCCTTCCTAGCCTGACTGGACTCTCCAACATTAGTCATCCTGACAACAAAGTTTTAAAGTTTTAATTAATAATCATTACTACTCGACACCCACGAGTACATAAACATAAACACATAAGCACATAAGTGTTTTTATTACTTCTTTCTTAAAACTCGATAAGAGTTAACTCCACTATCTTTTCAAAATGTTACTTCCTAAGGCTTTTCCCCCACCTAAGGTTCATAACCTAAAGCTTTGATACCAACCTGTGACATCCCCAAATCCCGGTACTTCATTTCCTCAAGATTTGGTGTTCACGTAATCAAAACATTCATTACTAACTACCCAATTGATAAAATTGAATAAATAAAACCTGCCCATACAGGATTAAACTTAAATAAAAATCTCCCAGGTTATCTAACCTTTACAAACATTCATTCATGCGGAAATTAAATTAATATAAACTTCTTTACAATCTTTAAACAAAGTCTAAAAATAAACTGTCTAACTATTACAGGTCTTCAGCATTGCTTAATCTTTTCTTTCCTTTTACTGGTGCTAGGTATATCACCAGTTTCAACCTTAGCTGTAAGAATGTTTACAGGCAAGAGTGAGCGTACAAGGCCCACTTGAAATAATAATAAATAAATCAGTTAACTTTACATCATGTACCAACATTAGGTTTAATAGAACTGAACAATAAGTTCTATTACTTTCTAAAAACTTTAATCAATTACTGAGGGTCTAATGACCACGAATCATATCCACAGTTATAAGTAATTTTTCAACTTAAACTTTAACAGTCATAAGACTATAAGGACTTCACGTACTTAGGGGGATCAACCCTTCGTACAATGTATTGTGCACAATCATTTCAACGCTAAGCGTAACCTCTTATAAAAGAGTTGTTCTTCTCAGTATTTAGAATACAAGTCCGTACCAAAGTGAGTTTGGTTTGGATACATCATGGGGTAATTTAGAATTCAACGGTAATCAACTAAGGGTTAGTTGATTACAAATAACATAACTGTATACTATGGAATAATCATAGTTGAACGGATATTTATAAACTAACATCATGCTTTAGGAATAATTTAATAGCATAATCATGGAATAATCATAACATGCATCCTCGTAAACCAATAGATACACGAGCTTAATCAACAATAAACAATCTAACTCTACGAAAGTGTAAAGTTAGCCATTTGTACAATTGAAATGGAATTAAAGCAATAATGTGTTTAACGAATTCAATCTTGTACAATGAAGTTCTAGTATTAGATAAAACTTGCTCAATATCAAAAGATAAGATTTATAAAACTTGCATACAACGAAACAAGTTAAAGACAATAATAACTTGTTCAATATCAAAAGATAAGGTTTAGAAAACTTGCTCAGTTATAAAAATAGAGTTAAGGAAACTTGCACAATGAAGTTTTGAGTTAGAGAACTTGCATAAGTATAACATAACAGTGAAAAGTAACCTTGCTGAATAATAAAGTAGAAAAGGTTAGGGAACTTGCCTCGTGTGTAGGTTAAACAATTACTATTCACGTTCACCCCAAGTCCTACACATACCATATGCATTGACAATACACATTAGTTACACTAACATTACCTTTATGAGTTCCTTTATTACTCTTAGTATAGCTACTAACTAAGTTTAAGTTTAAACAACAACACATCTTTCATGAACATTACTTTTTAGCTTTATTACAACTACTTAAATGATCATGCCATTGCACCACGTGTACATTAACAACTTGATACAACAACCTAATACATGTCCAACATGTTATCATTAAGTTATACTAATACCCAAAGGGTTGCACTTGCATTCGTGCATCCCGACGCCCTCCGATTGGCTCCAAATACACAGCAGTTCTAAAGATGGCCATTTTGACTACTGTTAAAGACCTCAAATTAAAAAACTTAAAGAATGAAAGTTGTAGGTCTACTCGTCCTCTTTCCGAATCATCTTGAATTACCTAAATCGGAGTTCGTATGAAAAAGTTATGGCCATTTTACTACAGGAGGTCAAAACTGCCCAACTAGGCCACTTTTCCGGTGCCGGGGCGCGGAACAGTGGCGCTGGGGCGCGAGCTACGGCGCTGGGGCGCGAGCTTCAGCGCTGGGCGCGAACTACTGGCCTATTTTTGGCGCTGGGGCGCGAACCTTGGCGCCAGGGCGTGAAATTTGGCGCTGGGGCGTGAATTTTGACGCTGGGGCGCCGAAACTCACAGAACCAACCCGAAAGACAGAGCAAAGCTACTGTCTAAATTATTTTTAACAACCAATAGCATCTAACAACATGTATAACTTCATAAAAATTACACATAAAAGTTATGAAGCATATAAATTAATAAATATTTATAACTTACATTTAAAAAAAAAATGAAATGTTACATCATTCCCCTTATATAAGGATTATGTCCTCAGAATCACAACTCAAACCACACATTCGTTACAGCTAGTATCCATAATAAATATCTTGGACAAAAAATGAAAATTTAATTTTTCTGTGAATAGTGCCGTATTCATGAATAGTGTCGTATACGTGAATCGTGCCGTATACGTGAATAGTAACCCCGACACTAAAAGACAAGAATTTTACAAGAAAAATCTTACCAATAATTCGGTATAATGATATTGAAAGAAATAATATCATTTAAAAAAAACATCCCTTACCTCGAAAAGACAGTACTTCTGACTGGAATACTGGATATAGTGCTTAAGGAACTTACACTGTATAGCAATACTCAAAGTATCAAAATACTCACAAGAATACGCTCGATAATATAGAGAGAAAAAACTTTAGTTTCTGGTGTGATTTTCAATTATAACCTAAGCACCCTATTTATAGGAAAATATTTAGATTAACTTATTATTACGATTATGCCATTAACTTCTTAAATAATTATTCTTCCTTTTATGGTGTGACCCTTAAGGTTCTCCATATTAAACCGGTTGTGAATAAATCAATTAGAACAATTCTAATCTTATTTAAATAAATAAATTAAACTATTAATTTATTGAAATAAATAATATTTATTCTACAATAGGAATAAGCCTCCCTAGCGATTAACGACTTTCCAGATAATATAGATTCCAACATTAATCATAAAAGAACCTTTGAGTAAATAGTTACCGTACAATTCAATCCTTCCACCATACAATGTCCCAATTAAATATAAGATATGAAATTACTGTCAAGTCTTATTTTATTTAATTATATGTATTTCGACTCTTAAATGCACAACTCCAAATAATGCAAATTAGAAACTCCTTTCTAATTTCATTCTGCCTTGGCCAAGGACTACTAGGTTGTCATTTATCGAATCACATAGGACATTTCTCTTCTTTTACTAGAAGCAGTAGATTCTTTATTGATCATACATTATCTCCATGTACGACTTATTATACCCAAACATACCATTTTATATACCCTAAGGGTCTTAAGAAATAAGTCAAAGTATAACTCATCATACACAAGATACTATTATGATCTCAAGTCCAAGGATCACTTGTACTACTATCACTACATGAATTTCAATTGATAGGCAAGTAAAACTCCATTAGGTATTCCTTAGCGAGTCACGTTCAGTGAACTTATTCTCTAATAAGCACCTACATACTTGATTTAGTGTCTCCACACAAATGATCATGAGATCAATCATCCTCATCCAATGAGCAAACAACGTATGTACCAATCTATCCGGATTCACTAATCACCAATTTAGTAATCCAACGATTGGGAACTATTTTAGTTTTAAGCTCTATAAGAATTTAGATCTCATTAGAATGATCATCATCATTATTATAAAAGCATTGCTTAAAACTATGGGTTTATCACATATTATAAAACAGCATCATGTAGATAATTAAAAGCCTTTAATAAATTAATACTTTTTATTAATAAATGAATAAGATTGTTACAAAGTATATGCTTTATCATCAAACATGATTGGCTTGTGTGCATACTACTTTCAAAAAGAATCGTACTTCCGGCTGAAATATCAGGTATAAGGCTGAAGGAAACTTGCACTGTTGAATAACAACTCACAAAGTATCTAAATACTCACAAAAATACGCTCGATAATATAGAGAGAGAAAGAGAGAAAACTTGTTTCTAGTATGATTTTAAATTCTAACTTAGCACTCTATTTATAGGAAAATGTTAGAACGCCAAAGCAGACTTAACCTGTAGCCTGATGGCTTTACCTGCTACTATTCCCACCCATCACATTTGAAATAAAATTCCAGCATATTTCTTCACCAACCATAGGTGGGGCCCACTCATTCTAGAATTTTCTACCAAAATGATAAATTCAGAAACTTCAACAATTTTTGAACCAGTCACCTCTTAAAATTCATAACAAATCATACGTTCATTTTTAATGGTTCAAAATTTGTGGACAATTACTCAACTTATATATGTATAACATATCCAAAAATCACAACGATCCAACGGTCGGATTAGAAAATATAACTCACGCAATATAGCTCAAGAACACTGATTTTTCGGATTATGAGTCCTTCGAACCAGTTTCCTTCATTTATAACCACATAAAATAAATATTTTCTTTATCATATAAATTAATAATTAATTATTCACAATAATATTACAGAATCACAATTATGACAACCAGGTCGTTTCCAAAAAAGAGGGGGCTTTCCGATAAATATTTCTCCTTATTGGCGCGCAATTAGGTGACCAAACCTCTTCTTAGACAGAACTTCCTTCGACATTACCAATAATGCTATCTAATAAAATTATTCAAATAATATGAATTATTGATCTGATAGTGGGAACTATTGTGCAATGATAATTATTGAAACAATAATAATATAAAATATCAACGTAGCAATTATTGAATCAATAAAATAAAATATTGAACAGTAATTACTGTAACAATTATTGAGTAGTGCCTTCTTACGTAAGGATCAATAATTCATCAATACTGTGCAAAATCGTGTGCTACTATGCAACCACGTGTATTACTATATTTTAACCACCGGGTATTCCAATATTGTTAATGGTAACAACTACACCGTTATTTGTAAAAACTCAAATTTATCGTTTTCTTCATCCGACCGTTTTTCGTTATGGGGCCCACAAATGGCTGCGCCATCGTACGAATATTTTTCGACAGCAAGAATATTCTACGACCAAACGAATATTCCCCGACAACAATGAATATTTTATAACCACTTGCTTATTTTGTAAAATTTGCACATTTCACCAATAACCACAACATTATATCAAATTAACACCTTATTATTCACAATAATAATTCGAGAAAAATTCGATTTTATTCATTAAAAAGTTGGTGTCTTACAACCTCCCCTTCTTATGAAATTTCGTCATCGAAATTGACGTACGTACCTGGTGTTTCAAAAAGATGAGGATACCTCGCTTTCATTTCTGATTCTAACTCCCAGGTCATTTCTTCAATAGCATGGTTTCTCCACAAAACCTTAACTTGTGGTATAACCTTGGTGCGTAGGACATGTTCTTTCCTATCCAAGATCTTAACAGGTACCTCCTCGTACGTTAAATCTTCGGTTATCTCTTCTGGTTCTAACTCAATTATGTGATTCGGGTTTTTCACATATTTACGAAGCATAGATATGTGAAAAACATTATGAACACGAGACATGCTTGGTGTGATGCCCCCAAAATAGGTATACATCACCCATTATGAGTCGCCAAATACTTGGTGCAGAAACAACTACAACTTCATTAATACAATTGTTGTGTAAAAATACAACAATCCAATACTGTGAGTTTGAATACAATTATTCTCTACTAGAGAGTATACAAACTCAAAAGGAGTCCTTATTACAATTATAATCACACTATTTTATAAAATAGTGAGGACTGCTAACACCACTGACTGAAAATATCACTCCGCACTCCGACTAGTTCCCGCTATATTCTCGCCTCCTAAGAAAAATAGAACAAAAAGTGTAAGACCCCGAATTTTATGAAATATAAGTATTCAATTTTTCTTATAATTACTATGCAGTAAATGGTTAAATTGATAAATGTTAAAGTTAAGGGTGATATATAATTTTTTTCAAAATACACAAGTGGTTATAAAATAATCATTGTTGTCGAGGAATATTCGTTTGGTCGTGGAATATTCTTTCTGTCGGGGAATATTCGTACGACGGCGCAGCCATTTTTGGGCCCCATAACGAATAACTGTCGGGTGAAGGAAAACGACAAATTTGAGTTTTTACAAATAACGGCGTAGTTGTTACCGTTAACACTGTTGGAATACCCGGTGATTAAAATACAGTAATACGCGTTATTGCACAGTAGCACACGGTATTGCACAGTATTTTTGAAATTATTGATTCTTACGTAAGAAGGCACTACTCAATAATTGTTACAGTAATTACTGTTCAATATTTTATTTTATTGATTCAATAATTGCTACGTTGAAATTTTGTATTATTGTTGTTCAATAATTGTTGCTGCACAGTATTTCCCATTATCAGATCAATAATTCATATTATTTGAATAGTATTATTAGATAGCATTATTGGCAATGTCTAGAAAGTTCTGTCTAAGGAGAGGTTTGGTCATCTAATTGCGCGCCAGTAAGGAGAAATCCTTATTGGAAAGCCCCCTCTTTCCTGGGAACGGCCTGGTTGTCATAAATGTGATTCTGTAATATTATTTGTGAATAATTAATTATTGATTCATATGATAAGGAAATATTTATTTTATGTGGATATAAACGAGGGATATATTTTTGTGGTTAAAAATGAAGGAGTTAATGTTGAGGTTTTTATCAGTATTTTTGTCGGAATGGAGGTATTAAAAATCAGGGTTTTTGAGATATTTTACGGGGGTTATAATTTTTAATCCGACCGTTGGATCGTGGTAATTTTTGGATATGTTATACATATATAAGTTGAGTATATGTCCATAAATTTTGAACCGTTAAAAATGAACGTATGATTTGTTATGAATTTTAAGAGGTGGCTGATTCGGAAATCAGGTTATAAATCATTTTTGGTGGAAAATTCTAGAATTGGTGGGCCCCACTTGTGGTTGGTGAAGAAATGTGCTGAATTATATTTCAAATGTGGTGGGTGGGAATAGTAGCAGGTAAAGCCATCAGGTTGCAGGTCAAACCTACCAAAATTTTCCTATAAATAGAGGGCTAAGTTAGAATTGAAAATCACACCAGAAACATAAGCTTTCTCTCTTTCTCTCTCTATATTATGAAGCATATTTTGTGAGTTTTTAGATACTTGGTGAGTTGCTATTCATCAGTGCAAGTTTCCTTCAGCATCATATCCGATATCCAGTCAGAAGTATTGCTCTTTTGAGGTAAGGGATAGTAAGGGATAGTAAGGGATTGTAAGGGATAGTATGGGATAGTAAGGGATATTAAGGGATTTTAAGGGTTGTTATGATTTTCAGTTTCGTAATTTTTCTGATCTTCAAAAATTCTGGAAAAATTTGAAATGATATTTTGATGAGTTTTCTTGATTGTGTCCAAAAATGGTGATTTTTGGATGTATAGATTGAGAGTTATGAATTTTATGAGAAAAGACTATTTTAAAAGTAACCGCTTATAATTCCTTGTGGTTAACTCCAAAATTGATGAAATTTGTATTGGGAGTACATGTGTATGATAGAAGTATACTCTGTAAATTTCAGAATTTTTGGACAAAAGTATAATTTTTGATAAATGTCTAAATATTCGGTGGTTTTGGCCATATGAAAAATAGTAAATGACTTTTAAAAATTCTGAGAAAAATATATGTTCACTATGGGACTATATTATGCTAAATCCCAGAAAAGAAATATTTTTGGAACTGATTTGGTATTTTTCATGAAAATGGTCTAGTTATGAGTAAATGAATTAAATATGTTTTGTGAAGAAAGAAAATTGGAAAATAGGATTTTATGGCTTGAGAATCCTATATGAGGTATATGCAGATTTTTGATGAGGGTTTTTGTTATTGATGATGAAATTGTAAGAGTTGGCATTTTATGATGATTAAATGCATTAATTAGTAAAGTGTAAACAATTAAAATAAATTGTTTATAAATTTAAGTAATGTTATTCTTTCAATATCATTATACCGAAATATTGGTATGGATTTTATTGTGGAATTTCTATCTTTTGTGTCGGGGTTACTATTCATGAGTTACTATTCACGATTTACTATTCATGAGTTACGAATATTACTCTTGAGGTTAAAACAATATGTTAATCATATTATTTTTATCATCATATATAACATTTTTATAACCCTGATGTTAAATTTCTCTTTCACTGGAGTGTAAAGATGGGTAGATTATTGGTATGATCATGACTAGGGTTCTCTTTGGCCTGTAGTGCAAAGTTGAATTGTGACTGGTATGATCATGACCATTGAATTTACAATTGAATATCTTTAGCTTAAGTGTAAAGATGAATTGATTAACATGGTTATAATTATGGTGTATATAAATTCTGAAATGATTATATATTTCTTTGAGATATGAATATATTTGGCCTGTAGTGCAAATATTAATTGTTGAGGAATATCTTTGGCCTGTAGTGCAAAGATGAATTGTTGATGAATATCTTTGGCCAGTAGTGCAAAGATGAACTGTTGATGAATATCTTTGGCCTGTAGTGCAAAGATGACTTGTTGATGAATATCTTTGGCCCGTAGTGCAAAGATGAAATTATTAGTATGATTATGAACAGGAACTGTGATTTGGTATAACCATGATCTTTGATGTTTCAGGTGATGAAAATTATCTTCGTCCTAGATGAGAAGAGGAATTTAGAACTACAGTTATGATTATGAGTTATTCATATGATTGTGGACCAGAATTGTTGATTGATGTTACAGGGATAAAACATTGTTGATGGATTTTTAACATGGAGAAGATAATAGACTTTATAGTCTATTTGACTCTTCTAATGGATTGCTCGTTCCGCTGCAACTATGGTTGAAATTTTTATCATTTACCATATGTTCTAAATCTCTGATTTATTGTTGATGAAGGCTATTGATAATTGAATTATCTTTAGTCATGATATTCTTTACTGAGCTAGTTGTGCTCACCCTTTTGCTTCACAATTCCTTTCAGGTAATAAGAGTGTAGCTGGGTCGAGCGGGGGTAACAAGGGAATAGAACGGTGGTCATCATTTAGTAGTTATATTTGGTGAAGAAAATAGGGTGAGGCGAACCCAACGTTGGAAGGGTGTTTTGTCACTATCATACAAGATGTCTAATGACATACAACCTCGTGTCATCATAAGACAGGGTTGTGCTCATCCACTTGCTGAGTATATCTATGGGCACTACCTATATAATCTTGGTGTTTGTTTGAAGTATAATTCTCAATTAGAGACAGTGGAGATAATGATAAGTCAAGAGAAGACTCACCATTGGGAAGAATATGATAGTAATCTTCTCGTTTTTTTTTGGGTCTATTGGGTCAACCAAGGATAATTCTGTGGCCATATGATATCTATCATAACCTAGACGCGTGGCCTCCCATGTACGAAGGTTTCCTTGAGCACTTTCCAAAGATTCTAATTTCTAAAACAGTTTTTGACTATACCTTTATGTAAGGTGTTATTGTGAGGTGATGTCCACGGTTGGAACATGAGTCACATTTGGTATATATTTGTATCCAAACTCACAGCATATGTGTTGTTGTATTTTGCACGACAATTGTTGTAATAAAGTTGTAGTTATTTTCTGTACCATGTATTTGACGACTCAGAATGGGTTGGGTGGAATGGACCTATTTTGGGGTCGTTACATTTGGTATCAGAGCTATAAGTAAAGAGCCCCGAGCCTCTCGCTGGTGACTTCCTGTTGATGGGGGATGCACCGAAGCCAGACTCTCCGTAGGGGACGCCGTTCTGCGGTGGCAAACTGATAGGTACCATTGTGAGGTGCTGTGGTTGAAGCACCATGAGAGTTACATTTGGTATCAGAGCTTAGGGATATGATCTCTGGCGGAGATCGGGGAATACAACTAGGAGGGGAGAGATGAGTAAATCCTTCGCTAGTGTGTCCTACCTAAGCTTATTTGTTGGTCAGTCATAATATCGGGATATTATGTGATATGTTAATTTGTTAAATTAACCCTTGTTTTGAAGCTGTATTCTAGAATGATATTTGAAATACAGGAGATGAGCAATGGAGAAATCATGATGATAGGGAAGATGGAATCTGAAATGAAAGCAAGGTATTCTCAACTCTTTGAAATACCAGGTACGTAAATTTCGGGGACGAAATTTCATAAGGAGGGGAGATTGTAAGACCCCGAATTTTATGAAATAAAAGTATTCAATTTTTCTTATAATTACTATTCAGTAAATGGTTAAATTGATAAATGTTAAAGTTAAGGGTGATATATAATTTTTTTCAAAATACACAAGTGGTTATAAAATAATCATTGTTGTCGGGGAATATTCGTTTGGTCGTGGAATATTCTTTCTGTCGGGGAATATTCGTACGACGGCGCAGCCATTTGTGGGCCCCATAACGAATAACTGTCGGGTGAAGAAAAACGACAAATTTGAGTTTTTACAAATAACGGCGTAGTTGTTACCGTTAACACTGTTGGAATACCCGGTGGTTAAAATACAGTAATACGCGTTATTGCACAGTAGCACACGGTATTGCACAGTATTTTTGAAATTATTGATTCTTACGTAAGAAGGCACTACTCAATAATTGTTACAGTAATTACTGTTCAATATTTTATTTTATTGATTCAATAATTGCTACGTTGAAATTTTGTATTATTGTTGTTCAATAATTGTTGCTGCACAGTATTTCCCATTATCAGATCAATAATTCATATTATTTGAATAGTATTATTAGATAGCATTATTGGCAATGTCTAGAAAGTTCTGTCTAAGGAGAGGTTTGGTCATCTAATTGCGCGCCAGTAAGGAGAAATCCTTATTGGAAAGCCCCCTCTTTCCTGGGAACGGCCTGGTTGTCATAAATGTGATTCTGTAATATTATTTGTGAATAATTAATTATTGATTCATATGATAAGGAAATATTTATTTTATGTGGATATAAATGAGGGATATATTTTTGTGGTTAAAAATGAAGGAGTTAATGTTGAGGTTTTTATCAGTATTTTTGTCGGAATGGAGGTATTAAAAATCAGGGTTTTTGAGATATTTTGCGGGGGTTATAATTTTTAATCCGACCGTTGGATCGTGGTAATTTTTGGATATGTTATACATATATAAGTTGAGTATATGTCCACAAATTTTGAACCGTTAAAAATGAACGTATGATTTGTTATGAATTTTAAGAGATGACTGATTCAGAAATCAGGTTATAAATCATTTTTGGTGGAAAATTCTAGAATTGGTGGGCCCCACTTGTGGTTGGTGAAGAAATGTGCTGAATTATATTTCAAATGTGGTGGGTGGGAATAGTAGCAGGTAAAGCCATCAGGTTGCAGGTCAAACCTACCAAAATTTTCCTATAAATAGAGGGCTAAGTTAGAATTGAAAATCACACCAGAAACATAAGCTTTCTCTCTTTCTCTCTCTATATTATGAAGCATATTTTGTGAGTTTTTAGATACTTGGTGAGTTGCTATTCATCAGTGCAAGTTTCCTTCAGCATCATATCCGATATCCAGTCAGAAGTACTGCTCTTTTGAGGTAAGGGATAGTAAGGGATAGTAAGGGATTGTAAGGGTATATAGTAAGGGATTTTTAAGGGTTGTTATGATTTTCAGTTTCGTAATTTTTCTGATCTTCAAAAATTCTGGAAAAATTTGAAATGATATTTTGATGAGTTTTCTTGATTGTGTCCAAAAATGGTGATTTTTGGATGTATAGATTGAGAGTTATGAATTTTATGAGAAAAGACTATTTTAAAAGTAACCGCTTATAATTCCTTGTGGTTAACTCCAAAATTGATGAAATTTTTATTGGGAGTACATGTATATGATAGAAGTATACTCTGTAAATTTCAGAATTTTTGGACAAAAGTATAATTTTTGATAAATGTCTAAATATTCGGCTGGTTTTGGCCATATGAAAAATAGTAAATGACTTTTAAAAATTCTGAGAAAAATATATGTTCACTATGGGACTATATTATGCTAAATCCCAGAAAAGAAATATTTTTGGAACTGATTTGGTATTTTTCATGAAAATGGTCTAGTTATGAGTAAATGAATTAAATATGTTTTGTGAAGAAAGAAAATTGGAAAATAGGATTTTATGGCTTGAGAATCCTATATGAGGTATATGCAGATTTTTGATGAGGGTTTTGGTTATTGATGATGAAATTGTAAGAGTTGGCATTTTATGATGATTAAATGCATTAATTAGTAAAGTGTAAACAATTAAAATAAATTGTTTATAAATTTAAGTAATGTTATTCTTTCAATATCATTATACCGAAATATTGGTATGGATTTTATTGTGGAATTTCTATCTTTTGTGTCGGGGTTACTATTCATGAGTTACTATTCACGATTTACTATTCATGAGTTACGAATATTACTCTTGAGATTAAAACTATATGTTGATCATATTATTTTTATCATCATATATAACATTTTTATAACCCTGATGTTGAAATTTCTCTTTCACTGGAGTGTAAAGATGGGTAGATTATTGGTATGATCATGACTAGGGTTCTCTTTGGCCTGTAGTGCAAAGTTGAATTGTGACTGGTATGATCATGACCATTGAATTTATAATTGAATATCTTTAGCTTAAGTGCAAAGGTGAATTGATCAACATGGTTATAATTATTGTTTATATAAATTCTGAAATGATTATATATTTCTTTGAGATATGAATATATTTGGCCTGTAGTGCAAATATTAATTGTTGATGAATATCTTTGGCCTGTAGTGCAAAGATGAATTGTTGATGAATATCTTTGGCCTGTAGTGCAAAGATGAACTGTTGATGAATATCTTTGGCCTGTAGTGCAAAGATGACTTGTTGATGAATATCTTTGGCCCGTAGTGCAAAGATGAAATTATTAGTATGATTATGAACAGGAACTGTGATTTGGTATAACCATGATCTTTGATGTTTCAGGTGATGAAAATTATCTTCGTCCTGGATGAGAAGAGGAATTTAGAACTACAGTTATGATTATGAGTTATTCATATGATTGTGGACCAGAATTGTTGATTGATGTTACAGGGATAAAACATTGTTGGTGGATTTTTAACATGGAGAAGATAATAGACTTTATAGTCTATTTGACTCTTCTAATGGATTGCTCGTTCCGCTGCAACTATGGTTGAAATTTTTATCATTTACCATATGTTCTAAATCTCTGATTTATTATTGATGAAGGCTATTGATAATTGAATTATCTTTAGTCATGATATTCTTTACTGAGCTAGTTGTGCTCACCCTTTTGCTTCACAATTCCTTTCAGGTAATAAGAGTGTAGCTGGGTCGAGCGGGGGTAACAAGGGAATAGAACGGTGGTCATCATTTAGTAGTTATATTTGGTGAAGAAAATAGGGTGAGGCGAACCCAACGTTGGAAGGGTGTTTTGTCACTATCATACAAGATGTCTAATGACATACAACCTCGTGTCATCATAAGACAGGGTTGTGCTCATCCACTTGCTGAGTATATCTATGGGCACTACCTATATAATCTTGGTGTTTGTTTGAAGTATAATTCTCAATTAGAGACAGTGGAGATAATGATAAGTCAAGAGAAGACTCACCATTGGGAAGAATATGATAGTAATCTTCTCGTTTTTTTTTGGGTCTATTGGGTCAACCAAGGATAATTCTGTGGCCATATGATATCTATCATAACCTAGACGCGTGGCCTCCCATGTACGAAGGTTTCCTTGAGCACTTTCCAAAGATTCTAATTTCTAAAACAGTTTTTGACTATACCTTTATGTAAGGTGTTATTGTGAGGTGATGTCCACGGTTGGAACATGAGTCACATTTGGTATATATTTGTATCCAAACTCACAGCATATGTGTTGTTGTATTTTACACGACAATTGTTGTAATAAAGTTGTAGTTATTTTCTGTACCATGTATTTGACGACTCAGAATGGGTTGGGTGGAATGGACCTATTTTGGGGTCGTTACATTTGGTATCAGAGCTATAAGTAAAGAGCCCCGAGCCTCTCGCTGGTGACTTCCTGTTGATGGGGGATGCACCGAAGCCAGACTCTCCGTAGGGGACGCCGTTCTGCGGTGGCAAACTGATAGGTACCATTGTGAGGTGCTGTGGTTGAAGCACCATGAGAGTTACATTTGGTATCAGAGCTTAGGGATATGATCTCTGGCGGAGATCGGGGAATACAACTAGGAGGGGAGAGATGAGTAAATCCTTCACTAGTGTGTCCTGCCTAAGCTTATTTGTTGGTCAGTCATAATATCGGGATGTTATGTGATATGTTAATTTGTTAAATTAACCCTTGTTTTGAAGCTGTATTCTAGAATGATATTTGAAATACAGGAGATGAGCAATGGAGAAATCATGATGACAGGGAAGATGGAATCTGAAATGAAAGCAAGGTATTCTCAACTCTTTGAAATACCAGGTACGTAAATTTCGGGGACGGAATTTCATAAGGAGGGGAGATTGTAAGACCCCGAATTTTATGAAATATAAGTATTCAATTTTTCTTATAATTACTATGCAGTAAATGGTTAAATTGATAAATGTTAAAGTTAAGGGTGATATATAATTTTTTTCAAAATACACAAGTGGTTATAAAATAATCATTGTTGTCGAGGAATATTCGTTTGGTCGTGGAATATTCTTTCTGTCGGGGAATATTCGTACGACGGCGCAGCCATTTTTGGGCCCCATAACGAATAACTGTCGGGTGAAGAAAAACGACAAATTTGAGTTTTTACAAATAACGGCGTAGTTGTTACCGTTAACACTGTTGGAATACCCGGTGATTAAAATACAGTAATACGCGTTATTGCACAGTAGCACACGGTATTGCACAGTATTTTTGAAATTATTGATTCTTACGTAAGAAGGCACTACTCAATAATTGTTACAGTAATTACTGTTCAATATTTTATTTTATTGATTCAATAATTGCTACGTTGAAATTTTGTATTATTGTTGTTCAATAATTGTTGCTGCACAGTATTTCCCATTATCAGATCAATAATTCATATTATTTGAATAGTATTATTAGATAGCATTATTGGCAATGTCTAGAAAGTTCTGTCTAAGGAGAGGTTTGGTCATCTAATTGCGCGCCAGTAAGGAGAAATCCTTATTGGAAAGCCCCCTCTTTCCTGGGAACGGCCTGGTTGTCATAAATGTGATTCTGTAATATTATTTGTGAATAATTAATTATTGATTCATATGATAAGGAAATATTTATTTTATGTGGATATAAATGAGGGATATATTTTTGTGGTTAAAAATGAAGGAGTTAATGTTGAGGTGTTTTATCTGTATTTTTGTCGGAACAGAGGTATTGAAAATCAAATTAGGGTTTTTGAGATATTTTACGGGGGTTATAATTTTTAATCCGACCGTTGGATCGTGGTAATATTTGAATATGTTATACATATATAAGTTGAGTATATGTCCACAAATTTTGAACCGTTAAAAATGAACGTATGATTTGTTATGAATTTTACGAGATGACTGGTTCAGAAATTGTTGAATTTTCGGAGTTAATCATTTTGGTGGAAAATTCTAGAATTGGTAGGCCCCACTCTTGGTTGATGAAGAAATGTGCTGAGATTTTTATTCAAATGTGGTAGGCTTGAATTGTAGCAGGTAAAGCCATCAGGTTGCAAGTTAATTATGCTTCGGCGTGCTAACAGTTTTCTATAAATAGAGGGCTAAGTTAGAATTGAAAATCACACCAAAAGCAAGTTTTCTCTCTTTCTCTCTTTAGATTATTGAGTGTATTTTGTGAGTATTTAGATACTTTGAGAGTTTCTATTCATCAGAGCAAGTTTCTTTCGGCCTTATACCTGTATTCCGACCAGAAGTACTGATATTTTGAGGTAAGGGATATTATCTTCTTCTTAAATGATATTTTCTTCAATATCATTATGCCGAAATATTGATATGAACTTTTTATCAAATTTAGAACTTTTTTTGTCGGGGTTACTATTCATGTATGTGTTACTATTCACGTATACGACACTATTCACGAATACGACACTATTCACCGAAAAATAAAATTTTTCCTTTTTGTCCAAGATATCTATTATGGTTACTATTTTTTATTGTATCCATGTTTTGATCTTTATTTTTGAATTCTGCTTCACAATTGATTATTATGAAGTATTATTAATCTTGGATAAACTGTTATACGAATCCCTACTATTTGTCCTTCTGTCTCACTGGATTCGTTTTTTTTAAAATATTTTTCATCATCCTCAGTCCTAAATGATGATAATACTGAATATCTTTGGCCTGTAGTGTAAAGATGTATGATTACCTGATGAATATCTTTGGCCTGTAGTGCAAAGATGAACAGGTGTTGAGATGAACATGACTGACTGGTGATACAAATGAATATCTTTGGCCTGTAGTGTAAAGATGAATATTTGGTTAAAGATGATTATTAATTGATGTTACAGGGATAAAATATTGATGATGGACTTTTAAATCTTAGAAGATAGTAGAATTCATTCTCTACTTGACTCTTCTAATTGTTTGCTGTTTCCGCTGCAGTTGTTGATCTAAAACTTGTTGTCGATTATATTCTATCATATTTTTCCATGTTGAATACTAATGATAATTTGTTGTATATTATCTTAGTCATAATATTCTTTACTGGGCTAGTTGAGCTCACCCTTTTCCTTTTTGTTCCATTTTTCTTCTTAGGAGGTGAGAACATAGCAGAATCTAGTCGGGATATGGAGTGATGGTTCTAGAAAGTTGTTTAGCAGTCCTCACTATTTCTGTAAAATAGTGTTTGAATAATTGTAATGAGGACTTATTTGAGTGTGGATATTGTCTAGAAGACAATATTTGTATTTAAACTCACAGTATGTGTTGTCGTATTTTACACGACAATTGTATTATTGAAGTTGTAGTTTATTTTTTGTACCATGTATTTGGCGACTCAGAATGGGTGTTGTATACCTATTTTGGGGGCGTCACAGTTGGTATCAGAGCTTAGGGATATGATCCCTGGCTGAGATGTGAGACAAGAACTAGAAGGGGAGAGACGGGGAATTCCTTCGCTAGTATGACCTGACTAAGTTTATTTGGTGTTTATTTGGTCGGTCAGAGTATAGGGATAATATATGACATGACTATTAACCATTGTTTTATTGCAGTATTTAAAAATGGCAGCTGAGAACGTTAATAATGGAGTAAATCAGACCGTGGAGACACCTTTGATCACCACCCAGGGAAAATGCAACAGGAAGACAATATTCTTCCTGTAAACAACGTTACCGAGCAAACGATGAATGATGGAATGTTTAGGAGCTTTTTGCAGTTCATGCAAAATCAGACGAGGGAGACTCGTGTGCAAAATACGGGTGAAAATGATAACAACGCGCAGTTTGTCACAGCCAAGCAGTTCAAAGAATTGGGACCACTAGAATTTAAGGGAAAGCTGGATCCGATCATGGCGGAAACGTGGGTCAAGCAAATTACCAAGATATTCGATGTCTTGGGATGCACGGAGGAACAGAAGGTTCCATTCGCCACCTTTATGTTCCGCGGTGAGGCATACTACTGGTGGGAGTTTGTGAAGCGTACCCAGCCTGACGCACTCAACATGTCCTGGGAAAAATTTCAGAAACTATTCAATGACAAGTACTTTCCTGAAAGTATTGTCATATAAAGGATGTGGAGTTTATCAGACTGGAACAAAACAACATGACGGTGTCCCAGTACGAGGCGAAGTTTGCAGAGTTATCCAGGTTTACACCTCATTTGGTCAAAAATGAGGAACGAATGACAAGGATATTTCTGAGAGGTCTAAAGCCCGAGATTCGGCAATATCTTATCTCTCATAAATTTTCTTTATATTCAGATGTTGTAAACAGGGCTCAATTATTAGAGCGAGATAATGAGTATGTGCAACCGAGGGACCACAACCAGGGTCATACCGGTGACGGCAGTCATCGAAGCAATGAAAACTAGTAGGGAGGAAAACATTCGGACAAAAGCGGTAACCACTCAGGTGGTAATCGTGGCCGTGATAATAGAAGGAGCGAGTCGGGAGGAGATTTCAAGAAGAGAAGGTACAACAATGATAACGTGAAGATGTCAGCACAAACATCAACTGCTTTTAGGGGAGGGGAACGAGCACCGGTCGTTTGTTACAAATGCGGGAAGGAGGGACACATCAGCCCAAACTGCCCACAACAGTTCAAGGTATGTTATAACTGTGGAAAGGAAGGTCATATAGCTAAATATTGTCATGTTGCAAAACCAAGTTCAACGAGGAGAGTGACTCCGAAGGCTGTTCCGGACAAGTCAAAATCGGTGGTTCTTGGAAGGGCGTTTGTCGTCACTGCCCAAAACGCGAGGAACCCAAACGAGGTGATCACGGGTAAGCTAATCATAAGCTCTTACGAAGTTTATACCTTATTAGATACCGGTTCTACCCATTCTTTTATCTTTCCTGCTTGTGCTCAACTTTTAAACTTGACTCCGAAGAAATTGGCTTTGACTTATCTGTTGAAACTCCGTTGGGTGAAACCTTCGTTACATCTACAGTTTATAAATCTTGCATGATCCAAGTTGGCACTATCACATTACCTGTTGATCTTATCTATTTAAAGATACTTGCTTTTGATGTGATTTTAGGAATTGATTGGTTAACCACTCATCATGCAAAAATTGATTGTTTTCGTAAGGTTGTTAGTTTTCATATTTCTAACCAACCTGTCATACGAATTCAAACTACTAAACCACTAAAATCAGTCACTGTCATATCAAAGCCACAAAGCTATTCGTTTATTGAAAAATGGATGTCAAGCTTTCTTAGCCCATGTTATGGATTTGAACAAAGACAAGTCAGATTTGAATAATATTTCTATTGTTAGAGAATTTCCCGATGTATTTCTTGAAGAACTTCTTGGTCTACCCCCAGAACGTGAAGTTGAATTCTTTATTGACCTTGAACCCGGTACAAAGCCTATTTCTAAAACCCCATATCGAATGACTCCTATTGAACTTCAGGAGTTAAAGGTCCAACTACAAGAGTTGTTGGACATCGGTTTTATTCGTCCTAGTACATCTCCTTGGGGTACTCCTGTTTTATTCGTAAAGAAGAAAGACGGGAGTATGCGACTTTGTATCGACTATAGGGAATTGAACCATGTCACCATAAAAAATAGGTATCCGCTACCTCGCATTGATGGCCTGTTCGACCAGTTACAAGGAGCGCAATTCTTTTCAAAGATTGACCTTCGTTCTGGATATCATCAGTTGAAGATTAAAACTGAGGATATTCCAAAGACTGCCTTCAGAACTCGGTACGGGCATTATAAATTCTTAGTCATGTCTTTTGGATTGACTAATGCTCCTGCTGCTTTCATGGATATGATGAACCGTATATTCAAAGAATATTTAGATCAGTTCGTTGTTGTCTTTATTGATGACATCCTTATCTATTCCAAAAGCCGTGAAGATCATGAGCGCCATTTGAAGCTGGTACTGCAAAGGCTTCGTGAAAATAAGCTATATGCCAAATTGAAGAAATGCAAGTTCTGGCTTGAGGAAGTAGCATTCCTTGGACACGTGGTGTCAAAACATGGAGTATCTGTCGACCCGGCGAAGATTGAAGCCATACAAAGTTGGGAGCAACCGAAGTTGGTGACCGAAGTACGTAACTGTCTGGGCTTAGCTGGGTATTATCGGAGATTCGTGAAAGAATTTTCTAGAATCGCTACTCCGTTAACTTAGCTGACTCGGAAAGATACAAAATTCGTATGGAGCGAGGAATGCGAGAAGATTTTCCAATAGCTAAAGAGGCGACTCATTCGGAACCTGTTCCGACCATACCATCCTGGAAAAGCGAACGTGGTAGCTGACGCGTTGAGTAGAAGATTGTACGCGAGTACGAGTGCGATATTATTGAACACAAAGACCTATTTTGTATAATTTATAAATGATAGAGATAAAGTTAATGACTCTAGGGACCCACGTGATGATATACGAGTAAAATCGACTTTAATCGATAACATTAAAGCCGCTCAAGCTACAGACCTGGAGCTGATGAATATAAAGAAGAAGGTGCAAGAATGTGTTATTCTAGAAGTAAGAGTCGATGAAGAGAAGAAAGCTCAAGCCTTCGATTTAATTGAAATCCTCGATCGAGTAGGAACTGTGGCCTATAGACTCGCCTTAACGCTAAGTATGTCGCGTGTTAATAACGTTTTTCACGTATCGATGTTACCTAAATATGTGGACGACCCGAATCATATTATTGCGTTAGAACCAGACGAGATAACTGAAGATTTAGCGTACGAAGAGGTACCTGTTAAAATATTGGATAGGAAATAACATGTCCTATGCACGAAGGTTATACCACAAGTTAAGGTTTTGTGGAGAAACCATGCTATTAAAGAAATGACTTGGGAGTTGAAATCAGAAATGAAAGCGAGGTATCCTCACCTTTTCGAAACACCAGGTACGTACGTCAATTTCGAGGACGAAATTTCATAAGGAGGGGAGGTTGTAAGACCCCAACTTATTAATAAATAAAATTAAATTTTCTCTATTTATTATTTTGAAATAGAAAGGGTTGATTTGATTAATGTGGTTAGTTATGGGTAAAATGCGCAAATATTTCAAATAAACAAGTAGTTATAAAATATTCATTTTTGGTCGGTGAATATTCGTGTGGTTGTGGAATATTCTTTCTGTTGGGAAATATTCGTACGACGGCGCAGCTATTTGTGGTCCCCATAACGAAAAACGATTGGATGAAGATAACGACAAAAATTAAATTTTTATAAATAACGACGTAGTTATTATCGTTAACACTGTTGGAAAACCCGGTGGTTAAAATACAGTAATACGAGTAGTTGCACAGTAGCACACGGATTGCACAGTATTTTAAAATTATTGATTCTTACGTAAGAAGACACTACTGAATAATTGTTACAGTAGTTACTGTTCAATATTTTATTTTATTGATTCAATAATTGCTGCGTTGATATTTTATATTATTGTTGTTTCAATAATTGTTGCTGCACAGTATTTTCCATTATCAGATCAATAATTCATATTATTTAAATAATATTATTAGATAACATTATTGACAATGTCTAGAAAGTTCTGTCTAAGGAGAGGTTTGCTCATCTAATTGCGCGCTAGTAAGGAGAAATCCTTATTAGAAAGCCCCCTCTTTCCTGGGAACGACTTAGTTGTCATAAATGTGATTCTGTAATATTATTTGTGAATAATTAATTATTGATTCATATGATAAGGAAATATTTATTTTATGTGTATATAAATGAGGGATATATTTTTGTGGTTAAAAATGAAAGAGTTAATGTTGAGGTGTTTTATCTGTATTTTTATCGGAACGGAGGTATTGAAAATCAAATTAGGGTTTTTGAGATATTTTACGAGGGTTATAATTTTTAATCCGACCGTTGGATCGTGGTAATATTTGAATATGTTATACATATATAAGTTGAGTATATGTCCACAAATTTTGAACCGTTAAAAATGAACGTATGATTTGTTATGAATTTTACGAGATGACTGGTTCAGAAATTGTTGAATTTTCGGAGTTAATCATTTTGGTGGAAAATTCTAGAATTGGTAGGCCCCACTCTTGGTTGGTGAAGAAATGTGCTGAGATTTTTATTCAAATGTGGTAGGCTTGAATAGTAGCAGGTAAAGCCATCAGGTTGCAGGTTAAGTCTGCTTCGGCGTGCTAACATTTTCCTATAAATAGAGGGCTAAGTTAGAATTGAAAATCACACCAGAAACAAGTTTTCTCTCTTTCTCTCTCTAGATTATTGAGTGTATTTTGTGAGTATTTAGATATTTTGAGAGTTTCTATTCATCAGAGCAAGTTTCTTTCAGCCTTATACCGGTATTCCGACCAGAAGTACTGATATTTTGAGGTAAGGGATATTATTTTCTTCTTAAATGATATTTTGTTCAATATTATTATGCCGAAATATTGATATGAACTTTTTATCAAATTTAAAACTTTTTGTGTCGGGGTTACTATTCACGTATACGTTACTATTCACGTATACAGCACTATTCACGAATACGACACTATTCACCGAAAAATAAAATTTTTCCTTTTTGTCCAAGATATCTATTATGGTTACTATTTTTTATTGTATCCATGTTTTGATCTTTATTTTTGAATTCTGCTTCACAATTGATTATTATGAAGTATTATTAATTTTGGATAAACTGTTATACGAATCCCTACTATTTGTCCTTCTGTCTCACTGGATTCGTTTTTTTTAAAATATTTTTCATCATCCTCAGTCCTAAATGATGATAATACTGAATATCTTTGGCCTGTAGTGTAAAGATGTATGATTACCTGATGAATATCTTTGGCCTGTAGTGCAAAGATGAACAGGTGTTGAGATGAACATGACTGACTGGTGATACAAATGAATATCTTTGGCCTGTAGTGTAAAGATGAATATTTGGTTAAAGATGATTATTAATTGATGTTACAGGGATAAAATATTGATGATGGACTTTTAAATCTTAGAAGATAGTAGAATTCATTCTCTACTTGACTCTTCTAATTGTTTGCTGTTTCCGCTGCAGTTGTTGATCTAAAACTTGTTGTCGATTATATTCTATCATATTTTTCCATGTTGAATACTAATGATAATTTGTTGTATATTATCTTAGTCATAATATTCTTTACTGGGCTAGTTGAGCTCACCCTTTTCCTTTTTGTTCCATTATTCTTCTCAGAAGGTGAGAACATAGCAGAATCTAGTCGGGGTATGGAGTGATGGTTCTAGAAAGATGTTTTAGCAGTCCTCACTATTTCTGTAAAATAGTGTTTGAATAATTATAATGAGGACTTAGTTGAGTGTGGATATTATCTAGAAGATAATATTTGTATTTAAACTCACAGTATGTGATGTCGTATTTTGCACGACAATTGTATTATTGAAGTTGCAGTTTGTTTTTTTGTATCATGTATTTGGCGACTCAGAATGGGTGTTGTATACTTATTTTGGGGGCGTCACAGATTTTATTCTCTACTTAACTCTTCTAATGAATTATTATTTCCGCTGCGAATATTGATTTAAAACATGTTGTCTATTGTATTCTATTAGATTTTTCCCTGTTGAAGACTAACGATAATTTGTTCTATATTATCTTAGTCATAATATTCTTTACTGGGCTAGTTGAGCTCACTCTTTTCCTTTTTGTTCCATTTTTCTTCTCAGGAGGCGAGAATGTAGCAAGTACTAGTCGGGGTATGGAATGATGGTTCTAGAAAGTTGTTTTAGTAGTCCTCACTATTTTTGTAAAATAATGTATCAATAATAGTAATGAGGACTTATTTGAGTGTGGATATTGTCTAGAAGACAATATTTGTAGTTAAACTCACAGTTTATGTGTTGTCGTATTTTGCACGACAATTGTATTAATAAAGTTGTAATTATTTCTGTACCATGTTTGGCGACTCAGAATGGGTGATGTATACCTATTTTGGGGGCGTCACAATGCAATCTCACAATCTCATTCACGTACATACGAGCAAGACATTCAAGGGAATAAGTCTCCCGTATAGGCAAGAAATAAGTAGACTTGGTTAATCTATCCACAATAATCCAAATCACATCTATGCCTTGAGAAATCTTGGGAAGACCCGTAACGAAATCCATAGTAATGTGTTCCCACTTCCATTTCGGAATCTCAAGTGGTTGCAATGGACCCTTTGGCACTTGATGCTCCGCCTTTACACGTTGACAAGTTAAACACCTCGAGATAAACTCCGCGATCTCTCTCTTCATATTGTTCCACCAAAATGTATGTCGAAGATCATGATATATTTTGGTATTTCCAAGATGGATTGCAAACGGTGTGTTGTGTGCCTCCATCATGATTCTATGCTTTAAGTCAGAATCGTTAGGAACACAAAGTCTGGAGTTGACTCAAAGTATTCCTTCTTCATCGATTCTTGCTTCTGGAATAGCACCTTCTTGCACTTTCTTCTTCATACGCATCAGCTCCATGTCTGTAGCTTGAGCAGCTTTAACTTTATCGATTAAAATCAGTTCTACTCTTATATTTAATATCATCACGTGGGTACTTGGAGCCTTTACCTCTATCTCCATCCTTTGCAAGTCATACAAAATGGGCCTTTGCATTGATAATATCGCACTCGTACCCGTATATGATTTTCTACTCAATGCGTCAGCTACCACGTTTGCTTATCCAGGATGATATTGGATGGTATGGTCATAATCTTTCAACAACTCGAGCCAACGTCGTTGTCGCATGTTGAGTTCCTTTTGGGTGAAGAAATATTTGAGGCTTTTATGATCCGTATAAATCTCCACTTTCTCCCCATACAGGTAGTGTCTCCAGATCTTCAACGTGAAAACGACTACTGCCAACTCTAGATCATGCGTAGGATAATTCCTCTCATATTCTTTGAGTTATCGCAAGGCATAGGCTATGACTTTCCCATGTTGCATGAGAACACACCCTAACCCTTTGCCTGAAGCATCGCTGTAGATAACAAATCCATCCGAACCAGATGGTATTGTCGGAACAGGTGCCGAAATGAGTCTCCTCTTGAGCTCTTGGAAACTCTTCTCGTATTCTTCGCTTCATACGAATTTTGTATCTTTCCGAGTTAGCTAAGTTAATGGGGTAGCGATTCGAGAAAATCCTTCGACGAATCTCCGATAATAACTAGCTAAGCCCAGAAAGCTACGCACTTCAGTTACTGACTTCGGTTACTCCCAACTTTGTATGGCTTCAATCTTCGCCGGGTCGACAGATACTCCATGTTTTGACACCACGTGCCCAAGGAATGCTACTTCCTCAAGCCAGAACTCGCATTTCTTCAGCTTGGCATAAAGTTTGTTATCGTGAAGTCTTTGCAGTACCAGCTTCAAATGGCGCTCATGATCTTCACGGCTTTTGGAATAGATGAGGATGTCATCAATAAAGACAACAACGAACTGATCCAAATATTCTTTGAATACAAGGTTCATCATATCCATGAAAGCAGCGGGAGCATTAGTCAATCCAAAAGACATGACTAAGAATTCATAATGCCTGTACCGAGTTCTGAAGGCAGTCTTCAGAATATCCTCAGTTTTAATCTTCAGCTGATGATATCCAAAACGAAGATCGATCTTTGAAAAGAATTGTGTTCCTTGCAACTGGTCAAACAAGTCATCAATGCGAGGTAGCAAATACCTATTCTTGATGGTGACATGGTTCAATTCTCGGTAGTCAATACAAAGTCGCATAGTCCCGTCTTTCTTCTTTACGAATAAAACATGAGCACCCCAAGGAGACATACTAGGACGAATGAAACCGATATCTAATAACTCCTGTAATTGGACCTTTAACTCTTGAAGTTCAATAGGAGCCATTCGATATGGGGTTTTAGAAATGGTTTTGTACCCGGTTCAAGGTCAATAAAGAATTCAACTTCACGTTCTGGGGGTAGACCAGGAAGTTCTTCAGGAAATACGTCAGGAAATTCACTAACAACAAAAATTTTATTCAAATCTGACATGTCTTTATTCAAATCCATAACATGGGCTAAGAAAGCTTGACATCCATTTTTCAATAAACGAATAACTTTATGGCTGGATATGACAGTGATTGATTTTAGTGGTTTAGTTGCTTGAATTCGCATAACAGGTTGGTTAGGAATATGAAAACTAACAACCTTACGAAAGCAATCAATTTTGGCATGATGAGTGGTCAACCAATCAATCCCTAAAATCACATCAAAAGCAAGTATCTTTAAAGAAATAAGATCAACAGGTAATGTGATAGTGCCAACTTGGATCAAACAAGATTTATAAACAGTGGATGTAATGAAAGTTTCTCCTAACGGAGTCTCCACAGATAGGTCAAAGTCTAATTTCTCTGGAGTCAAGTTTAAACGTTGAGCACAAGCAGGAGAGATAAAACAATGGGTAGAACCGGTATCTAATAAGGTATAAACTTTGCAAGAGTATATGATTAGCTTACCCGTGATCACCTCGTTCGGGTTCCTCGCATTTTGGCCAGTCACGACAAACGCTCTTCCAGGAACCGTTGACTTTGACTTTTCTGGGACAACCTTTTGAGTCACCATCCCCACTGAACTTGGTTTCTCTATAGTACAATCTTGAGCGATATGTCCTTCCTTTCCACAATTATAACATACCTTAAACTGTTGTGGGCAGTTTGGGCTGATATGTCCCTCTTTCCCGAATTTATAGCATACGACCGGTGGTCGTTCTCCTCCCTTAGAAACAGTTGTTGATGGTGCTGACGTCTTCACATTGTCGTTATTGTACCTTCTCTTTTTAAAATCTCCTCCCGACTCGCTTCTTCTATTATCATGGCCACGATTACCACCAGAGTGATTACCGCTTTTGTCTGTATTCCTTCCTCCCCGCTGGTTATCATTGCTCCAATGACTGCTGTCACCGGTCTGACCCTGGTTGTTGTCCCTTAGTTGAACGTACTCATTATCTCGCTCTAATAATTGAGCCCTGTTAACAACATCTGAAAACAGAGAAAATTTATGAGAGATAAGATATTGCCAAATCTAGGGTTTTAGACCTCTCAGAAACATCCTTGTTATTCGTTCCTCATTATCTACCAAATGAGGTACAAACCTGGATAACTCTGCGAACTTCGCCTCGTACTAGGACACCGTCATGTTGTTTTGTTCTAGTCTAATAAACTCTACCTCCTTCATATGACGAATACTTTCAGGAAAGTACTTGTCATTAAACAGTTTCTGAAACGTTTCCCAAGATATGCTGAGTGCAGCTGGATGGGTACGTTTCACAGATTCCCACCAGTAATCTGCCTCATTACGGAACATAAAAGTGGCGAATGGAACCTTATGTTCCTCCGTACATCCCAAGACATCGAATATATTGGTAATTTGCTTGACCCACGTCTTCGCCTTAATCGGATCCGGCTTTCCCCAGAATTCTGGTGGTCCTAACTCTTTGAACTGCTTGGCCGTGACAAACCGCGCGTTGCTATCATTTCCACCCGTATTCTGCACACGAGTCTCCCTCGTCTGATTTTGCATAAACTACAAAAAGCTTCTAAACATCCCATCGTTCATCGTCTGATCTGTGGTGTTGTTTACAGGAGGAATATTGTCTTCCTGTTGTACGTTCCCCTGGGTGGTGATTAAAGGTGTCTCCACGGTCTCATTTACTCCATTGTTAACATTCTCGGCTGCCATTCTCAAATACTGTCATAAAACAAGGGTTAGTTAAACAAATTAACATATCACATAATATCCCTATATTATGACCGACCAACAATTAAGCTTAGGTAGGATACACTAGCAAAGGATTTACTCGTCTCTCCCTTCCTAGTTCTATTCACTGATCTCCGCCAGAGACCATATCCCTAAGCTCTGTTACCAACTGTGACGCCCCCAAAATAGGAATACAACACCCATTCTGAGTCGCCAAATACATGATACAGAAACAAATACAACTTCATTACTACAATTGTCATACAAAATACGACAACACATAAACTGTGAGTTTAAATACAAATATTGTCTTCTAGACAATATCCACACTCAAATAAGTCCTCATTACAATTATTGAAATACTATTTTATAAAATAGTGAGGACTGCTAACACAACTGACTGGAAACATCACTCAACACCCCGACTAGTTCCTGCTATATTCTCGCCTCCTGAGAAAAATGGAACAAAAAGGAAAAGGGTGAGCTCAACTAGCCTAGTAAAAAATATTATGACTAAGATAATATACAACAAATTATCATTAGTCTTCAACAGGGAAAAATCTGATAAAATATAATAGACAACAAGTTTTAGATCAACAACTGCAGCGGAAACAACAATCCATTAGAAGAGTCAAGTTGAGAATGAATTCTACTATCTTCTAAGATTTAAAAGTCCATCATTAATAGTTTATCCCTGTAACATCAATCAATATACATCTTGAATCAAATATTCATCTTTGCACTATAGGCCAAAGATATTCATTTATATCACCAGTTGGTCATGTTCATCTAAACACCTGTTCATCTTTGCACTACGGGCCAAAGATATTCAACAGTTAATCATTCATCTTTGCACTACATGCCAAAGATATTCAGTAATATCATCATTTAGGACTGAGGATGATGAAAAATATCTTAAAGAAAACGAATCTAGTGAGATAAAAGAACATATATTAGGGATTCATATCACAGTTTATCCAAGTTCAATAATACTCCATAATAACCAATTATGAAGCAAAATTCAAAAATAAAGATCAAAATATGGATACAATCAAAGATAGTAACCATAATAGACATCTTGGATAAAAAGAAGAAAATTTTATTTTTCGGCGAATAGTGCCGTATTCGTGAATAATGCCGTATACGTGAATAGTAACCCCAACACAAAAACTTCTAAATTTGATAAAAAGTTCAAACCAATATTTCGGCATAATGATATTGAAGAAAATAATATCATCTAAGAAGAAAATAACATTCCTTACCTCAAAAGAACCGTACTTCCGACTGAAATATCAAGTATAAGGCTGAAGGAAACTTGCACTGTTGAATAGCAACTCACAAAGTATCTAAATACTCACAAAATACGCTCGATAATATAGAGAGAGAAAGAGATAAAACTTATTTCTGGTGTGATTTTTAATTCTAACTTAACACTCTATTTATAGGAAAATGTTAGAACGCCAAAGCAGACTTGACCTGTAACCTGATGGCTTTACCTACTACTATTCCCACCCATCACATTTGAAATAAAATTCCAGCATATTTCTTCACCAACCATAGGTGGGGCCCACTCATTCGAGAATTTTCCACCAAAATGATAAATTTAGAAACTTCAACAATTTTTGAACCAGTCACCTCTTAAAATTCATAACAAATCATACGTTCATTTTTAATGGTTCAAAATTTGTGGACATTTACTCAACTTATATATGTATAACATATCCAAAAATCACAACGATCCAACGGTCAGATTAAAAAATATAACTCACGCAATATAGCTCAAGAACACTGATTTTTCGGATTATGAGTCTTTCGAACCAGTTTCCTTCATTTATAACCACATAAAATAAATAAATCCATCATTTATATCCACATAAAATAAATATTTCCTTTATCATATAAATTAGTAATTAATTATTCACAATAATATTACAGAATCACAATTATGACAACCAGGTCGTTCCCAGGAAAGAGGGGGCTTTCCGATAAGGATTTCTCCTTATTGGCGCGTAATTAGGTGACCAAACCTCTCCTTAGACAGAATTTCCTTAGACATTGCCAATAATGCTATCTAATAATATTATTCAAATAATATGAATTATTGATATAATAATGAGAACTACTGTGCAATAACAATTATTGAAACAACAATAATATAAAATATCAACGTAGTAATTATTGAATCAATAAAATAAAATATTGAACAGTAATTACTGTAACAATTATTGAGTAGTGCCTTCTTACGTAAGGATCAATAATTCATCAATACTGTGCAAAACCGTGTGCTACTATGCAACCACGCGTATTACTGTATTTTAACCACCGGGTATTCCAACAGTGTTAACGGTAACAACTACGCCGTTATTTGTAAAAACTCAAATTTGTCATTTTCTTCATCCGACCGTTTTTCGTTATGGGGTCCACAAATGGCTGCGCCGTCGTACGAATATTCCCCGACAGCAAGAATATTTCACGACCAAACGAATATTCTCCGACAACAATGAATATTTTATAACCACTTACTTATTTTGCAAAATTTGCACATTTCACCCATAACCACAGCATTATATCAAATTAACACCTTATTATTCACAATAATAATTAGAGAAAAATTTGATTTTATTCATTAAAAAGTTGGGGTCTTATAGTTTCTCCCTTTTCATTGCCCTTCCTCCAAACTTTCCATATTCATTCGTTACCAATCCCAACCTCCTGCCCTTTATTGCCAATGGCGAAAACTTCTCTTCTCTGCTTCTCTACATTCTCTTCGCATTTTAAATCGTCTATTTCTCGCTCTAAATAATCATCGTCTACCTCTACTGCTGCTCTTTTATCCTTTAGTAGATTCTCTCTTCCCCGTTTAAATTCTTCGTCCCGGTCTGTCCGTTTCTTTGTGAAAGCTTCTGATTTCGGTCTGTCCGTTTCTCTTTGAGGCGGAGGAGGAAGATGAGAGAGATAATCTAGACGAAGGAAGGCTAAGAGATGAATTAAAACTAGAAGATGAATCCTTTAGTAAGGGTTTAGTTCAGACACCCAACTAAATTAAAGGGATACCAAATGCACTAATTTTGTTAATAAAATATTCAAAATGTATTAATCCTGTAAATATTTTATAGATACACTTTTGTTGTAATTTTTTCAAAAAATGTACTCGAAAATGTAAATAACCCTAGAAATATATATATATATATATATATATATATATATATATATATATATATATATATATATATATATGAATTAGTAGCTTAGTAGTAGTATTACAAGGGATTTAAGAATTAAGAAAATTATATCTATATTATTAACTATATTAAATTAAAATAATATTTTTGCATTACCAAAATGTATTGAACATATTCTTTAACTCTAGATTATATGTGAATTAATATTAAACTTGTTAATTTATAAAAAGAAAAAACATATATTTTATAATTTAGTAATTTAATTAATGGTCTTGTATTGATTTGATAATTATATAGATCAGATTGAGAAGGTCTAGCGATGTGATATTTTGGCTTCAGTGAATTACTTGGTATTTTATTTAGGTACAAATTTTGTACTTCATTTTTTGATTGTGCTTCTATTCTCTATATTATTTATGTAATATTTCGTCATTTGAAAAAAAGTGTTTTTCAGACATTATTCGTTGTACCCTTCTCCGTATATTTTCGTTCACTTTTGAAAGTATTTGGATCGTTGATATCTTGTGATAGTTAATGTAAGAACCCAAATTTTATGAAATAAAAATATTCAATTTTTTTTATAATTACTATTCATGAGTTACTATTCATGAGTTACTATTCACGAGTTACTATTCACGAAGCATGATATTTTTTTTACGTAAGAAGGCACTACTCGATAATTGTTACAGTAATTACTATTCAATATTTTATTTTATTGATTCAATAATTGCTACGTTGATATTTTATATTATTGTTGTTTTAATAATTGTCACGGCACAGTATTTCCCATTATCAGATCAATAATTCATATTATTTGAATAATATTATTAGATAGCATTATTGGTAATGTCTAGAAAGTTCTGTCAAAGAGAGGTTTGGTCATCTAATTGCGCGCCACTAAGGAGAAATCCTTATTGGAAAGCCCTCTCTTTCCTGGGAACTGCCTGGTTGTCAGTATTATGATTCTGTAATATTATTTATGAATAATTAATTATTGATTTATATGATGAGGAAAATATTCATTGTATGTGAATATAGATGTAAATTTTTTTTAATGTGACAATTGTTGAAAATTAATATTTTATCTTTTTCTGATAAAAAAAAATCATTTAAATATATTATTATATTATAATAATATAATAATGGTGATATTTTTACAATGAATGAGAGATATATGAGTATATGAGGAGGAATAGTATTTTTGTTACTAAAAATATTTAAAACATGTTTTTCATGTTTGTGGACACCATTTCTTGACGAAAATTTGATTATAGCCTGTTAAATCGAAACTTTCGTTACATCTACTGTTTATAAATCTTGCATGATTCAAGTTGGTACCATCACATTACCTGCCGATCTTATTTCGTTGAAAATTCTTGCATTTGATGTGATTTTAGGGATTAATTGGTTAACCACGCATCATGCTAAAATTGATTGTTTTCGTAAGGTTGTTAGTTTTTATATTCCTAACCAATTTGTTATGCGAATTCAAACAACTAAACCATTAAAGTCAATCACGGTCATTTCAAGCCATAAAGCTATTCGTTTATTAAAAAACGGATGCCAAGCTTTCTTAGCCCATGTCACGGACTTGAACAAAAACACGTCAGATTTGAATAAATTTCTGTTGTTAATTAATTTTCTGACGTATTTCCTGAAGAACTTCTCGGTCTACCCCCAGAACGTGAAGTTGATTTCTTTATTGACCTTGAACCTGGCACAAACCCATTTCTAAAACCCCATATCGAATGACTCCTATTGAACTTCAGGAGTTAAAGGTCCAACTACAGGAGTTGTTGGACATCGATTTTATTCGTCCTAGTACATCTCTTTGGGGTGCTCCTGTTTTATTCGTAAAGAAGAAAGACAGGAGTATGCGACTTTGTATCGACTATAGGGAATTGAACCATGTCACCATAAAAAATAGGTATCCGCTACCTCGCATTGATGACCTGTTCGACCAGTTACAAGGAGCACAATTCTTTTCAAAGATCGACCTTCGTTCTGGATATCATCAGCTGAAGATTAAAACTGAGGATATTCCAAAGACTACCTTCAGAACTCGGTACGGGCATTATGAATTCTTAGTCATGTCTTTTGGATTGACTAATGCTCCTGCTGCTTTCATGGATATGATGAACCGTATATTCAAAGAATATTTAGATCAGTTCGTTGTTGTCTTTATTGATGACATCCTCATCTATTCCAAAAGCCGTGAAGATCATGAGCGCCATTTGAAGCTGGTACTGCAAAGGCTTCGTGAAAACAAGCTATATGCCAAATTGAAGAAATGCAAGTTTTGGCTTGAGAAAGTAGCATTCCTTGGACACGTGGTGTCAAAACATGGAGTATCTGTCGACCCGGCGAAGATTGAAGCCATACAAAGTTGGGAGCAACCGAAGTCGGTGACCGAAGTACGTTGCTTTCTGGGCTTAGCTGGGTATTATCGGAGATTCGTGAAAGGATTTTCTAAAATTGCTACTCCGTTAACTTAGCTGACTCAGAAAGATACAAAATTCGTATGGAGCGAGGAATGCGAGAAGATTTTCCAATAGCTCAAGAGGCGACTCATTCAGAACCTGTTCTGACAATACCATCTGGTTCGGATGGATTTGTTATCTACAGCGATGCCTCAGGCAAAGGGTTAGGATGTGCTCTCATGCAAAATGGAAAAGTTATAGCCTATGCCTCGCGACAACTCAAAGAATATGAGAGGAATTATCCTACTCATGATTTGGAGTTGGCAGCAGTCGTTTTCGCGTTGAAGATTTGGAGACACTGCCTGTATGGGGAGAAAGTGGAGATCTATACGGATCATAAAAGTCTCAAATATATTTTCACCCAAAAGGAACTCAACATGCGACAACGACGTTGGCTTGAGCTGTTGAAAGATTACGATCATACCATCCAATATCATCCTGAAAAAGCGAACGTAGTAGCTGACGCATTGAGTAGAAGATCATACGCGGGTACGAGTGCAATGTTGTTAACACAAAGGCCCATTTTGTATGATTTGCAAAAGACGGAGATAGAGATGAAGGCTCCAAGTACCCACATGATGTTATCAAATATACGAGTAGAACCGACTTTAATTGATAAAGTTAAAGCTGCTCAAGCTACGGACATGGAGCTGATGCGTATGAAGAAAAAAGTGCAAGAAGGTGCTATTCCAGAACCAAGAATCGATGAAGAAGGAATACTTCGAGTCAACTCCAGACTTTGTGTTCCTAACGATTTTGACTTGAAGTATAGAATCATGATGGAGGCACACAACACACCGTTTGCAATCCATCCTGGGAGTACCAAAATATATCACGATCTTCGACATACATTTTGGTGGAGCAATATAAAAAGAGAGATAGCGGAGTTTATCTCGAGATGTTTAACTTGTCAACGTGTAAAGGCGGAGCATCAAATGCCAAAGGGTCCATTGCAACCACTTGAGATTTCGAAATGGAAGTGGGAACACATTACTATGGATTTTGTTACGGGTCTTCCCAAGGTTTCTCAAGGCATAGATGCGATTTGGGTCATTGTTGATAGATTAACCAAGTCTGCTCATTTCTTACCTATACGTTAGACTTATTCCCTTGAACGTCTTGCTAGTATGTACGCGAATGAGATTGTGAGATTGCATGGCATGCCAATATCCATAGTTTCGGATCGTGACCCAAGATTCACTTCACGATTTTGGGTTAGCTTGCAGAAAGCTATGGGCACGGATTTACGATTCAGTTCAGCATACCATCCTCAAGCGGACGGACAATCAGAGAGGACTATTCAAACCCTTGAAGATCTATTAAGACTCTGTGTTCTAGATTTCAAAGGGAGTTGGGATAAGTACCTACCATTGGTGGAATTTTCCTACAACAACAGTTATCAGGTAAGTATAGGTGTGGCTCCATTCGAGGCGTTGTATGGAAGAAAATGTCGTTCTCCAGTATGCTGGGACGAGGTAGGTGAAGCAACATTGTTGGGACCAGAATTGGTACGAATGACTACAGAGAAGATCCAAACGATTCGACAACGTATACAAACGGCACAGGATCGACAAAAGAGTTATGTGGATCTTCATCAAAAGGACGTGGAATTTAATATTGGGGATCATGTATTGTTACGTGCTGCACCACGGAAAGGAGTTACAAGATTTGGGAAGAGAGGAAAGCTCAATCCACGATTTGTTGGTTCTTTTGAAATTCTTGACCGAATAGAAAATGCGGCATATCGACTCGCATTACCTCTAAGCATGTCTCGTGTTCATAATATTTTTCACATATCTGTGCTTTGTAAATATATGAAAGACCTAAACCACATAATTGAGTTAGAACCAGACGAGATAACCAAAGATTTAACGTACGAGGAGGTACCTGTTAAGATCTTGGATAGGAAAGAGCATGTCCTACGCACGAAGGTTATGCCACAAGTTATGGTTTTGTGGAGAAACCGTGCTATTGAAGAAATGACCTGGGAGTTAGAATCAGAAATGAAAGCGAGGTATCCTCACCTTTTCGAAACACCAGGAACGTACGTCAATTTCGAGGACGAAATTTCATAAGGAGGGGAGGTTGTAAGACCCCGACTTATTAAAAAATGAAATTAAATTTCCTCTATTTATTATTTTGAAATAGTAAGGGTTTATTTGATTAAAGTGGTTAGTTATGGGTAAAATGCGCAAATATTTCAAATAAGTAAGTGGTTATAAAATATTTATTTTTGGTCGGTGAATATTCGTTTGGTCGTGGAATATTCTTGCTGTCGGAGAATATTCGTACGACGGCGCAGCCTTGTGTGGGCCCCATAACGGAAATCGATTGGATGAAGAAAACGACAAGTATAAGTTGTTTATAAATAACGGCGTAGTTGTTACCGTTAATACTGTTGGAATGCCTGGTGATTAAAATACAGTAGCACACGGTATTGTACCAATGATTAATTCTTACGTAAGAAAGCACTACTCAATAATTGTTACAGTAGTTACTGTTCAATATTTTATTTTATTGATTCAATAATTATTGCGTTGATATTATTGTTGTTTCAATAATTGTTGCTGCACAGTATTTTCCATTATCAGATCAATAATTCATATTATTTGAATAATATTATTAGATAGCATTATTGGCAATGCCTAGAAAGTTCTGTCTAAGGAGAGGTTTAGTCATCTAATTGCGCGCTAGTAAAGAGAAATCCTTATTGAAAAGCCCCTCTTTCCTAAGAATGGCCTGGTTGTCATAAATGTGATTTTATAATATTATTTGTGAATAATTAATTATTGATTCATATGATAAGGAAATATTTAATTTATGTGGATATAAATGTTGAATATATTTTGTGGTTAAAAATGAAGGAGTTAATGTTGAGGTGTTTTATCAATATTTTTGTCGGAATGGAGGTGTTAAAAATCAATCAGGGTTTTTGAGATATATTGCGGGGGTTATAATTTTTAATCCGATCGTTGGATCGTTGTGATTTTTGGATATGTTATACATATATAAGTTGAGTATATATTCACAAATTTTGAACCGTTAAAAATGAACGTATGATTTGTTATGAATTTTAAGAGATGACTGGTTCAGAAATTATTGAAGTTTCAGAATTTATCATTTTGGTGAAAAATTATAGAATTGGTGGGCCCTACTTTTGGTTGGTGAGAATGTGCTGAGATTTTTATTCAAATGTGGTGGGTGAGAATAGTAGCAGGTAAAGCCATCAGGTTGCAGGTTGCAGGTTAAGTCTGCTTCGGCGTGCTAACATTTTCCTATAAATAGAGGGTTAAGTTAGAATTGAAAATCACACCAGAAACAAGTTTTCTCTCTTTCTCTCTCTAGATTATTAAGTGTATTTTGTGAATATTTAGATACTTTGTGAGTTTCTATTCATCAGTGCAAGTTTTCTTCAGCCTTATACCGATATTCCGATCAGAAGTACTGATATTTTGAGGTAAGGGTTGTTATATTCTTCTTAAAATGATATTTTTTTCAATATCATTATACCGAAATATTGGTATGAACTTTTTTTATTAAATTTGGAACTTTTTGTGTCGGGGTTACTATTCACGTATACGTTACTATTCACGTATACGACACTATTCACGAATACGACACTATTCACCGAAAAATGAAATTTTCTTCTTTTTGTCCAAGTTGTCTATTATGGTTACTATCTTTGATTGTATCCATGTTTTGATCTTTATTTTTGAATTCTGCTTCAAAATTGGTTATTATGGAGTATTATTGGACTTGGATAAACTGTAATACGAATCCCTAATATTTGTTCTTTTATCTCACTGGATTCGTTCTCTTTAAAATATTTTTCATCATCCTCAGTCCTAAATGATGATACTACTGAATGTCTTTGGCCTGTAGTGCAAAGATGTATGATTACCTAATGAATATCTTTGGCCTGTAGTGCAAAGATGAACATGTGTTGAGATGAACATAATCAACTGGTGAAACAAATGAATATCTTTGGCTTGTAGTGCAAAGATGAATATTTGATTCAAGATGTATATTGATTGATGTTATAGGGATAAAATATTGATGATGGACTTTTAAATCTTAGAAGATAGTAGAATTCTTTCTCTACTTGACTCTTCTAATGGATTGCTGTTTTCGCTGCAGTTGTTGATCTAAAACTTGTTGACTATTATATTTTATCAGATTTTCCCTGTTGAAGACTAACGATAATTTGTTGTATATTATCTTAGTCATAATATTCCTTACTGGGCTAGTTGAGTTCACCCTTTTTGTTCCATTTTCTTCTCAGGAGGAGATAGTATAGCAGGAACTAGCCGGGGTATGGAGTGACGGTTTTAGAAAGTTATTTAGCAGTCCTCACTATTTTTGTAAAATAGTGTATCAATAATTATAGTGAGAACTTCTTTTGAGTTTTTATACTCTCTATTTGTATTCAAACTCACAGTATATGTGTTGTCGTATTTTGCACGACAATTGTATTACTGAGGTTGTATTTATTTTTGTACCATGTATTTGGCGACTTAGAATGGGTGATGTAAACCTGTTTTGGGGGTGTTACAGTTGGTATCATAGCTATAAGTAAAGAGCCCCGAGCCTCTCGCTGGTGACTTCCTATTGATGGGGGATGCACCGAAGCCAGACTCTCCGTAGGGGACACCGTTCTGCAGTGGCAAACTGATAGGTACCAATGTGAGGTGCTGTCCACTGATGGGACATTTGTCACAGTTGGCATCAAAGCTTAGGGATATGATCCCTGGCTGAGATGTGAGACAAGAACTAGGAGGGGAGAGACGGGGAATTCTTTCGCTAGTATGACCTGATTTAGTTATTTGGTGTTTATTTAGTCGGTCAGAGTATAGGGATAATATATGACATGACTATTAACCCTTGTTTTATGGCAGTATTTAAGAATGGCAGCTGAGAACGTTAATAATGGAGTAAATCAGACCGTGGAGACACCTTTGATCACCACCCAGGGGAACGTGCAACAGGAAGGCAATATTCCTCCTGTAAACAACGTTACCGAGCAAACGATGAATGATGGAATGTTTAGGAGCTTTTTACAGTTCATGCAAAATCAGACGAGGGAGACTCGTGTGCAGAATACGGGTGGAAATGATAACAACGCGCGGTTTGTCACAGCCAAGCAGTTCAAAGAATTGGGACCACCAGAATTTAAGGGAAAGCCGGATCCGATCATGGCGGAAACGTGGGTCAAGCAAATTACCAAGATATTCTGCACGGAGGAACAGAAAGTTCCATTCGCCACTTTTATGTTCCGCGGTGAGGCATACTACTAGTGGGAGTCTGTGAAGCGTACCCAGTCTGACGCACTCAACATGTCCTGAGAAACATTTTAGAAACTGTTCAATGACAAGTACTTTCCTGAAAGTATTCGTCATATGAAGGAGGTGGAGTTTATCAGACTGGAACAAAACAACATGACGGTGTCCCAGTACGAGGCGAAGTTTGCAGAGTTATCCAGGTTTGCACCTCATTTGGTCGAAAATGAGGAACGAATGATAAGGATATTTCTGAGAGGTCTAAAACCCGAGATTCGGCAATATCTTATCTCTCATAAATTTTTTTTGTATTCAGATATTGTAAACAAAGCTCAATTATTAGAGCGAGATAATGAGTATGTGCAACCGAGGGACCACAACCAGGGTCATACCGGTGGCGGCAGTCATCGAAGCAATGAAAACCAGCAGGGAGGAAAATATTCGGACAAAAGTGGTAACCACTCTGGTGGTAATCGTGGCCGTGATAATAGAAGGAGCGAGTCGGGAAGAGATTTCAAGAAGAGAAGGTACAACAATAATAACGTGAAGACGTCAGGACAAACATCAACTGCTTTTAGGGGATGAGAACGAGCACCGGTCGTTTATTATAAATGCGGGAAAGAGGGACACATCAGCCCAAACTGCCCACAACAGTTCATGGTATGTTATAACTGTGGAAAGGAAGGTCATATAGTTAAAGATTGTCTTGTTGCGAAACCAAGTTCAGCGGGGATAGTGACTCCGAAAGCTGTTCCGGACAAGTCAAAGTCGATGGTTCTTGGAAGGGCGTTTGTCGTGACTGCCCAAAACGCGAGGAACCTAAACGAGGTGATCACGGGTAAGCTAATCATTAACTCTTGCGAAGTTTATACCTTATTAGATACCGGTTCTACCCATTCTTTTATCTCTCCTGCTTGTGCTCAACGTTTGAACTTGACTTCGGAGAAATTAGACTTTGACTTATCTGTTGAAACTCCGTTAGGAGAAACTTTCGTTACATCTACTGTTTATAAATCTTGCTTGATTCAAGTTGGTACCATCACATTACCTGCCGATCATATTTCATTGAAAATTCTTACATTTGATGTGATTTTAGGGATAAATTGGTTAACCACGCATCATGCTAAAATTGATTGTTTTCATAAGGTTGTTAGTTTTCATATTCCTAACCAACCTGTTATGTGAATTCAAACAACTAAACCATTAAAGTCAATCACTGTCATTTCAAGCCATAAAGCTATTCGTTTATTGAAAAACGGATGTCAAGCTTTCTTAGCCCATGTCACGGACTTGAACAAAAACACATCAGATTTGAATAAAATTTCTGTTGTTAAAGAATTTTCTGACGTATTTCCTGAATAACTTCCCGGTCTACCCCCAGAACGTGAAGTTGATTTCTTTATTGACCTTGAACCTGGCACAAAGCCCATTTCTAAAACCCCATATCGAATGGCTCCTATTGAACTTCAGGAGTTAAAGGTTCAACTACAGGAGTTGTTGGACATCGATTTTATTCGTCTTAGTACATCTCCTTGGGGTGCTCTTGTGTTATTTGTAAAGAAGAAAGATGGGAGTATGCGACTTTGTATCGACTATCGGGAATTGAACCATGTCACCATCAAGAATAGGTATCCACTACCTCGCATTGATGACCTGTTCGACCAATTGCAAGGAGCCCAATTCTTTTCAAAGATTGATATTCGTTCTGGATATCATCAGCTAAAGATTAAAACTAAGGATATTCCAAAGACTGCCTTCAGAACTTGGTACGGGCATTACGAATTCTTAGCCATATCTTTTGGATTGACTAATGCTCCTGCTGCTTTCATGAATATGATGAACCGTGTATTTAAGGAATATTTGGATCAGTTCGTTGTTGTCTTTATTGATGACATCCTCATCTATTCCAAAAGCCGTGAAGATCATGAGCACCATTTGAAGCTGGTACTACAAAGGCTTCGCGATAACAAGCTATATGCCAAGCTGAAGAAATGCGAGTTCTGGCTTGAGGAAGTAGCATTCCTTGGGCATGTGGTGTCAAAACATGGAGTATCTGTCGACCCGACGAAGATTGAAGCCATACAAAGTTGGGAGCAACCAAAGTCGGTGACCGAAGTATGTAGCTTTTTGGGCTTAGCTGGTTACTATCGGAGATTCGTGGAAGGATTTTCTTGAATCGCTACTCCGTTAACTCAGCTGACTCGTAAGGATACAAAATTCGGTTGGAGCGAGGATTGTGAGAAGAGTTTTCAAGAACTCAAGAGGAGACTCATTTCGGCACCTGTTCTGACAATACCATCTGGTTCGGATGGATTTGTTATCTACAGTGATGCCTCAGGCAAAGGGTTAGGATGTGTTCTCATGCAACATGGGAAAGTCATAGCCTATGCCTCGTGACAACTCAAAGAATATGAGAGGAATTATCCCACTCATGATTTGGAGTTGGCAGCAGTCGTTTTCGCGTTGAAGATTTGGAGACACTACCTGTATGGGGAGAAAGTGGAGATCTATACGGATCATAAAAGCCTCAAATATTTTTTCACCAAAAAGGAACTCAACATGCGGCAACGACGTTGGCTTGAGCTGTTGAAAGATTACGATCATACCATCCAATATCATCCTAGAAAAGCGAACGTAGTAGCTAACGCATTGAGTAGAAGATCATACGCGGGTACGGGTGCAATGCTGTTAACACAAAGGCCCATTTTGTATGATTTACAAAAGATGGAGATAGAGATGAAGGCTCCAAGTACCCACATGATGTTATCAAATATACGAGTAGAACCGACTTTAATTGATAAAGTTAAAGCTGCTCAAGCTACGGACATGGAGCTGATGCGTATGAAGAAAAAAGTGCAAGAAGGTGCTATTCCAGAACCAAGAATCGATGAAGAAGGAATACTTCGAGTCAACTCCAGACTTTGTGTTCCTAACGATTTTGACTTGAAGTATAGAATCATGATGGAGGCACACAACACACCGTTTGCAATCCATCCTGGGAGTACCAAAATATATCACGATCTTCGACATACATTTTGGTGGAGCAATATAAAAAGAGAGATAGCGGAGTTTATCTCGAGGTGTTTAACTTGTCAACGTGTAAAGGCGGAGCATCAAATGCCAAAGGGTCCATTGCAACCACTTGAGATTTCGAAATGGAAGTGGGAACACATTACTATGGATTTTGTTACGGGTCTTCCCAAGGTTTCTCAAGGCATAGATGCGATTTGGGTCATTGTTGATAGATTAACCAAGTCTGCTCATTTCTTACCTATACGTTAGACTTATTCCCTTGAACGTCTTGCTAGTATGTACGCGAATGAGATTGTGAGATTGCATGACATGCCAATATCCATAGTTTCGGATCGTGACCCAAGATTCACTTCACGATTTTGGGTTAGCTTGCAGAAAGCTATGGGCACGGATTTACGATTCAGTTCAGCATACCATCCTCAAGCGGACGGACAATCAGAGAGGACTATTCAAACCCTTGAAGATCTATTAAGACTCTGTGTTCTAGATTTCAAAGGGAGTTGGGATAAGTACCTACCATTGGTGGAATTTTCCTACAACAACAGTTATCAGGTAAGTATAGGTGTGGCTCCATTCGAGGCGTTGTATGGAAGAAAATGTCATTCTCCAGTATGCTGGGACGAGGTAGGTGAAGCAACATTGTTGGGACCAGAATTGGTACGAATGACTACAGAGAAGATCCAAACGATTCGACAACGTATACAAACGGCACAGGATCGACAAAAGAGTTATGTGGATCTTCATCAAAAGGACGTGGAATTTAATATTGGGGATCATGTATTGTTACGTGTTGCACCACGGAAAGGAGTTACAAGATTTGGGAAGAGAGAAAAGCTCAATCCACGATTTGTTGGTTCATTTGAAATTCTTGACCGAATAAGAAATGTGGTATATCGACTCGCATTACCTCCAAGCATGTCTCGTGTTCATAATATTTTTCACATATCTGTGCTTCGTAAATATGTGAAAGACCCGAACCACATAATTGAGTTAGAACCAGACGAGATAACCGAAGATTTAACGTACGAGGAGGTACCTATTAAGATCTTGGATAGGAAAGAGCATGTCCTACGCACGAAGGTTATACCATAAGTTAAGGTTTTGTGGAGAAACCATGCTATTGAAGAAATGAAATGGGAGTTAGAATCAGAAATGAAAGCGAGGTATCCTCACCTTTTCGAAACACCAAGTACGTACGTCAATTTTGAGGACTAAATTTCATAAGGAGGGGAGGTTGTAAGACCCCGACTTATTAAAAAATGAAATTAAATTTGTTCTATTTATTATTTTGAAATAGTAAGGGTTTATTTGATTAAAGTGGTTAGTTATGAGTAAAATGCGCAAATATTTCAAATAAGTAAGTGGTTATAAAATATTCATTTTTGGTCGGTGAATATTCGTTTGGTCGTGGAATATTCTTGCTGTCGGAGAATATTCGTACGACGGCGCAGCCTTGTGTGGGCCCCATAACGAAAATCGATTGGATGAAGAAAACGACAAGTATAAGTTGTTTATAAATAACGGCGTAGTTGTTACCGTTAATACTGTTGGAATGCCTGGTGGTTAAAATACAGTAGCACACGGTATTGTACCAATGATTAATTCTTACGTAAGAAGGCACTACTCAATAATTGTTACAGTAGTTACTGTTCAATATTTTATTTTATTGATTCAATAATTATTGCGTTGATATTATTGTTGTTTCAATAATTGTTGCTGCACAGTATTTTTCATTATCAGATCAATAATTCATATTATTTGAATAATATTATTAGATAGCATTATTGGCAATGCCTAGAAAGTTCTGTCTAAGGAGAGGTTTAGTCATCTAATTGCGCGCTAGTAAAGAGAAATCCTTATTGGAAAGCCCCCTCTTTCCTAAGAACGGCCTGGTTGTCATAAATGTGATTTTATAATATTATTTGTGAATAATTAATTTTTGATTCATATGATAAGAAAATATTTAATTTATGTGGATATAAATGTTGAATATATTTTGTGGTTAAAAATGAAGGAGTTAATGTTGAGGTGTTTTATCAATATTTTTGTCGGAATGGAGGTATTAAAAATCAATCAGGGTTTTTGAGATATATTGCGGGGGTTATAATTTTTAATCCGACCGTTGGATCGTTGTGATTTTTGGATATGTTATACATATATAACTTGAGTATATATCCACAAATTTTGAACCGTTAAAAATGAACGTATGATTTGTTATGAATTTTAAGAGATGACTGGTTCAGAAATTATTGAAGTTTCAAAATTTATCATTTTGGTGAAAAATTCTAGAATTGGTGGGCCCTACTTTTGGTTGGTGAGAATGTGCTGAGATTTTTATTCAAATATGGTGGGTGAGAATAGTAGCAGGTAAAGCCATCAGGTTGCAGGTTAAGTCTGCTTCGGAGTGTTAATATTTTCCTATAAACAGACGGCTATGTTAAAATTTAAAATCACAACAAAAATAAATTTTCTCTCTTTCTCTCTCTAGATTATTGAGTGTATTTTGTGAGTATTTAGTTACTTTATGAGTTTCTATTCATTAGTGCAAGTTTCCTTCAGCCTTATACCGATATTCCGATCAGAAGTACTGATATTTTGAGGTAAGGGTTGTTATATTCTTCTTAAAATGATATTTTTTTCAATATCATTATACCGAAATATTGGTATGAACTTTTTATCAAATTTGGAACTTTTTGTGTCGGGGTTACTATTTACGTATACGTTACTATTCACGTATACGACACTATTCACGAATACGACACTATTCACCGAAAAATAAAATTTTCTTCTTTTTGTCCAAGTTGTCTATTATGGTTACTATCTTTGATTGTATCCATGTTTTGATCTTTATTTTTGAATTCTGCTTCAAAATTGGTTATTATGGAGTATTATTGAACTTGGATAAACTATAATACGAATCCCTAATATTTGTTCTTTTATCTCACTAGATTCGTTCTCTTTAAAATATTTTTCATTATCCTCATGCCTAAATGATGATATTACTGAATATCTTTGGCCTGTAGTGCAAAGATGTATGATTACCTAATGAATATCTTTGGCCTGTAGTGCAAAGATGAACAGGTGTTGAGATGAACATGACCAACTGGTGATACAAATGAATATCTTTGGCTTGTAGTGCAAAGATAAATATTTGATTCAAGATGTATATTGATTGTTGTTACAGGGATAAAATATTGATGATGGACTTTTAAATCTTAGAAGATAGTAGAATTCTTTCTCTACTTGACTCTTCTAATGGATTGCTGTTTTCGCTGCAGTTGTTGATCTAAAACTTGTTGTCTATTATATTTTATCAGATTTTCCCTGTTGAAGACTAACGATAATTTGTTGTATTATCTTAGTCATAATATTCCTTATTGGGCTAGTTGAGCTCACCCTTTTTGTTCTATTTTTTTCTCAGGAAGAGATAGTATAGCAGGAACTAGCTGGGGTATAGAGTGACGGTTTTAGAAAGTTGTTTAGCAGTCCTCACTATTTTTGTAAAATAGTGTATCAATAATTATAATGAGGACTTCTTTTGAGTTTTTATACTCTCTATTTGTATTCAAACTCACAGTATATGTGTTATCGTATTTTACACGACAATTGTATTACTGAGGATGTATTTGTTTTTGTACCATGTATTTGGCGACTCAGAATGAGTGATGCATATCTGTTTTGGGGGTGTCACAGACTGTACCTTTATGTAAGATGCCATTGTGACGTACTATCCAAGGTTGGGACATGAGTCACAGTTGATATATATTTGTATCAAAACTCACAACATATGTGTTGTTATATTTAGCACGACAATTGTAGTAATAAAGTTGTAGTTATTTTCTGTACCATATTTTTGGCGACTCAGAATGGGTTGGGTGGAATGAACCTATTTTGGGGGCGTCACAGTTGGTATCAGAGCTTAGGGATATTATCTCTGGCGGAGATCAGGGAATTGAACTAGGAGGGGAGAGACGAGTAAATCCTTCGCTAGTGTGTCCTACCTAAGCTTATTTGTTGGTCAGTCATAATATCAGGATATTATGTGATATGTTAATTTGTCAATTAACCTTTGTTTTGAAGCTGTATTCTAGAATGATATCTGAAATACAAGAGATAAGTAATGGAGAAATCACGATGACAGGGAAGATGGAATGTGACGCCCCCAAAATTAGGTATACATCACCCATCTTGGGTTGTCAGATACATAGTACATAATACAAATACAACTGTCGTGTACAATACGACAAAACATAAACTGTGAGTTTGAATACAAATATTATCTTCTAGAGAGTATTCATACTCAAAAGGAGTCCTCATTACATTTATTAACACACTATTACATAGAATAGTGAGGACTACTAACTAATACTATCATTCGGACCATCACTCCGTTTCCCGACTTGCCCCAGCTACGTTCTCATTTCCTGAAGAGAACAGTGAAAGAAAGGGTGAGCTCAACTAGCCCAGTAAGAAATATTATGACTAAGATAATGCAGAATAAATTATCATTAGCCTTCAACAATGTTAAACTGATAAAATATAATAGACATCAAGTTTAACTGCAGCGGAACAAGCAATCCATTAAAAGAGTCAAGTAGAAAATAAACTCTACTATGTTTTATGATTTAAAAGGTTTTTCAACACTGTGATCGCTGGGACTCAGCTTAATAAAATAATCCACATCATCGAATCACCCCTGCACTACGGCCAAGGATATTCGTGTATTCATTAATGGTCATGATCATGCCAACAACTGTCCATCAACGCACTACGGGCCAACGAGGACTTTTACCACATCATTTGTAACATTACGGTCATGATTATACCGAATAATCCCTGGTCATAATCATACCAAGTCCATCTATGCACTACAGGCCACAAATAACTTTTAACATTTTATAAACATGAGGATGATGACAATGATATAAGAATTCAATAAAACAAGTTCAAGAATTAATTTATCCAAGAATTAACAACGTCCAAATTGTCAACATGATACTGCTTTGTGGAGTAAAATTTAAGAATGCTTAGAAGAATATTTTCATGAAAAGATACTGGATGAACCGCAATTATCAAAGATATTTCACTAATTTCATGGAGTATAGAAGTTAAAACTTAACCAACTGAGTATAGTAAAGAATGAAATAACAAAAGAAATCACCCAGCATGCGATAGACCGCACAGACAGGCTATTCCAACAGAATAATAAATAATGGAACCAGGTCCGGCGTAAACGCACAGACAGGATATTCTGATAGAATAATAAATAATATAACCAGGTCCGGTGTAAAACACACAGACAGGACGTTCCAACAGAATAATAACAAGACAGAACTAGGTCCGACGTAAACGCACAGACATGATATTCCGACAGAATAATAAATAATGGAACCAGGTCCGGTGTAAAACACACAGACAGGATGTTCCAACAGAATAATAATAAAAACGGAACCAGGTCCGGTGTAAAACACACTGACAGGATGTTCTAACAGAATAACAGAAGAATGTCACTAAGTATAGGGTAGACCGCGTATACAGGTTATTCTAACAGAATAATAAATAATGAAATAACAACAGTTCTCTTCATGAATAAGAAAAAATAACACCCCTTACCGTTTTAAAGAAGAGCTGAAATAAGGAAGTAGTTAAGTAGCAGAATACTCTTCTTCTCTCTCTCTATAGTTTCTCTCTATAGTTTCTCTCTCTAGAGTTCAGTGAATTCGTAAGAAATAATGAAGGAATGAGCTGCTATTTATAGAAAAATAGAATGCATAGTAACTAATCCATGAACGGTTCAGATTGATTACTTTAATCTGACGGTCCATATTTAAAAAAAAATCTTTTAAATAAAATAAAATATATTTTATTTATAGAATAACTTTAATAAAGTATTCTGTTTTATATAAAAAGATGTTTCGGTTTTATTACGTTAATAATACGAATAAAACAAAACGTCATTATCGCTAAATAATTCATATTATTAACTGACAATAATTGAATCAAACTGAGTGACTTCTCACATAAGCATTAATAATCAATACCGTATGCTACTATGCAACCACACGTATTACTGTATTTTTACTACCGAGTAGTTCAACAGTATCAATGGTAAAACTTCCGCCGTTATTTTTAATAAAATATTTTTGTCGTTTTCTCAATCCGACAATAATTCCGTTGTGGGGTCCACCAATGATTGTGCCGTTGTACGAATATTCCCTGTTAAAACGAATATTTCCCGACCAATCGAATATTATATAACAACTTGCGTACTTTGCAAAATTTATAAATATTACCCACAACTATAACATTATATCAAATTAACTCCATAATATTCAAAAATGATATTTATAGAAAATTCATCTTTATTTATAAAAGTTGGGGTCTTACATGAAATCTGAAATGAAAGTAAGGTATTCTCAACTCTGTGAAATACTAGGTACGTAAATTACGGAGATGAAATTTCATAAGGAGGGGAGAATGTAAGACCCCGAATTTTATGAAATAAAAATATTTAAATTTTCTATTATAATTACTATTCATGAGTTACTATTCACGAGTTACTATTTATGAGTTACTATTCACGAGTTACTATTCACGAGTACTATTCACGAAGCATGATATTTTATTTTACGTAAGAAGGCACTACTCGATAATTATTACAGTAATTACTGTTCAATATTTTATTTTATTGATTCAATAATTAATACGTTGATATTTTATATTATTGTTGTTTCAATAATTATCACGGCACAGTATTTCTAATTATCAGATCAATAATTTATATTATTTGAATAATATTATTAGATAATATTATTGGTAATGTCTAAAAAGTTTTGTCAAGGAGAGGTTTGGTCATCTAATTGCGCGCTAGTAAGGAGAAATCCTTATTGGAAAGCCCACTCTTTCCTAGGAACTGCCTGGTTGTCAGTATTGTGATTCTGTAATATTATTTGTGAATAATTAAATATTGATTTATATGATGAGAAAAATATTCATTGTATGTGGATATAGATGGAATTTTTTTATAATGTGGCAATTGTTGAAAATTAATATTTTATCTTTTTCTGATAAAAAAAATTCATTTAAATATATTATTATATTATAATAATATAATAATGGTAATATTTTTACAATGAATGTGGAATATATCAGTATATGAGGAGGAAGAGTATTTTTGTTACTAAAAATATTTAAAACATGTTTTTCATGTTTGTGGACCTCATTTCTTGACGAAAATTTGATTATAGCTTGTTAAATCGTCCGTTTGTGGATTTCGGTCAATTTCTGTTTAGAATTTGGAAAAACTTTCTTCTGCAAAGTTGTAGAGAATAAAATTTCTATGAAAATGACATGAGGTTTGAATTTTTCTGATAAAAGAGCTATTTATTGTGAATTATTGAAGTTCCGGTATATTGGGTCTGAATTGATTTTTGGAGTTTTAATTAATTTTATTAACAAAAACGATTTTTTTTTGTGATTTTGGTGGGTTGGTGGCTGATGTCTAGACCAAAAAGGTGGGCTAAGGAAAATTTATATAAATATATTAATATTTTATTAATTTTTTTGCTTTGGTGTTCTAAGCATTTTTCTATAAATAGGGTGCTTAGGTTAGAATTGAAAATCACACTAGAAACTGAAGTTTTCTCTCTCTATATTATCGAGCGTATTTTGTGAGTATTTAGATATCTTGAGTGTTGCTATACGGTGCAAGTTCGTTCAACGTTATATCCGACATTCTAGTACTGCTTTTTTGAGGTAAGGGATAGTAAGGAATTTTAAGGGTTATTATGTTTTTCAGTTTCGAAATTTTTGCGAACCTTCAAAAATTTTGGAAAAATTTGAAATGATAATTTGATGAGTTTTGTTGATTGTGTCCAAAAATGACGATTTTTGGATATATAGATTAAGAGTTATGGATTTTATGAGAAAAGACTATTTTAAAAATAAACGCTTATAACTCCTTGTGGTTAACTCCCAAATTGATGAAATTTTTATTGGGAGTACATGTATATAATAGAAGTATACCGTGTAAATTTTAGAATTTTTGGATAAAAGTACAATTTATGATAAATGTCTAAATATTCAGTAGTTTTGACATATAAAAAATAGTAAATAAATTTTAAAAATTCTGAGAAAAATATATGTTCAATATGAGACTATATTATGCTAAATTCCAGAAAAGAAATATTTTTGGAACTGATTTGGTATTTTTCATGGAAATGGTCTAGTTATGAGTAAATGAATAAAATATGTTATGTGAAGTAAGAAATTTGGAAAATAGGATTTTATGGCTTAAGAATCCTATATAAGGTATATGAAGATTTTTTTTATGAGAGTTTTGGTTATTGGTGATAAAATCTTATGAGTTTGACATTTTAGAATGATTAAATGCATTAATTAGTAAAGTATAAACAATTAAAATAAATTATTTATAAGTTTAAGAAATGATTAAGATATTATGGTAATATTAATAATATTAGATTATGAGATTATTAAGTGATTTATAATATTTGGATTAAGGTGTTATGAAATCATTGATTTATGAATCTTATTCTTGAAATTAAATGCAGTTGTTGATCATATTGTTTTTATTATCATATATAACATTTTTATAATCCTGGTGATGAAATTTCTCTTTGACTTGAGTGTAAAGATGGGTAGATTATTGGTATGATCGTGACTATGGGTTCTCTTTGGCCAGTAGTGCAAAGTTGAATTGTTGACTAGTATGATCATGACCATTGAATTTACAATGGAATATTTTTAGCTTAAGTGCAAGGTGAATTGATCAACATGGTTATAATTATGGTTTATATAAATTCTGAAATGATTATGTATTTCTTTGAGATATGAATATATTTGGCCTGTAGTGCAAAGATGACCTGTTGTTGAATATCTTTGGCCTGTAGTGCAAAGATGAACTGTTGATGAATATCTTTGGCCCGTAGTGTAAAGATGAATTTATTAGTATGATTATGAACAGGAACTGTGATTTGGTATAACCATGATCTTTGATATTTCAGATAAAGACAGGTGATGAAAATTATCTTCGTCCTGGGTGCGAAGAGGAATTTAGAACCACAATTATGATTATGAGTTATTCACATGATTGTGGACATGAACTATTGATTGATGTTATAGGGATAAAATATTATTGGTGAACTTTTAACATGGAGAAGATAATAGACTTTATAGTCTATTTGACTCTTCTAATGGATTGTTCGTTCCGCTGCAACTATGGTTGAAAAGTTTTATCATCTACCATATGTTCTAAATCTCTGATTTATTACTAACGAATGCTATTGATAATTTAATTATCTTTAATCATGATATTCTTACTGGCTATTTGTGCTCACCCTTTTGCTTCACAATTCTTTTCAGGTAATAAGAGTGTAGCTGGATTGAGCGGGGGTAACAGGGGAATAGAATGGTGGTCTCTAGTTGTGAAGGTTCTCCCTAAATAGTATGGAAATAATTTTATTGAGAACTTTAGAATAGTGTGTTGTATTTTATACATCATTTAGTAGTTATATTTGGTGAATCAAATAGGGTAAAGCGAACCAAACGTTGGAAGGGTGTTTTGCCATTATCACACAAGATGTTTAATGACATACGACTTCGTGTTATCATAAGACAGGGTTGTGCACATCTACTCTGAGTATATCTACGAGCACTACCTATATAATCTTGGTGTTTGGTTGAAGTATAATTCTCAATTAGAGACAGTAGAGATAATGATATGTCAAGAGAAGACTCACCATTGAAAAGAATATGATAGTAATCTTCTCGTTTTTCTTTGGGGTCTATTGGGTCAACCAAGGATAATTCTGTGGACATACTATATCTATTATAACCTAGACGTATGGCCTCCCATGTACTAAGGTTTCCTTGAGCACTTTCCAAATATTTTAATTTCTAAAACAATTATTGACTGTACCTTTATGTAAGATGCCATTGTGACGTACTATCTAAGGTTGAGACATGAGTCACAGTTGATATATATTTGTATCAAAACTCACAACATATGTGTTGTTGTATTTAGCACGATAATTGTAGTAATAAAGTTGTAGTTATTTTCTGTACCATGTTTTTGGCAACTCAGAATAGGTTGGTTGGATTGGACCTATTTTGTGGGCGTTACAGTTAAGTATGTTCATATTTGAAATAATTCGATGTTATTTGGATATGGTTATGTAAGCCTTGTGATTTGAAATCCTTTTATCTTACATTTTGTAGTTTGATCCTTAGGGTATACTTCAGGTAACCACCTATGGGGGTGTCACATTCATGTCCTCATGACACCGGGGCATGACACCTTCTGTGGCGGTGTGATCAGTCCACGAGGTATCCTTTTTGTATGTTATGGGTATAAGTTTTGGTCATTTGATATTGTCAGGAACAAATATGTGAGTGATATTCCTATTTATATATGATTTGATTATGATATATATGAATGAATATGCAAGTATGATTGCATTAAGAAAAGCTGTAAAGTCCTTTGATAGATAATAGGAACATATGTACAAGGACTTAGAATGAATTGATCAAATATGTTAGGTTAATCCTACATAAGCAAAACAGCTTTATAAAGTTCTTAAAAAGAAAAGATGTACAAGGACTATAAATATAGAAAGATCAAGCTTGTTAGGTTGATCTTATAATGTAATAGATAGGCTTGTCTGATTGTCGAGCATTGCACCAGAAATCATAGTCTGCTAGGAGAGTCAAGGAAAACTCGAGAGCTGTCAAAGTGGAATCGTAGTCTGCAAGATAGTAGATCTTGGAGTTCGTAGACTGCTAGGAGAGACGAGGAAGGATTGTAGTGTGTCGAGAAGAACTTGCTCGGAGCCATAGTCTACTAAGGAAGTCATGTTCAGAATCATAGAGACATCCTGTCAACGAGCCGACCGAACATCTACCGAAGCCAAGTCAAGAATCGTAGACCACACTCGGAGTCGTAGAGTCTACTGATCACATCAGAGGCAGAGATCGTAGTCGAGCAAGATCCGATGAAGACAACAAGCATAAAGATAGAAATCGTAGAGTGTCAAGATCTGATCTTGGAGTCGTAGTGTCTGCAGAACCAAACCTAAATCGTAGAGTGCAGAACTAAGGCTTCAACAGAGGTGCTCACAACGCCAATGCAGAATCATTGAGTAAACACGATTCTTAACAAATGAGCACTCCCAGAATATCCAAAGTAATGAAGCCTCTGGTCTGAGCTGCAAAGATACATTCCACCTAAAGGAAACCAGAGAGCACTCAACGAATGACATGCAAGCTAACAGAAGATCTAAGAACTAACCCAATCAACATCCAGATTGAGTTGTGAAGCCATTCAAGATGAAGTCTTCCATAAGTTGATCAGAAGAAGACTTCAGTCAAAGTAACTGACTAAGAAAAGTCAGCAAGTTCAGTAGCGATCAAAAGAACAGAAGACAACGATCTTGGGATTAACTAGGGTTTTAGTGTTTACCAAACAAAGCCAAAACTGATGAAGTGTACACAGAGATATTGGTCAGCTTATGAAAAATAAGGCTAAAGTGATTAAGCATTGGGTCAGTCCATTAATGATAAGTGAACGGGAGATCACAAGGAGAAAGTGAGCTGGGCATGCCACAAATATGAAGTATCTTGCTATTCAGAAGAGGCCAGAATAATGAGTCAAGATTTCAGTTCCTGAGATCAGTCAAAGCAAACAGAAGTGTTGAAGCACTGCACAAGAAAAGGAAGAGGTGTTCTACATTGAAGATTCGATGAACACTCTTCAGGATCGTAGTGTTATCTCAACCTGTCAATGAGCAACATTCAACAGGACACCGCAATCAGGTCCTAGAACAGCTGTATCAAAATTGTAGACTTCGGTCAACTGAAGATTGAAGCATTGACAACGGTTCAATCTGAAGATTGATATTCGAACAGAGCTTATTGAGAGCATCGATGCAAAAGAACAACCTCTGATCTAGAAATCAGAAGGAGGAAATAAAGTTGACTACCTGCCCGAGACATTAAAGTGACATCTCTGACGGGGTAGGTGAAACAGTAGACTGTAGTGTCAGAAAGTTATAAAAGGGGATGCCATGTCACATCTGCAGTTTACACCAAATAACTCGAGATTTGTGAAACAAATCAAATAGCTTTCAACGACTATATCCTAATGGGAAGATTGGAAATGAGTATATATCAGCCAGAGCTTCAAAGATCAAATAGAGCTGAAGTTGCTAAAGTTACAGAATCGTTGAGTTGTTGGAACGCTATTGTTGACTCTACGATTTCCACCAGAACTAAACAGAGCAGGTCTCAGTGACAGTGAGATTACAAAGGTGGAAGTGAAGCAGCTTTGAAGAAGGACTTGAACATACTAAAGCTTCACTCAACAAAGATGAGAATGCGACTGAAGATGACAGCTAAGCTGAGAGCCGAGAAGGATAAGAAGATAGAATTCAGAAAAGTGGCAGAGCACAAGAAAGATCCAGAGAGCCACTCTACGAATCACCATGAACCAAAAGCTGAAATAGAACAAGTACAGAACCATGTCTGCAAACCAGTCAAGAAGGGTTCAGGGAATGCTAAGTACCATACGAAGTCTACTAAAAGCTCAAACACTTAGTAAACCCAAATGGTGATGGTGCACAGCTGACATCGGATGGAGATGTGAAGAAAAGAATGAAGATCAGCTGCACCAGAAGAGATATGGTTCAGACTCGAGGCAGAATACAAAGAGGACCACGCCAAGCTGCTAAGTATAAAAGATGTTCAAGGTTAAAGACATCTTAGCATCAAGGCACCAACGACAACAACAACAAGTAGCTAGGGCCTGAGGGGTCCTTGTTCGAAGGGACTAAATGAAGTTCCAAGCTTGTTAGGCTTGAAGAGTTACTAAGGAACTAGACGAGTTCTAAGGCTGCTGTCCTTGAAGAGTTCTTAGTGAACTGAAGTTCCAAGGCTGCTGGTCTTGAAGGAATCTTAGTGATTCAGGGTGCTGCCCTTCCTTAGTGGAAATCTTGCTAGTTGAAAGCAGAAGAGTGGATTAGGAGCTTGAGTCTCTGAACCACTTAAAATCCCTTATGTCATTTACTTTATGTCATTTACATTATGTACCTAACTGATATGCATGTATTAACTGCTTACCACTTAACTAACTCTAAGAATAATGTATGTATGATTATGAATATATCAATGAAGGGGATCTTTTACTTATTCCACTGAGCTTGAAACGATTCTTATGTTTGTCATATGCTAAATCATTAGCAATACAAAATAAACGAGAAAAATATTTAAAATATAAAGGATCTATTCAACCCCCCCTTCTAGAGCTATTGTGTGCCTACTGGGAACTAACAGATATATTTGTCAAGATACATATGGGTTGACCCAATATTTGATTTGATTTGATTTGTTTAGCGGATTATTGACGTATGTGTCACGCGTACTATCCGGTTTGATTTGCATACATCATGGTACCGACGTATTTTGTTAGCCTTTGGCTATTTGTATTTGAGCTCAGTATGAAATTATTACCTTATAAACATTTGATTCATCCTTATTTTGTTTAAGATCCTTTTGACTATAGTTGTTCGTTCGACAATGTTCATCATTTGTACCTGGTCTCACTAATTTTGATATATTCATAATTTGTTCGTAAGTTGCATTCGTTCATTCATTCGACTCTTTTGGTAACATTATATATTGTGGTATTTTTGTGTACTATCCGGTTTGATTTGCATACATCATGGTACCGATGTATTTTGTTAGCCTTTGGCTATTTGTATTTGAGCTTAGTATGAAATTATTACCTTATAAACATTTAATTCATCCTTATTTTGTTTAAGATCCTTTTGACTATAGTTGTTCGTTCGACAATGTTCATCATTTGTACCTGGTTTCACTAATTTTGATATAGTCATAATTCGTTCGTAAGTTGCATTCGTTCATTCATTCGACTCTTTTGGTAACATTATATATTGTGGTATTTTTATACATATTTATATTCGTATTGTGCAATTAGCTCACGATGTGTTCTTTTCCCGGCAGGTAATCAAGGATGATCAGGATTTGTGGGATAAGAGATACCTTTGATCTAAATAAGTAGATTAGTTTTGAGACTATTGTCAGACTTGGGTTTCTAATATTTTGTAAATGGATGTTTTGGGTCTATTTTAGCATTCACCATTAAAAGTAGAGATTGTGTGTAAGACCCCGAATTTTATAAAATGAAAGTATTCAATTTTTTTTATAATTATTATTTTATTTCGTAAATGGTTAAATTGATAAAAGGTTAAAGTTAAGGATGATATGTGAAAATTTTGCAAAGTACGCAAGTTGTTATAAAATATTCGTTTGGTCGGGGAATATTCTTTTTGTCGGGGAATATCCGTATGACGACACAATCATTGGTGGACCCCACAACAGAAGTATTATCGTAGTTAGAAAACGACAGAATTATCTTTTTATAAAAATAACGACGAAAGTGTTACCGTTAAAACTGTTGAACTACCCGGTAGTAAAAAGTATAGTAATACGCGTGGTTGCATAGTAGCACACGGTATTGATTATTGATGCTTACGTAAGAAGTCACTCAATTATACTCAATTATTGCTACAATAATTGCTGCATCATATCTCTCATATTATTGATTCAATTATTGTCACAGTATCATCTGCATAATATGTTATATTATTAAATCAATAATTGAGACGACAAAGTTATTCATATTATTATTTGCAATATTGACAATGTCTAGAAGTTCTGTCAAGGAGAGATTTGGTCACCTAATTGCGCGCCAATAAGGAGAAATCCTTATCGAAAAGCCCTCTCTTTCCTGGGAACGACCTGGTTGTTAAATATTGTGAGTTATAATATTAATGATGAATAAGTTCGTGTTGATTACAGATGAAATTGATAGTTCCATTGTGTTAGAATTATTAGTGTTAGTGCAAATCGACATTTATTTCGATATTAATTGATGTCTGGAGGTTATACTGACCAATCGGGTAATTAATCGGATAAATGAGCAATTAATTACTATTAATTCACATGCTTATAACTATGTGTTCACATGTGTGTACTATTGATTTACATGATTTACTATTAGGGGAGTTGGTGTAAGATTGATAATACTTGCATGACTAAATTAAAAATAGAGGTATAGTTGAAGGTACTATAATGTAATTATTTTTTTCATATGATTAGAACTATTGAGTCACATGATTTATTATTGATTCACATGATTTACTATTAGGGGAGGTGGTGCAAGTTTGATAATACTTGCAGGACTAAATTAAAAATAAAGAAAAAGAGGAAGGTATTATACTGTAATATTTCGAGTCCCAAAACGTGCAATTATTGAAACTATATTTTTCTATGAATAGAATCTCATTCTTCCTTCATTTATCACCAATTCACTAAAGCTATAGAGCAATTATTATAGAGAGAAAGAAGAAGAGAAGTCTGCTACCTCACTATTCCAGTATCCAGTTTCTTCTAAGGTAAGGGGTATTATTTCTTTCGTATTCATGAAAAGAATTATTTTCTTTTAATACTCGTAAGGGTTGTTATTCCATTCTTTATTATTCTGTTGTAATAACCTGTCTGTGCGGTCTATCGCATGCCTGGTGAATTCTTTTGTTATTCCATTCTTTATTATTCTGTTGGAATAACCTGTCTGTGCGGTCTATTGCATGCCTGGTGAATTCTTTTGTTATTCCATTCTTTATTATTCTGTTGGAATAACCTGTCTATGCGGTCTATCGCATGCTTGTTGAATTCTTCTGTTATTCCATTCTTTATTATTCTGTTGGAATAACCTGTCTGTGCGGTCTATCGTATGCCTGATGAATTCTTCTGTTATTCCATTCTTTATTATTCTGTTGGAATAACCTGTCTACGCGGACTACCGTATGCATGGTGAATGATCCTTCGTATTCATTCTTTATTAAATTGTGGAAATAATCTGTCTACGTGGATTACCGCATGGCGGGTGAAAATACATTTGCAGTTTCATATATTCTATTATACTCGGTTTGTGACGCCCCCAAAAATAGGTATACATCACCCATCTTGAGTCGCCAGATACATGGTATAGAATTCAAATACAACTTAATAATACAACTGTCGTGTACAATACGACAGAACATAAGCTGTGAGTTTGAATACAAGTATTGTCTTCTAGAGAGTATCCATACTCAAAAGGAGACCTCATTACAATTATTATCACACTATTACATAGAATAGTGAGGACTACTAATGTTATCATCTAGGACCATCACTCTGTTCTCCGACTAGTCCCAGCTACGTTCTCATTTCCTGAAGAGAACAGTGAAAGAAAGGGTGAGCTCAACTAGCCCAGTAAGAAATATTATGACTAAGATAATGCAAAATAAATTATCATTAGTCTTCAACAATGTTAAACTGATAAAATACAATAGACATCAAGTTTAACTGCAGTGGAACCAACAATCCATTAAAAGATTCAAGTAGAGAATAAAATCTACTATCTTTTATGATTTAAAAGGTTTTTCATGACTTTTATCGCTGGGACTTAGCTTAATTAATAATCCACATCGTCGAATCACCCCTGCACTACGGCCAAGGATATTCTTTAGTATCACGACCACGAATTATCCATGCACTACGGCTAAAGATAATCATGTTTTCATCAACGGTCCTGATCATGCCATAAAACAATTCATCTCTGCACTACGGCCAAAGAGAATCTATAGCCATAATCATACCAAAAACTGTCCATCAATGCACTACGGGCCAATGAGAACTTTTTTCACATCATTTGTAATATTACGGTCATGATTACACCGATTAATCCCTGGTCATAATCATACTAAGTCCATCTATGCACTACAGGCCATAGATGACTTTCAACAAAATATAAACATGAGGATGATGACAATGATATAAGAATTCAATAAAACAAGTTCAAGAATTAATTTATCCAGGAACTGATAGCGTCCAAATTGTCAACATGATACTGCTTTGTAGAGTAAAATTTAAGAATACTCAGAAGAATATTTACATGAAAAGATACTGGATGAAGCGCAAATATCAAGGATATTCTACTAATTTTATGGAGTATAGAAGTCAAAACTTTAACCAACTGAGTATAATAAAGAATGGAATAACAAAAAAAATCACCATGCATGCGGTACTTCGCATAGACAGGTTATTCCAACAGAATAATAATAACGGAACCAGGTCAGGTGAAATTCACACTGACAAGATGTTCCAACAGAATAATAAAGACGGAACCAGGTCCGGCGTAAAACACACTGACAGGATGTTCCAACAGAATAATAATAAAGACGGAACCAGGTCCGGTGTAAAACACACAGACAGGATGTTCCAACAGAATAATAATAAAGACGGAACTAGGTCCGGTGTAAAATACACAGACAGGATGTTCCAACAGAATAATAGAAGAATGTCACCAAGTATAGGGTAGACCGCGTATACAGGTTATTCCACCAGAATAATAAGAAATGGAATAACAACAGTTCTCTTCATGAATAAAAAAAAGAATAACACCCCTTACCGTTTTAAAGAAGAACTGAAATAAAGAAGTAGCTAAATAGTAGAATACTTTTCTTCTTTCTCTCTATAGTTTCTCTCTCTAGAGTTCAGTGAATTCGTAAGAAAATAATGAAGGAATGAGCTTCTATTTATAGAAAAATGGAATGCATAGTAACTAATCCATGAACGGTCCAGATTGATTTACTTTAATCTGACGGTCCATATTTAAAGCAAAATCTTTTAAATAAAATATAATATATTCTATTTATAGAATAACTTTAATAAAGTATTCTGTTTTATATAAAAAGATGTTTCTGTTTTATTACGTTAATAATACGAATAAAATAAAACTTCATTATCGCTAAATAATTCATATTATTAATTGACAATAATTGAATCAAACTGAGTGACTAATCACGCAAGCCTCAATAATCAATACCGTATGCTACTATGCAACCACACATATTACTGTACTTTTACTACCGAGTAGTTCAACAGTATTAACGATAAAACTTCTGCCGTTATTTTCATAAAATATTTTTATCTTTTCTCAATCCGACAATAATTCCGTTGTGGGGTCCACCAATAATTGTGTCGTCGTACGAATATTCCCCGATAAAAATAATATTTCCCGGCCAATCGAATATAATACAACAACTTGCATACTTTGTAAAATTTATAAATACTACCCAAAACTATAACATTATCTCAAATTCACACCGTAATATTTAAAAAAAATATTTCGAAAAATTAAATCTTTATTCTTAAAATCTGGGGTTTTACACAGTTGGTTAAAGTTTTGGCTTCTATACTCCATGAAATTAGTAGAATATCTTGGATATTTACGCTTCATCCAGTATCTTTTCATGAAAATATTCTTCTGAGCATTCTTGAATTTTACTCCACAAAGCAGTATCATGTTGACAATTTGGACGTTATTGATTTCTGGATAAATTAAATTATAAATCTTTAAAATTTATCCTTGAACTTGTTTTATTGAATTATTATGTCATTGTCATCATCTTCATGCTTATATTGTGATGAAAGTCATCTTTGGCTTACGTGCATAGATGGACTTGGTATGATTATGACAAGGAATTTTTCGGTATAATCATGACCGTAATGTGACGAATGATGTGGTGAAAGTCCTCATTGGCCTGTAGTTTATTGATGGACAGTTGTGGTGTGATTATGACCAGGGATTATTTGGTATAATCATGACCATTGATGATTACATGAATATCCTTGGCCGTGATGCAGGGATGATTTGATTTTATTTGTTAAGCTGAGTCTCAGCGATAAAGGTGATGAAAAACTTTTTAAATTATAGAAGATAGTAGATTTTATGCTCTACTTGACTCTTCTAATGGATTGCTTATTCCGCTGCAGTTGTTGATCTAAAACTTGTTGTTTATTATATTCTATCAGTTGTTATACTGTTGAAGGCTAAGGATAATTTATTCTGCATTATCTTAGTCATAATATTTCTTACTGGGCTAGTTGAGCTCACCCCTTTCTTTCATTGTCCTATTCAGGAAATGAGAATATAGCTGGGACGAGTTGGGAAATGGAGTGATGGTCCAGGATAAGTGGCTTTAGTAGTCCTCACTATTCTGTGAAATAGTGTGATAATAATTGTAATGAAGACTCCATTGAGAGTGGATATTATCTAGAAGGCAATATTCTTGTTTAAACTCTCAGCTATGTTTTGTCATATTGTACACGACAGTTGTATAATTAAGTTTGTATTTGATTTATGTACCATGTATTTGGCGACTCAAGATGGGTGATGTATACCTATTTTGGGGGCGTCACATTGTGTTATTGTGAAGTTCTTTATATTTAAATTAACGTTTATGACTGTTGGTATTCAATGTATTTAGAAATATTTTGAGATCTATTACAGGAATGTAATTATTATGTTTTGTGTGTGACAACCCTTCTTCTTTGAGAGATGGGGTGTTATAGAGTTGGTATCAAAGCTTAGGTTATGATATTGTAAATTTACTTTTTAAGCTTGACATGTGAGTTATGAGTAGACCACTAGGTAGTTATAAAATTTATTATAGTGTTTGTGTTGCTTTTGATCTTCGTTCTACATAATTTTGTCTTCGATTATTTATTTTGATTTGTTTGTTCTTATTTGTTTAATTTTGTATCATAGATGGTTATCTTCAAGAATTGCTAGAAGACAGGGTAATAACGGTAGGAGGGGTCAGGGGCAGCCCATGTTGAAGTTGTTAACCAAAATGAAAATATTGGGACTCAGGATAATGCAACAATAACCCAGACTTTGGTAGTAGTAATGGTGAATGAGGTAGTTACACAGGTAGTGGCACATGTTATACAGGGTATTTCACAAGTGCAAGGAAATCATCATGAAAATGGTATGAGGGGTAATGCGAGATACCACAACATAAACATAATGATCCCCCCGAGGATCAAGTGGATCAGTTAGTGCAACTGTTATATGTGTTGTTGGAGAGGTTTATTAAGCAGAAGCCCAAATATTTTCGTTCAACTCGGACTCTGATTGATGCAGAGAATTGGATTACCCAATTGTAAAAGATTTTGATATGATTAGGTGTTCAGAAAATCAGAAGGTGAGACTAGCAGTTTATAAACTAGAGAATGATGCTCAACGATGGTGAAAATCATTGAAGGCTAAGCAGGGAGATGAATTCATGGATGAACTCATACGGAGTAATTTTTGTGACCTTTTCAATCAATAATACTTCACAAGCACTGATAGGGATGCATACTCCAAGGAGTTTGTGTCCATTCGGCAGAAGAAGGATAAGATTATTACTGATTTCATTATGAGGTTTACTAGGTTGGCTGGTTTTATGGGTTCAGTAGCAGGGACAACTGCACAACAGACAAAAAAGTTCAACTGGTTTTCAAATATGAGTATAGGTGATCTATCATCCATACTATATTTACATATGTGTTCTAGGTGGCAAATGCACCTAAGAGTGTGGAAATGGAGCATAAAGACTTTCAAGTTTCCAAATCTGAAAGGAGTCGAAAGAGAGATAGAGATGGTCAACAAGGGTAAAGAATTGAGCAGTTTGGCAAAAATCAGAATAGAAGGCAACATAGCTGTAAGACCCCAACTTTTTATAAAGATTTAATTTTCTCTAAATATTATTTTGAATAATAAAGTGTTGATTTGATATAATGCTATAGTTATGGGTGATATGTGCAAATTTTGCAAAGTAAGCAAGTTGTCATAAAGTTTTTGTTTGGTTGGGAAATATTCGTACGACGGCACAATCATTGGTAGACCACATAACGGAATAACTGTCGGATATAGAAAGCGACAGAAATAACCTTTTTATAAAAAATAACGATAAAACTTTTACCATTAACTGTTGAAATACCCGGTGATAAAAGTACAGTAATACGCGTGATTGCACAGTAGCATGCGACATTGCACAATATCCCTGATTATTGATTCTTACGTAAGAAGTCACTCAGTTTCATTCAATAATTGCCACATTAATTTTTGCATAGTATCTCATATTATTGATTTAATTATTTTTACAGTATCATCTGCACAATATTTTATATTATTAAATTAATAATTGACACGACACAATTATTCATATTATTAGTTAGTATTATTGGCAATGTCTAAAAAGTTTTGCAGAGGAAAGGGGTTAGGTTATATAATTGCGCGCCAATAAGGATAAATCCTTATCGGAAAGCCCCCTCTTTCCTGGTAATGATATGGTTGTTAATATTGTGAGCTTATAATATTAATAGTGAATAATTATTATGTGGTGGACATTGGTTCAATTTTGATATAAATGTAGGAATTTGATATGAAACATTTGTTGAAAGTTTGACATATTTTCTATGAAATCATAATTATCTTCTTAGATAAAATATTCATTCAATATTATTATAATATTATACTATAATAGTATAGTTTTTTTTAATATAATATTATAATATTATATTAACTTTGTCAAATTGTTAAGTTTTTTTTAAACTTCTCGTGCACTTCTCTTTTTCCTAATGGATGGATGGAATAAGTTTCCTGCATAGTCTGTCCTTTTTGAATGGCAACATTTCTCCTGCAAATTCTTTTCCAAAATTTCCAAAGTGTGGGACTTCAACCAATAAAAAGAAAGGAAAAAGTTAGGCATATGTTAGGAATGAAGTTAAGCAGAGAAAGAAAAGAAAATTAGGCAGGTTGTTTATCTTTTCTTCCGAGGTTGCACTATAAAAGGGAGGGTAACCCTCCATCCGAAACACACCAAAAATTACAAGCATTCCTACTACAATCTTGTGAGTATTTCTTTTGAATATAAGAATACTTTGAGTTTATCTTTTAGTGCAAAATTTTCTTAGGATAATATCTGATATTCCAAGTCAGCTCTAGTTTCTACTAAGGTAAATGATATTATTTTATTTCAATACTCGTAAGAAATATCATTTTCTTTCATACTCCATATTATGTAAGTGATATTATTTCATATTCCTAAATTTAAACTTACTATGGTAAGTATTGCTTCTATAATTCTTGAAATAATTATAAATTCCTTAAGTTTTGCGCTTCATCTAATATCATCTTACTGGAATATTGGTCTAAACTTTCTTATTAAATTTTAATCTTTTCATGTTAGGGTACTATTCATGCGGTACTATTCATGAGTACTATTCACAACAATTTTTTTTCCTGTCTAAAATATTTTTGATACATGGATATAATTCTTGAATTTTACTTCACAAATAGTTATCATGTCGACAATTTGGACATTTTTGAACTCTGGATAAATTGAATTATAAATCTCTAATATTTATCCTTGATTTCACTTGATTGATTCTTTATATCATTGTCATCATCCTCATTCTTATATTGCGGTGAAAGTCATCTTTGGCCCGTAGTGCAAAGATGAACTGTTGATTGGTATGATTGTAACGAATGAGTTGTTTGAGTTGTGATTCTGAGGACAGAATCCTTGTAAGGAGGAAATGATGTAACATTCCAGATTTTAATTGTAATTCTAAATATTTATTGAATTATATAAATATTTAATGGATGTGTTTATCATTGAATAAATATTTGTTTAGTTTGATTTGAGTTGATTGATTAATTGTTTGTTAAATAAATAATTAAGGAGTTAATAAATTAATTGTTACGGGTTAATATTCTAATTTAATTTAATAATTAAGTTAGAGAGTTTATAATAATTAAATGAATTATTATATTTTAATTTTTATTTGTGATTTAAAATGAAGTGTTAGTTGATTAAATAAAGTTATAATTATAAAGGAAATTATAATTATGTGGTATTGATTTATGGGTTAAAGTAATTTAATAAATCGTTATTAGAATTAATTTAATTGATTATTGAAAATATAATTAAAATAAAAGTGTGACTAATAACTTTACTATAAAGAAGTTATTAAAATAAATTAAAGGAGTATAATTGTATTTTACCAAACAAGGTATAAGGATTAATTAATTTATTTGAATTAAGTTTACCAAACAAAGAGTAAGAGTTAATGGGTTATTTGTTTTAGTTAGCTAGCCAAACAAGCCTTATGGCTTTTGATTTTCAAAACTACATAACTAATATCAGTTATATCTATAGTTATATTATATAATTAATATATATATATATATATATATATATATATATATATATATATATATATATATATATATATATATATATATATTATTACTATTATACGTTATATTCTAGTACGTAAGTTAGAATAGAGTTAAGAAGAAAAGAGGAGAAGAAGAAGATTACAGAGAAAAGTTTAGAGAGAATTCTAGAGAGGATTTGAGAAAAGAAATTTGGAAAAGAAGCTTGAGAATCAAAGGTAGCCATCATCTTCTTCTAAATTAAGGTATCATCTTGCTTATATTTTTCTAAAAGTTTTATTTGTCTTTTTCTTCCAAAAGTTCTCTGTAAAAATCTTTATAAAAGATGAATTGCTTTTGTATATGGTTTTGTATGATAAATTGTTTGCTATAAGTTATGTTTAATAAGTTATATATATGATTAGTCAATTAATTCATGTATGTATGTATGTAATTTGTAAAGAAACCCATATTACAGTGTGGTTATATGAAAATATATGAAAATGGCTTAGTTTAAAGAAAAATTAAGTTTAACTAGTTGTTTAATTCATAAATTAACGATTTAATTTGAAAGAGGATGAATAAACATAAACATGATATTTTGAATTAACTGTTTTAATTGAAAAACAAAGTTACAGTGATGATTTTCATTAAAAATGTCAAAAAGAGAAGTTTTATCAAAAACAATGAAATTGGGTATTGTAAATTCGATGTTTATGTTGTTTTATGGGTAGAATCATGTTAAGAGTCTTTGAATTATGTTTACATGAAGTCTATGTATGTATTACACGTTAATTAGGTTGTTAGAAAGGAGCTTGTTGGCCAAATTAGCTTTTTGTTCATACTGTTGCCGAGGCTGTCGCCCAGAACTGGAGTTTGGCACCGCAGCGCGTCCCAGCATTATAAGTTTCGCGCTGCAGTGCCGATCGTTGGCCAAATTTTACGTAATGTATGTATTTAGTTATATATAATGTGTAGTGACTAATTATGTCATGATGACATATATATAGGGTATTGTGATTCAAGTTAATTTGGTATAACTTATACGCAAGGCAAGTCTTCTAACTCCATACTTTCGTTGAGTTAGTTTGTTATGTTTATGCAAGTGTTCTAAATCCATTGTTTCGTTGAGCAAGTTATTGTTCTAATTAAATTACAATTTCGCAAGCTCTTGTATCTAGTTTGTTCATGATAATGCAAGTTATTCTTGTCTTTAACTTGTTAATTAGCATGCAAGTTTATATAATCTGATATATTAATGTTGAATAGCTTTTATTTTTCAAATCACTATTCGTTATGCATGCTTAATATTCAATGTTAATTAACCTTGGCTTAATATTGTTCAAAGCAAGTTATGCTATAGTTATTCAATAATTATGCTCTTAGATTATTCCTAAATCATAACTTATATATACAATGATTAATTCACTTATGATTTATTTCATAGCATAATGTGATTACCCTTTTATTCAACTAATTCTTAGTCGATGTTCGTTGAATTCCAAATTACCTTGAAATGTATCCAAACCAAACCTACTTTGGTGCGGACTTATAAATCTAAATACTGAGATGAAAAACTCTTTTATTAGAGGTTTACGCTTAGCGTTGAAATGTTTGTGCATAATACATTGTACGAAGGGCTGATCCCCCTGAGTACGTGGAGTCCTTATAGTCTTATGACTGTTAAAGTTTAAGTTGAAAGATTACTTATAACCGTGGACATAGTTCGTGGTCATTAGACCCTCAGTTGTATATTTCAGAATGTTAATAGAACATATTGTTCAGTTCTATTGAGCCTATTAGTTGGCAAACGTTGTAAGATTTTATTCATTGTTATTTCAAGTGAGCTTTGTTTGCTCACTCTTGCTTATATAATTATTACAACTAAAGATGAGAAAGTAGATGTACCTAGCACCAGTAAGAGAAAAGAAAAGATGAACAAGTACTGAAGACTTGTAATATGTTGACAGTTATTTATCAGATTTTAATTTGATTGATGTAATGAAGTATTTATTTAATTTCAGCATTTGAATGATTGTAATTAAAGGTAAGATAACCTGGGAGATTTTATTTATGTAATCCCTTAAGGGAAGGTTTATTATTCAATTTTTATTATGATTGAGTAGTTAGATATGAATGATTTGATTAAGTGAACACCGAATCTTGAGGTAATGAAGTATCAAGATTTGGGGGTGTCACAAGTTGGTATTAAAGCTTTAGGTTATGAACCTTAGGTGGGGGAAAAGTCTTAGGAAGTAACCTTTGAAAAGATAGTGATGATAAACTCTTATCGAGTTTTAAGGAAGAATTAATAAAACACTTATGTGCTTATGTGTTTATAACTTATGTGTTCGTGAGTGTCGAGTAGTAATGATTAATAATTAAAACTTAAAAATTTTGTTGTCAGGATGACTAATATCAGAGAATCCAGTCAGGCTAGGGAGGAAAGACCTCAGATGCCTATAGAGGAGGAGCCTCGCGACATTCAGGTTGTTTGGGACCAACTACTGCCACGGGAGTCAGCCCCGTTGGTCACAGTGGTTGAAGGCAAGGATGATGATATGGAAACGGATGAGGAGGATCCCGTTGAGTTGCTACAGGAGGATGAGGATGACGAGGACGTGGAGGAAGAGACTCTACTGACCTCGATGGCTGCTCGTATGTACGATGAAGTCTACGACCTGTCGACGTCGGGATTTTTAATTGTCCCTTTTCGTTACTTGTTCTTTGGTGTTCTCATTTTAGGTGAGATTTGTTTGAAAAAACAAGTGAAAAAGGTCCGACATGTATAATGTCGACGATGGGCTGTTAAGAGTCGCCAGTTAGTTTTTTACCTGGTTGTACCAACACAACCGAGAAAAGATTTGCACATTGACCCAGTGATGTGACACTGCTAAATGGGTCGGTAAAACCGAGATTCATTAGGGTCCGGGGACTTAGTTATGCGGAGGGAATGTGTTAGGCACCCCCCGACATCTGTGTTACCACGGTGACCGCCTCTTTTCAAGAAATTATTATCTGAATGTGTGTGTGTGTGGGTCAATGTGTTGTTATTTGGAAGTAGTGCGAGGTCTTGTTCGCACCTATATACACAGGGTTTGAATTTTATGTAAAAATTCAATTTTAAGCAAGATATGACAGTGATGTTTTATAAAAGAAATTTTTTAAACCCTGATGCTCAATAGTAATTGAGACCTTTTACACCCCTATTTTATTCCATATTCGGCTGGATTGATTTTATTTTACAAATGCGAGGCATCTGTATGAAAATAATGTACAAAAAGGTGCTGAATTCCTCATGGGTATGAAAACCATCTGAGGAAATCCAAACAATCACAGACAAATTTACAAGCTGCTTACCGCTGAGAAGGTCCATCATGGGAACCGAATATAGATTCAGGGGACTGAACCTGTGATCACATGATTCCTAGGCTCACATGATGCCGCAATTGATATACACGCAGTAAGCAGGTATATATATAAAAGCTGTAAATATATATATACAGACATGATCACCAACCACGAAGCACCTCAATGGGGGATCAGAAATATAAATAAAGTTGTAGAAGCTATCAACCGCCATGGAGGAAACTCCAGGCGGGACGAAATGTACAGAAAGCTGTAAAAACGGTCAACCACCACAAAGTAAACTCCAGGTGGGACGAAATGTATATATATATATATATATATATATATATATATATATATATATATATATATATATATATATAAAAGCATGTAAACGCATCGGATATAAAATCCAGGCTCATCGGACAAAGTCTAACAACAATTAATATATATAAGTATATATATATTAAAGCAGTAAACGCACCGGATGTGAAATCCAGTCTCATCGAACAGAGTTCGACCACAGTTCATATATATAAGTATATATATATATATATATATATATATATATATATATATATATATATATATATATATATAGGAAAGCAAGTAAACGCACCAACCGAAGTTTAGGCTCATCAAACAAAGTTCGACACACAGTTAATATATATAATATATATATTAAAGCGGTAAACGCTCCAGACCGAAGTCTAGGCTCATCGAACAAAGTTCGACACACAGTTCATATATATAAATATATATATAGAAAAATAAATAAACGCTCCAGACCGAAGTCTAGGCTCAATCGAGGCATAACCCGATGATGTTAGTCAATATATATATATATATATATATATATAATATGTATACAGACTGGAATGAAACCACGGACCGAAGTCCGGGCAAAAGCAAGCAACACGACTCTCAACGTGTAGAAGGGTGTGTGCAAAGATGAAGAGAAAGACTCTAAAGTGTGTGAGAAGGCTTACAGCTGACTGCTAAAAAAGGCTTCTATATCTTTAGAGTGGGTAAACACTGGCTTTTGTGGGTACAAAAGAGCTTTATATGAGCTTATAGGTGTTTAAAATGAGAAAGTACACTGCATGGTGTGAGTGCAGAGCAAATTGGGCAGGGCTTCCTCGCCGTTTTCTCTTGCAAAATCAGCACCCCAAGCCCTCTATTTATAGGCATTTTAGCCGCAGGTGTACCTGCTATTGGGATGCAGGTGTACCTGCTACTGCCCGGGGTGCCCCGGGCAGTGTGGGTCCTGCCGTGTCGAAGTACGTACATTCGGACAACACGCTGTTCACTCGGTCGCTCATAACTTTCAATCCGGGAGTCCGATGGAAGCGTGCCATGCTATTCCAGAAAGCTCTTTCCGAGAGCTACACAATGATATAAGATTTTCCCTTTTTTGATTCCAGTAAAATGGGTCCATGACCGAAATGGCATTTCCAACTTTCTGTCAGGTAGTCCGTTGAGTCGTTTTGCGTAGTTTGCGCTCAGAAGTTAAGATATGGTTCTTGTGGGACTTATATTGAAGCATTTTGAGTTGAAATAAGTGTATTTGATTTGAAGTGAAGTTGAGTTGGCAAAATGACCATTTTGCCCCTCCCGGGGTTATCTCCGGTGTTCGCTCAGTTGTAGCAGTCGTTTTCTCAGGGTTATCTCTGAGGTTGACTTTATGTTGACTTTGACTATCCTCAGGGTTATCTCTGAGGTTGGCTTGACCTCCTGGGGCTATCTCCAAGCTTTGATCTTGATCCCTCGGGGCTATCTCCGGGGTTAAAATTGACTTTTCCGGGGTTATCTTCGGGGTTGGAACCTGATTGGATTATCTCCGGGGTTGGAAACTAGATCTCCCGAGGCTATCTCTGGGGTTAGAATTGATGTTGTGGTCCTCCAGGGTTATCCCTAGAGTGTGAAAAAGACGTTTTTGGTCCTCCTGCATAGTTAGTAACAGGAAAAGAAAATTACGAGTGTCTACAGATGCCCCTCTTTATCATGTTCATGCAATGCAATGGAATGGACATGATAAACATTAGTAGACACTTGAAAAATGTGACAAGGTATTTTCGATGATGCAAATCACAATGTAGTGAATGTTTATGATGAATGTGAAAATATTTTTGCAAATCACAGTTCGCAAATCGCACATCGTATTTCGCACTTCGCACTTCGCACTTTGCTTTTCGCATTTGGCCAAATCGCATTTCACAATCTCGCATATCGCATATCGCATCGCAAATCGCATATCGCAAAATCACAAATCACATATCGCAAATCGCATATCGCACTATCGCAAATCGCATATCGCAAAATCGTAAATCGCAATGTAATGAATTTTATGATGAATGTTAAAATGTTTCTGCAAATCGCTTTACCTTTACCAATCATTGCTGATGCCTATACTGGTGTTGACTCCAATGGTTTGGGCATTTAATCGTTGATGCTTGTTTTAATGAAGATGAGTTGAGATGTTTTCTACATCTCTGATGGGGATGACGTTCAGAAATCACCAGACCCTCCCAATGTATATGCTGGTAGTTTGCAACGGTGCCTGTGAGACCCCGAATTTTATGAAATAAAAGTATTCAATTTTTCTATTTTGGTAAATGGTTAAATTGATAAAAGGTTAAAGTTTAAGGTGATATGTGAAAATTTTTCAAAGTAGACAAGTTGTCATAAAATACCCGGTTACAATCACTCTAGTATTGTTCACTCGAATTTTTGGAGTACTTTTTGTGTCGGAGTACTATTCATGAGTTACTATTCACGAGTTACTATTCACGAGTTACTATTCATGAGTTACTATTTACGGAGAATATTCGATTAGTCAGGGAATATTTGTATGATGGTACAATCATTGGTGGACCCCACAACAGAATTATTGTCGAATTAAGAAAACGACAAAAATATTTTATTAAAAATAATGGCGGAAGTTTTACCGTTGATACTGTTGAACTACTTGATAGTAAAAGTACAGTAATACGTGTGGTTGCATAGTAGCACACGGTATTGATTATTAATGCTTATGTGAGAAGTCACTCAGTTTGATTTAATTATTGTCAATTAATAATATGAATTATTTAGCGATAATTCTTGACTGTTACTTTACAAAGAAGTATCATGTTGACAATTTGGATATTATTAGTTCCTGGATAAACTAATTCTTACGTGCATAGATGGACTTAGTATGATTATGACCAGGGATCATTCGGTATAATCATGAACTGTGATGGTATAAGTGGTGTGGTAAAAGTCCTCAGTGGTCTGTAATGCATTGATAGACAGTTTTTGATATGATTATGACCAGGGATTTTTCGGTATAGTCATGACCATTGATGATTTAATGAATATCCTTGGCCTGTAATACAAGGATAATTAAAAGATGTGGTTTATTTATTAAGCTGAGTCTCAGTGATAAAAGTTGATGAAAACCTTTTAAATCATAAAAGATAGTAGATTTTATTCTCTACTTGACTCTTTTAATGGATTGTTGATTCCGTTGCAGTTAAACTTGATGTCTATTGTATTTTATCAGTTTAACATTGTTGAAGACTATTGATAATTTATTCTTTATTATCTTAGTCATAATATTTCTTACTGGGCTAGTTGAGCTCACCCTTTCTTTCAATGTTCTCTTCAGGAAATGAGAATATAGCTGGGACGAGTCAGGGAAAGGAGTGATGGTCCAGAAGATAGCATTAGTAGTCCTCACTATTTTGTTAAATAGTGCAACAATAAATGTAATGAGGACTCCTTGAGTATGGATATTGCCTAGATGACAATATTCCTATTAAAACTCTCAGTTTATGTATTGTCGTATGTTACAAGACATTTGTATAATTAAGTTTGTATTTGTATTTTGTACCATGCATCTGACGACCCAAGATGGGTGATGTATACCTAATTTTTGGGGCGTCACAGTTGGTATCAAAGCTTAAGGATATGATCCCTGGCTGAGATATGAGATAAGAACTAGAAGGGGAGAGACAGGGAATTCCTTCGCTAGTATGACCTACCTAAGTTTATTTGGTATTTAATTGGTCGGTCAGAGTATAGGAATAAAATGTGATATGTTAATTAACCCTTGTTTTTTGTTAGTGTTTGAGAATAACATCTGAAAATGCTGAGATAAGCAATGAAACACATGAGGGTGTTGATTCAGCTCAAGAAAAAGGTAACGACCAACAACACGATAATAATCATACTGGTGGCAATGGCTATCGGAACAATGATAACCATCGTGGGGGAAATTATCATGCCAAGAATGGTAACCACTTCGGTGGTAATCTTGACAAAGATAATAGAAGTGGAAATTGCAGGAAGAGAAGGTCATTTAGCCCGATTTTGTCGTGCACCAAAGTCAAGTCCAGTTGGGACGGTGGCACCAAAGGCGGATACGGACAAAACAAAGTCGTTGGTTTTAGGAAGAGCGTTTTTCATGACTTCTCAAAAAGTGAGTAAACCGAACGAAGTTAGCACGGGTTAGTTAATTATAAATTCTTGCGAAGTCTATACCCTATTAGATATCGGTTTTACCCATTCTTTTATCTCTCTTGCTTTCATTCAACGTTTAAATTTGACTCTAGAGAAGTTAGACTTTGACCTATCGGTTAAAACTCCGTTAGGAGAAACCTTCATTTCATGTGCTATCCAAGTCTTGGATGAGAGTCACAGTTTTGAATGATATTCTTATTGTTAATAAATTTCCTGACGTATTCTTGAAAACTTCTTAAACTTCCCCTAGAGCATGAAACCGAATTTTGTATTGACCCCAGTACAAAACTCATTTCTAAAACCCTCAAATATTTCTTCAACTAAAAGGATCAGTTTACGTAGATTATGATGAAAGTCATAATAAAAGCATTGGACTAATGAAAATCATGGGTATATATGGTATTAGTAAGTGTTATGATGAGTTATGTTGGCTATTATGAGAAAACATGAAAGTTTCTTAGAAATCACAAAGGGTTAAAAAATCAGATTTTGGTAAAAATGGAACATGAAATTCAATTGACCATATCTCCTATTATATTTTGAATTTTTGTGTTTGGTCAAGTTCTAGAGTTAGATCTATGAGTTTCCTAACTTATCCAAGTGGAATAATTGGAAAAGGTGTTGTAAATTTGCGTGTGGACTATTTTTTAGCAAAGGAGTTCAAAGCTGCAAAACCCGAAAAAGCTACTTAATTGTGAGAAAAATTTCAGCCTTTTGGGACATGAAAGTATATATTATAAAGTACCTCCTATTCAAAAATGAGCTCATTTTGACTTAAAATGAGTAAGTTATGACCATTTCAATATTTAGGTTTTTCCAACGAAAAACGCTATAACCGGAGTTCTATAACTTCGATGACCATGAAATTTAAACTGGAGGCTCATGTTAACATGTGTAAGATTCTGCCAAGATTTGGAAATTTTTGAAGTTAACCTTGAGGTAGCTAATTTATTAAGGAATTAATTAGAAATTGATTTTTGAAAAATAGTAAATGAACTTTTAAAAATTCTGAGAAAAATATATTTTCATTATGGGACTATATTATGCTAAATTCCAGAAAAGAATTTTTTTTGGAACTGATTTGGTATTTTTCATGAAAATAGTTTAGTTACGAACATATGAGTTAAATGTGTTATGTCAAGTAATAAAGTTGGAAGATAGGATTTTATGGCTTGAAAATCTTATATAGGGTATATGTAGATTATTGATAAGGAATTTGATTATTGGTGATGAAATCTTATGAGTATGACATGTTTGAATGATTAAATGCATTATTTGGTAAAGTGTAAACAACTGAAATAAATTATTTATAAGTTTAAGAAGTGATTAAAATATTGTTATAATATTAATGAAATTAGATTATGAGATTATTAAGTGATTGATAACATTGGGATACTCTTGAACCCTGGATAAATTATATTATAAATGTTTAATATTTATCCTTTATCTCATTTGATTGATTCTTTATATCATTGTCATGATCCTCATGCTTATATTGTGTTAAAAGTCATCTGTGGCTTACGTGCATAGATGGACTTGATATGATTATGACCAGGGATTGTTCGGTATAATCATTACCGTAATTGAAAACACGATTATCTTTGGCACGTAGTGCGTGGATAATTCGTGGTCGCGATACTAAAGAATATCCTTGGCCTGTAGTGCAGGGATGATTCGATGATGTAGATTAATTATTGAGCTGAGTCTCAGCAATGAAATATTAATTCATAGATGTGGTAAAAGTCATCTGTGGCTTACGTGCATAGATGGACTTGGTATGATTATGACCATGGATTATTAGGTATAATCATGACCGTAATTGAAAATACGATTATCTTTGGTACGTAGTGCATGGATAATTCGTGGTCGTGATACTATTAAGCTGAGTCTCAATATTATTGATTTTACAGTTGTATATCTTTGACCTGTAGTGCAAAGATGAACTGTTGATTATTGGTTATACAGTTGGCATGTAGTGCAAAAATGAATTGTTAATAAATATCTTTGGCCGTATTGCAAAGATGAATTTAATGTTTTCAACGATAAAGGTATTCAAGGTATCCTCACCTCTTCGTCATACCAGGTACGTACATAAATTTCGAGGGCGAAATTTCATAAGGAGGGGAGATTGTGAGACCTCGAATTTTATGAAATAAAAGTATTCAATTTTTCTATTTTGGTAAATGGTTAAATTGATAAAAGGTTAAAGTTAAAGGTGATATGTGAAAATTTTTCAAAGTAGACAAGTTGTCATAAAATACCCGGTTACTGTTCACTCTAGTATTGTTCACTCGAGTTTTTGGGGTACTTTTTGTGTCAGAGTACTATTCATGAGTTACTATTCACGAGTTACTATTCACGAGTTACTATTCATGAGTTACTATTTACGGGGAATATTTGATTAGTTAAGGAATATTTGTACGACGGTACAATCATTGGTGGACCCCACAACAGAATTATTGTCGAATTGAGAAAACGACAAAAATATTTTATTAAAAATAATGGCGAAAGTTTTACCGTTGATACTGTTGAACTACTTGGTAGTAAAAGTACAGTAATACGTGTGGTTGCATAGTAGCACACAGTATTGATTATTAATGCTTATATGAGAAGTCACTCAGTTTGATTTAATTATTGTCAATTAATAATATGAATTATTTAGCGATAATGAAGTTTTATTTTATTCGTATTATTAACGTAATAAAACAGAAACATCTTTTTATATAAAACAGAATACTTTATTAAAGTTGTTTGTTTTATTAGGCAATAATTAGAATATATTATATTTTATTTAAAAGATTTTGCTTTAAATATGGACCGTCAGATTAAAGTAAATCAATCTGGACCGTTCATGGATTAGTTACTATGCATTCTATTTTCCTATAAATAGAAGCTCATTCCTTCATTATTTTCTTACGAATTCACTGAACTCTTGAGATAGAAACTATAGAGAGAAAGAAGAAGAGTATTTTGCCACTTAACTACTTCTTTATTTCAGTTCTTCTTTAAAACGGTAAGGGGTGTTATTCTTTCTTATTCATGAAGAGAACTTCTGTTATTCCATTCTTTATTATTCTGTTGGAATAACCTGTAAAAGTGGCATACCCTATATATGACCTGTATACGTGGCATACCCTATTCTTGGTGAAATCCTTATGTTATTCCATTCTTTATTATTCTGTTAGAATAACCTGTATGCGTGGTTTACCCTATACTCGGTGGAATGACCTGTATATGCGGTTTACCCAATACTTGGTGATCTTTTTCTGTTGTTCCATTTTTTATTATTATGTTGGAATAACCTGTTTATGCGAAGTACCGCATACTTGGTGAAACTCTTTTATTATTCCGTTCTTTACGATTCTGTCGGAATATCCTGTCGGTGTGAATTTCACCTGACCTGGTTCCATCATTTATTATTTCGCATTTATTATTCTGTCGAAATATCCTGTCGGTGTGAATTTTATCTGACCTGGTTCCATATTTATTACTCCGTATTTATTATTCTGTTGGGAATAACCTGTCTGTGCGGTCTCTATCGCATGCATGGTGAATCCTTCTGTTATTCCATTCTTTATTATTCTGTTAGAATAACCTGTCTATGTGGATTGCCACATGCATGGTGAATGATCCTTTATATTCATTCCTTATTAAATTGTAGAAATGATCTGTATACGTGGATTATCGCATGGCTGGTGAAAATCCATTTGCAGTTTGATATATTATTTATTATACTCATTTGGTTAAAGTTTTGATTTCTATATTCCATGAAATTAGTGGAATATCCTTGATATTTGCGCTTCATCCAGCATCTTTTCATAAAAATATTCTTCTGAGCATTCTTGACTGTTACTTTATAAAGAAGTATCATGTTGACAATTTGGATATTATTAGTTCCAGGATAAACTAATTCTTAAACTTGTTTAATTGAATTCCTATAACATTGTCATCATCCTCATGTTTATTTTATGTTGAAAGTCATCTTTGGCTTACGTGCATAGATGGACTTAGTATGATTATGGCCAGGGATCATTCGGTATAATCATGAACTGTGATGTTATAAGTGATGTGGTAAAAGTCCTCAGTGGCCTGTAATGCATTGATAGACAATTTTTGATATAATTATGACCAGGGATTTTTCGGTATAGTCATGACCATTGATGATTTAATGAATATCCTTGGCCTATAATATAAGGATGATTAGAAGATGTGGTTTATTTATTAAGTTGAGTCTCAGTGATAAAAGTTGATGAAAACCTTTTAAATCATAAAAGATAGTAGATTTTATTCTCTACTTGACTCTTTTAATGGATTGTTAATTCTGTTGCAGTTAAACTTGATGTCTATTGTATTTTATCAGTTTAACATTGTTGAAGACTATTGATAATTTATTCTTCATTATCTTAGTCATAATATTTCTTACTGGGCTAGTTGAGCTCACCCTTTCTTTTAATGTTCTCTTCAGGAAATGAGAATATAGCTGGGACGAGTTAGGAAAAGGAGTGATGGTCCAGAAGATATCATTAGTAGTCCTCACTATTTTGTTAAATAGTGCGACAATAAATGTAATGAGGACTCCTTGAGTATGGATATTTCCTAGATGACAATATTCCTATTAGAACTCTCAGTTTATGTATTGTCGTATGTTACACGACATTTGTATAATTAAGTTTGTATTTGTATTTTGTACCATGTATTTGACGACCCAAGATGGGTGATGTATACCTAATTTTGGGGGCGTCACAGTGCCAACCCTGCTGATCGCCAAACTATTTTGGTTCCCACTTGAACGGTGGTATACGAAGCATTTATCTCTGAACTGTCTTGATGTTGCTCTGAATTGATGCCAATGGTTTAGAATACTGGATCATTCGATACCTTCACCTTGATAGAGATGTACGTTGATGTAGCGCCTTTTCATATGTGTAGATCACGCGTCACCCCTTTTTGAGGTGATTTGGAGTTTTCTTTCGCTGTTGGGGGCAGATGCCCCATTTCCTTGAGCATTTGATTTGGAATCTGGTTGAACAGATGACCTGAATGCCGCTGACATCCCTGCCCAGATTTGAACTTCGGTGTAGAGGCCTCGACTTGTGAGGACTTGACGCAGGTTAACATATTTAATGGTGTAGTTTTCATTCGCTAGACCTTTCGTCATTGGCCTTCTGCTCCGGAGTTAAGAATTTTTTTGAGAAGTTTCCCCTTCTTTCGTAGGGGCACGCTTACATCGCCATGATTTCTTTTAGGAGTTCTCCCCCTTCTTTTGTTGAGAGGCTTATCCCGCCTTAAACTCCTTCCATTCCTTGGAATCGCAAAATGCCCTAGTCCTTTCGCCAGTTGTTGCCGGGGATTCATATGAGAAACTCTCTTTATTGATGAAGTCGCAAGTGAGTAATATCGAAATCGCCATTGAGATGATGATTGACCATGCTGATGGTGCTGACTGGTGCATTTTCCACTTTAGGATGGTTGATAAATGCCCCAGTGTTGAGTTGTCACTGCTTTCGAGATTGCCCCAATCTTGATGTAAGGGACCCAATATCCGGTTATCGCCAATTTTGAAATTGCCCCAGCCTTTCTTGTTTGTCTGGGATAGTTGCTTTGACAGATGAGCTGATAAGACGCCGAGATCGCGAGAGGCTTTTACCTCTGCACCATATGATGAACAGGTATTGGATGTGGGCTTTGATGTTGATAGCTTTTCTGGTAGATATGTCGCTCTAATTGAGAGAGATGACGCTCTAACTTATAGGGATACCGCTGTTGTTGAGCGTGATGACGCTATATCTGCCCGAGATGCAGTGATTGTTGAACGGGATATCACTATATCTGCCCGAGATATCGCATGTAGTTGGCGGTAGATCTATTGGCTCGTGTAGAAACCCTTGGGCAGGAGATCAAAGCGTTACCTCCTTCTTTTGAGAGGGAATCCATGTTGTAATTGATAGCCCGCATATACACTGATTTGTAGATGGGCTTTGTATTTTCCTGCACAGACTAGCTTAGCCATTTTGTCATGTACAGTACACATTGTATATATCAAACAACATTATATATGGCAGAGAAATATATGTTGATTCACTTCCCTTTTAGTTGTGCCTTATTACTTGCTTGATATTTGCTTGTTTCTCCAGGACCTTGTGATCTGGATGTATTCTGAACTCCTCCTTGATGGATGGACAGTGAGATGTCTTAGGATTTTCAGAATGGATCGTCGATCTGTGTGTATTCCCTACCATCTTCGATGTCTTGGGACTGGTTTTTTGTATGTGGTTATGGATAGGAGTGTGTTTGTTTTTGTTTTTTCTGTGGTGAGACCGGACCATAAAAATGGCTACCTACGTACTCCCATGTATTGGGGAGATCAGGTCGATGTAGTTCGCCCTTTGTGTAGGGCGAATTGCAGGTGAAAAGTTTAATCCTATGTACATGATATATTGAAGGTGTGAAAGGTTTAATCCCTGGTGGGATAACCGAAGTTGCATGGAATGAAGTGAAACCAGGCTGCTGGTTTGAAAAGTATGTTTTTTCCTAATGAGCAGATGGGTAAAAAGGAAAGGCGGTATGTAGTGAGGGTTAAAGAACCTGAAATGACTGGTGATTTGATGATCCAAAACCAAGATGTTCGCTTGATGGTAACCTCAGACATAGTACCATTTCATGGTATCCGAATTGATGAGTTGCAGAAATTCATCGCCGTCCATTTTCGGTAATCTGAAAGCGCCTCCTGTCAATACCTCCTTGACAATAAACGGGCCTTCCCAGTCCGGGGAAAATTTTTCTTTAGTCTGAGCTTGGTTGTCAATGATCTTTTTCAAAACCAAGTCATGTTGTTTGAACTGTCGTAGTCAGACTTTTCTGTTATAGGATCTTCTTTACAAGTAGAAGGCCGCTCATTTGTGGGCCACATACTTTCTCATGGATTTCATCCATAGCCTCTGAGCTTGGTCCTCGTCCAAACATCTGAGGAGACATCGTTCTGAACCTCTTTTATAGAGTGCATCTTCGCTCAGGTAGAATTTCATAGCAAGTCGATGGATCTGCCTTTTCTCAGTCGGGCTCGCCTCAGCGGGTATAGATCCATCTTGTAAGTACTTCTTGATGTGTTGATACCAAGGATGCTGGATGGGAGGTAGGTCATCTGATACTTTTCAATGTTATTCCCATAGGCTGGAGCTTTTTGTTGGAAAAATGTATGGGTTGGCATGTCTTCCTTGTCATGTATGTTGATCACGGAGGCCAAGGTTGCTAGCACACTCGCAAAATCATTCCTATTCTAAGGAATGTGGAGGAAGGATTTTTCTTCAAACTCCGAAGCCATCTGTAGAACCTGCCGATGGTAAGGCAACAACTGTAGAACTTGTTGAAGAGCTTTCTTCTTTTTCTTTTTTCTATTTTTTTCTATTTTTTTCTTTTTTTTCTTTTTTTTTCTTTATACATTAGATCGTGGAAAAGAGTCCTATGGCTCACTGATAGGTAACTCCGGCATTGATGAAGCCAAATGACAATCGTCCGTAGCAAAAGGTTCCCCAAGGAGTGATGAAAACAATTTTCTCACGATCTTCCTCAGCAACCACGATTTGATGGTACCTCACAAAGCAATCAGCAAAGGAGTACATGTCGTATCGAGCTGTATTGTCAACAAGTATGTGGATGAATGGAACGGGAAACCTATCTTTGAGGCAAGCTTTATTCAAATCTCTGTAATCCACACAAACTCGCACATCCCTTCCCGGTTTCGGAACGGGGACTATGTTGGATAGCCATTCAGGGTATGTTGACACCATGATGATGCCGGCTTGAAATTGTTTCACAATTTCTTCTTTAACTTTTAACTTCCACTCAGGTTTTAATCGCCCGAGCTTCTGCCTGAGTGGCTTGAATCCCCCTTTGATGGGAAGGCGATGAATGACAATGTCCGTGTATAAACCGACCATGTCTTCGTTAGACCATGCAAACACATCCTGGAATAGAGTCAATAGAGTAACCATGTCATTCCTTTGGTTTGGAGTGAGGTCCGTACCCATCTGGATTTGTTTGGGGTTTTCGCGGTTCAAATGAGGTGGTTTGATCAAGATTTGGCTTCGGTTTGTCTTCGACCCATTCTTTGATCTCCTGAGGTATCTCATAGTCCTCTTATATTTTCATCAAGTTTGAGTCCCACTTTACATCAAAGTTACAGTCCTTGTGGAGAATAGGCACCTCATCAGCAAGTACATGCACATCTAAATTCAGAGTCCTGAAACAAAATATGTTTTCACTTAGTATATAACACTGTTCAATCACATAAAGTGTTAGCCTGTAATGACAAAAGTAACTGCTAATACTGTACAGAAAAAGTAAGCAGTTATTGCTATCTACAAGGTAGAGAGAGTTTCTTCCCTTTTTACCCTCGTCGGCAAATGCAAGGAGCGGTGCTCCAATTGTCGAGGGCAAAGTCTTGGTGGTCTGCAGTGATGGAGGGGCTATCATCAACCTCCTTCTCCCGAATGATGACCATTACGTCTAGGCCATCATCGTCTGGGGTGTATCTGTTTGAGAAGTGTTTGTTTGGGTTTATCAGAGGTTGACCTATCTTAGGTTACTCTCGCGGTTTTTTGGCATGAAGGTTCCCAAATCATCGAAATCTACTTGACGGGAAATTAATCCGGTCTTTCAACTGGAGCGAATTTTGGTGGTGCCTTTCCTGAGCCTCGGAGAATTAGTCTTCTCACGAGTCCAGTAATCAAACATCGACGGGATAGCCTCCTAGTGGAGGGACCACACAACATACATTCACATACATCGCATCTTACCGTATGAAAATGATGACATGTGCGAAGCACTAATATCACAAGCAGTTTATAGTGCGAAGCACTAATATCACAAGCAGTTTATAGTGCGAAGCACTAAGTAAGGAAATGCATTCGTACACATTCATTATAAAATGTAAATACAACATCCATACACAAGCAGATAACAATTTTGAAAAAAATTGTAATAGCGGCTTAAGTCCTCTTACTGGAGTCCCCAGCAGAGTCGCCACCTGTCGACGTCGGGATTTTTAATTGTCCCTTTCCGTTACTTGTTCTTTGGTGTTTTCATTTTAGGTGAGATTTGTCTGAAAAAATAAGTGAAAAAAGTCCGACATGTATAATGTCGACGATGGACTGTTACGAGTCGCCAGTTGGTTTTTTAACTGGTTGTACCAACACAACCGAGAAAAGGTTTGCACATTGACCCAGTGATGTGACACTGCTAAACGGGTCGGTGAAACCGAGATTCATTAGGGTCCGAGGACTTGGTTATGCGGAGGGAAGGTGTTAGGCACCCCCCGACATCCATGTTACCACGGTGACCGCCTCTTTTCAAGAAATTATTATCTAAATGTGTGTGTGTGTGGGTCAATGTGCTGTTATTTGGAAGTAGTGCGAGGCCTCGTTCGCACCTATATACACAGGGTTTGAATTTTATGTAAAAATTCAATTTTAAGCAAGATATGGCAGTGATGTTTTATAAAAGAGGTTTTTCAAACCCTGATGCTCAATAGTGATTGAGACCTTTTACACTCCAATTTTATTCCATATTCGGCTGGATTGATTTTATTTTACAGATGCGAGGCATCTGTATGAAAATAATGTACAAAAAGGTGCTGAATTCCTCATGGGTATGAAAACCATCTGAGGAAATCCAAATAATCACAGATAAATTTACAAGCTGCTTACAGCTGAGAAGGTCCATCACGAGAACCGAATCTAGATTCAGGGGACTGAACCTGTGATCACATGATTCCTAGGCTCACATGATGCCGCAATTGATATACACGCAATAAGTATGTATATATATAAGGCTGTAAATATATATATACAGACATGATCACCAACCACGAAGCACCTCCATGGGGGATCAGAAATATAAATAAAGCTGTAAAAGCTCTCAACCGCCACGGAGGAAACTCCAGGCGGGACGAAATGTACAGAAAGCTATAAAAACGGTCAACCACCATGAAGTAAACTCCAGGTGAGAAGCTGCTTACAGCTGAGAAGGTCCATCACGGGAACCGAATCTAGATTCAGGGGGCTGAACCTGTGATCACATGATTCCTAGGCTCACATGATGCCGCAATTGATATACACGCAGTAAGCATGTATATATATAAATGCTGTAAATATATATATATACAGACATGATCACCAACCACGAAGCACCTCCATGGGGGATCAGAAATATAAATAAAGCTGTAAAAGCTCTCAACCGCCACGGAGGAAACTCCAGACGGGACGAAATGTACAGAAAGCTATAAAAACGGTCAACCACCATGAAGTAAACTCCAGGTGGGACGAAATGTATATATATATATATATATATATATATATATATATATATATATATATATATATATAAAAGCATGTAAACGCACCGGATATAAAATCCAAGCTCATCAGACAAAGTCCAACAACAGTTAATATATTATATATATATATATAAGTATATATATATTAAAGCAGTAAACGCACCGGATGTGAAATCCAGGCTCATCGAACAGAGTTCGACCACAGTTCATATATATAAGTGTAGATATATAGGAAAGCAAGTAAACGCACCAAACCGAAGTTTAGGCTCATCGAACAAAGTTCGACACACAGTTAATATATATATTAAAGCGGTAAACGCTCCAGACCGAAGTCTAGGCTCATCGAACAAAGTTCGACACACAGTTCATATATATAAATATATATATAGAAAAGCAAATAAACGCTCCAGACCGAAGTCTAGGCTCAATCGAGGCATAACTCGATGATGTTAGTCAATATATATATATATATATATATATATATATATATATATATATATATGTATACAGACTGGAATGAAACCACGGGCCGAAGTCCAGGCAAAAGCAAGCAACACGACTCTCAACGTGTAGAAGAGTGTGTGCAAAGATGAAGAGAAAGACTCTAAAGTGTGTGAGAAGGCTTACAACTGACTGCTAAAAAAGGCTTCTATATCTTTAGGGTGGATAAACACTGGCTTTTGTGGGTACAAAAGAGCTATATATGAGCTCACAGGTGTTTAAAATGAGAAAGTACACTGCACGGTGTGAGTGCAGAGCAAATTGGGCAGGGCTTTCTCGCCGTTTTCTCTTGTAAAATCAGCACCCCAAGCCCTCTATTTATAGGCATTTTAGCCGCAGGTGTACCTGCTACTGCCCGGGGTGCCCCGGGCAGTGTGGGTCCCGCCGTGTCGAAGTACGTACACTCGGACAACGCGCTGTTCGCTCGGTACCTCATAACTTTCAATCCGAGAGTCCGATGGAAGCGTGTCATACCATTCCAGAAAGCTCTTTCCGAGAGCTACACAATGATATAAGATTTGCCCTTTTTTGATTCCAAGAAGATGGGTCCATGACCAAAATGGCATTTCCGGGTTTCCGTCAGGCTGTCCGTTGAGTCGTTTTGCGTAGTTTGCGCTCAGAAGTTAAGATATGGTTCTTGTGGGACTTATATTGAAGCATTTTGAGTTGAAATGAGTGTATTTGATTTGAAGTGAAGTTGAGTTGGCAAAATGATGATTTTGCCCCTCCCGGGGTTATCTCCGGTGTTCGCGCAGTTGTAGCAGTCTTTTTCTCAAGGTTATCTCTAAGGTTGACTTTATGTTGACTTTGACTGTCCTCAGGGTTATCTCTGAGGTTGGCTTGACCTCCTAGGGCTATCTCTAGGCTTTGATCTTGATCCCCCGAGGATATCTCCAGGGCTGAAACTGACTTTTTCGGGGTTATCTCCGGGGTTGGAACCTAATTTCTCGTGGTTATCTCCGGGGTTGGAAACTAGATCTCCCGAGGCTATCTCTGGGGTTGGAATTGATGTTGTGATCCTCCAGGGTTATCCCTAGAGTGTGAAAAAGATGTTTTTGGTCCTCCTGCATAGTTAATAACAGGAAAAGAAAATTTCGAGTGTTTACACGACCGTAACGTGGAACTTCAGGATACCGTCGAGGAGTTGTAAGAGATAGTAGCTGAACAACAAACTGCAATGACACAGAAGGACGACGAGATCCAAGATCATGAGGACCGACTGACTAATGTCGAAGAGAAGCTAGTACAAACTGAAGGAGAGAAAGAACAATTGATCGAGGTGATCGCAGAACTGAAGAACAAACTGAAGGAAGAAGCTACTAAGAGAGCAAGAGCTGAAGACGCATACGAAGAAGCTTATCAATGAACCGGGATATCTATAAGAGTCGCGCAATCAAAGAGGATGAAGATGGAGGAGATGGATAAAGTATTCAATACCATGATCAATCGAGCTCAAGATCGGGTCATGGGTTATCTAATTCAGTTCGAGACTCTGCCATCGTACGTGTTAGATCATCGAACAATGTTCCGGGTTATGGAAGAAGAGCGTCGAAAGGCTACGGAGTATCTTAATAGGGTAGGGAATGTATATGATTAATAAAATGTTAAATAATATGTGTTAATCCCTAGTGTTATGTAACCAAGGGATATGATCATGATGATGTTATCTTGAAACTTTTGTAGTTCAGGAAGGTTATGTAAATAGTAGTGATGCTATTGTTTTATCTTTTCAAAGAGATTATGAATAAATAAAAGTTGTTATTCAAAGTGTTATGTGTTATGTGGTTATTTCTTTTATGGAGGCAAGTTCAGTAGAAAATACTTAAAGAAGTTGAGTAATAATCTAATGAGTGTATGTTTTAATAGAAAATGCCTCCCAGACGACAACCACTACTGAAGGAACCAATAACGACAATGTTGATGTTAACCCCATTCAACAATTAGTGACATTACTGACAGGAGCGTTGCAGAATCAACCACAGAACCAAGGAACAACGTTTAAGGATTTCAAGGCGGTTGGACCACCTGAATTCCGTGGGTCTATGAATCCAGTCGAGGCACAGACCTGGATTATGGAGATTGAAAAGGTGTTTGATATCGCTAGGGTAGGGGATGACCAGAAGACTGCTTTTGCAACATTCATGTTGAAAGCAGAAGCTAGTTATTGGTGGCAGGCCAATAAAACCCGGGAAGGACCAAGAGTGATGACTTAGGATATGTTTAAGGAGATATTCTTTGAGACCTATTTTCCAGAGAGTTCGAAGAGTCAGCTGGAGGTTCAATTTTTAGAACTAAAGCAGGGAATGACGATATCTGAGTATGCCGCGAAATTCAACGAGTTGGTGAGGTTTGTGCCATACCAAGTCAGTATAGATGAATGCAAAGCGAATAGGTTTGAATAGGGATTGAAGCCCTGGCTGTACAGTAGGGTCTCCCTGTTCCAGCTAAAGACATTTACAGCAGTGATGGGGAAGGCAGTGCTCACTGAAGGTGGAGGCGAAGCAGTGACAAAGTTCAATCAGGAACAAAAAAAGAAGAAGAATGAAGTGGAGAATAAGAATGGTAATGGAGGTAGTGAAAATGGCAACAACAATTTAAAGAAGAAGTGGAATGGAAACGTGGGAGCTGGAAACCATCAGGGAAACCAGCAAAATAAGAAGTTTGAAGCATGTGCTACATGTAAGAAGTTTCACAAGGGAGTGTGTTTGATAGGGAAACGAGTATGCTTCAACTATGGCCAGGAGGGTCACATCGCCCCAAATTGCACTCAACCTAAGAAGAACGTGTGCTTCACGTGCGGTTCCAAGGATCACTTCGCTCGTGAATGCCCAAAGAAGAAAGTTGGGGAAACAACAAGAAGCAACGGAGGCAGCAGTGGAGGTGCATGGGCCATTGCTGGACCTACAGCGTCAAACAAACCCACAGCCAGAACCTTCAACATGACTGTGCAAGATGCTGTGCAATCAAAAGATGTGGTGTCAGGTATTATCCCAATCAATGATATTGATGCTTATGCATTATTTGATTCGGGTGCTACTTGCTTGTTTATATCTGATGAATTTGCTAAGAGGTTAAGATTGCCTAGAGAAGAACTGAATTTCCCTTTGAACATAAAAATTGCGAATAGGGAAGTAATTCCTGTTAGGTTCGTTTACAAGAAATGTAGGGTGAACATTAAGGGGAATATCATGATGGTAGATTTAATCCCGATTAGACTTAGAGAGTTTGATGTTATTTTAGGAATGGATTGGCTGTTTAAATATGGAGCAGTAATTGATTGCCAAAAGAAGTGTGTAAACCTTATGACTCCGTCAAAGGTAGTTTTCCATGGTAGCAAATCGCCTAGACAAATGAAATGTGTGACGATTATGCTGGCCAAGAAGTTGTTGAGTCAAGGTTGTGTAGGTTATTTAGCTCACATAGTCGATACTCAGAAAAAGAGTGTGAAACTGGAAGAGATACCAGTGGTGAGGGAATTTGAGGATGTGTTTCCGAAGGATTTGCTAGGACTTTCGCCTGACAGGGAGATTGAGTTCATGATCGACTTAGAGCCAGGAACTGCCCCGATATTGAAGGCCCCGTACAGAATGGCTCCGGTAGAGATGAAGGAACTAATGGTAAAACTGCAAGAGCTGCTAATCAAGAAGTATATTCAACTAAGCGTATCACCGTGAGGAGCGCCAGTATTATTCATGAAGAAGAAGGATGGATCGATGCGTCTTTGCATTGATTATAGGGAATTAAACAAAGTCACTATTAAGAATAGGTATCCGTTGCCTAGAATAGATGACTTGTTTGATCAGTTGAAGGGTGCTAAATACTTCTCAAAAATAGATTTGAGAAGTGGGTATCACCAATTGAAGGTAAGGAAGGAGGATATATCGAGAACGACATTCAGAACTCAGTATGGACATTACGAGTTTCTGGTGATGTCTTTTGGTTTAACAAACGCCCCTGCTGCGTTCATGGATTTGATGAACATGGTGTTTAAACCATTCTTAGACAAGTTCGTAGTGGTATTTATCGACGATATCCTGGTGTATTCCAAAACTTAAGAAGAACACGTGGAACATTTACGTTTGACATTGGAGACACTAAGAAAGGAAAAGTTGTACGCGAAATTCTCTAAGTGTGAATTTTGGCTTGATCGTGTACAATTTTTGGCTCATGTGATTGACAAAGATGGGATTTCAGTGGATCTATCAAAAGTTGAAGCTGTAATCAATTGGGAACAACCAAGGACACCTTCGGAGGTGAGGAATTTCTTGGGATTGACCGGTTATTATAGAAGATTTATTCAAGATTTTTCTAAGATAGCTACGCCGTTGACAAATTTGACAAGGAAAGCTGTGAAATTTGTTTAGACGGAGAAATGTGAAGAAAGTTTCCAGGACTTGAAGAAGAAGCTGAGTGTGGCACCTGTGTTAACCCCACCGGATAATACAGGAAACTTTGTGGTGTATAATGATGCCTCACACAAAGGATTGGGTTGTGTTCTTATGCAGAACGGCAAAGTTATTGCATATGCATCAAGACAACTAAAGGATTATGAAAAAGGGTATCCGACTCATGATTTGGAATTAGCTGCAGTAGTATTTGCTCTGAAGATATGGAGACACTATCTTTATGAAGAGAAATGTGAGATTTACACAGACCATAAGAGTCTGAAGTATATTTTCACTCAGAAGGACCTGAACATGCGTCAGAGAAGATGGATGGAATTGATAAAAGATTACGATTGTGAGATCTTTTATCATCCAGGTAAAGCGAATGTGGTCACAGATGCTTTGAGCAGGAAAGGTTGAGAAAAGTTGATGCTGATAACCACTCAGGAGGACATCATTTCAGCTATGGAAAGGTTAGAGCTGGAAATCAAATTTCCACAGGAATCCGATGAACGACTATTCCAGATAGAAGCTGGTCCAACTTTAGTGGACAAGGTGAAGAAAGCTCAAATAGAGGATGAAGAATGCAGAAAAATAAAGGAAGGTGTGAACAAAGGTAAAGAAGTGAAATACAAGATTGATACCGAGGGATTACTACGGTTCGAGGGAAGAATTTGGGTTCCAGCAGCACCAGAGATTAAAGAAGAAATTTTGACCGAAACTCATAGTTCAAGATACTCGATTCATCCGGGAAGTACGAAGATGTATCAAGATTTACGCCGACATTTTTGGTGGCCAAATATGAAAAGGGACGTTGCAGAATGCGTGGCGAAATGTTTGACATGTCAAAGAGTAAAGGCCGAACATCAAAGACCAGCGGACTACTTCAACCGTTAGAAATACCAGAATGGAAGTGGGAACACATCACAATAGATTTTGTGGTGGGTCTTCTAACTACTCAGAGAGGATGCGATGCGATTTGGGTGATAGTGGACAGACTGACAAAATCAGCGCACTTTTTACCAATAAAGATTAGGTTCAATCTTGATTAGTTGGCAAGGTTGTACGTTAAAGAGATCGTTTCGAGACATGGAGTGCCAGTGTCAATTGTGTCAGATAGAAATCCGTGATTCACGTCAAATTTCTGGAAGAGACTACAGGAATGTATGGGAACACAGTTGCGAATGAGCACGGCTTATCATCCACAAACCGATGGCCAAAGCGAACGAACGATTCAGACATTGGAAGATATGCTGAGAGCATGCGTCATGGATTTCAAAGGTAGCTGGGAAGAACATTTACCATTGGTGGAATTCGCCTACAATAATAGTAATCACGCGAGCATCGGCATGCCGCCTTACTAAGCTTTATACGACAGAAAATGCAGAACTCCACTGTGCTGGGATGAAGTCGGTAAATGTCAACTGCTAGGACCAGAACTGGTACAACAAACTGCTAAGGTTATCAAACTCATCAGGACAAGATTGGTAGCAGCTCAAGACTGACATAAGAAGTATGCTGATCAACGCAGACAAGATCATGCATTCGACGTAAGAAAATATGTATTCCTAAAAGTTTCTCCTTGGAAGGAGAAAATTCGTTTCGGTAAGAAGGGAAAGCTAAGCCCAAGGTTTATTGGACCCTTCGAAGTGCTGCAAAGAGTTGGAGAGGTAGCTTACGAGGTAGCTCTACCTCCAGAGTTAGAAAACATTCATAATGTTTTTCATATTTCGGTGTTACGACCATATAAGCCCGATTACAAGCATGTGATCGAGTACGAACAGTTGTAGTTCGAGAAAGATTTGTCTTATGAAGAGATTCCTATCCATATAGTTGACAGGAAATAACAAGTGCTCAGGAATAAAGTGATACATTCTGTGAAGGTGATATGGAGGAACCACAATGCTAAAGAAGCAACGTGGGAACTCGAAGAGAAAATGATGAAAGATTACCCTGAGTTATTTGTTTAATCTGTGTCTTCGATTCTGGGGACAAAATCTTTGTAAGTAGGGAAGAATGTAACGAATGAGTTGTTTGAGTTGTGATTCTGAGGACAGAATCCTTGTAAGGAGGGAATGATGTAACATTCCAGATTTTAATTGTAATTCTAAATATTTATTGAATTATATAAATATTTAATGGATGTGTTTATCATTGAATAAATATTTATTTAGTTTGATTTGAGTTGATTGATTAATTATTTGTTAAATAAATAATTAAAAAGTTAATAAATTAATTGTTATGGGTTAATATTTTAATTTAATTTAGTAATTAAGTTAGAGAGTTTATAATTATTAAATAAATTATTATATTTTAATTTTTATTTGTGATTTAAAATGAAGTGTTAGTTGATTAAATAAAGTTATAATTATAAAGGAAATTATAATTATGTGGTATTGATTTATGGGTTAAAGTAATTTAATAAATCGTTATTAGAATTAATTTAATTGATTATTGAAAATTTAATTAAAATAAAAGTGTGACTAATAACCTTACTATAAAGGAGTTGTTAAAATAAATTAAAGGAGTATAATTGTGTTTTACCAAACAAGGTATAATGATTAATTGATTTATTTGAATTAGGTTTACCAAACAAGGAGTAAGAGTTAATGGGTTATTTGTTTTAGTTAGCTAGCCAAATAAGCCTTATGGCTTTTGATTTTCAAAACTACATAACTGATATCAGTTATATCTATAGTTATATTATATAATTAATATATATATTATTACTATTATACGTTATATTCTAGTACGTAAGTTAGAATAGAGTTAAGAAGAAAAGAGGAGAAGAAGAAGATTACAGAGAAAAGTTTAGAGAGAATTCTAGTGAGTATTTGAGAAAAGAAATTTGGAAAAGAAGCTTGAGAATCAAAGGTAGCCATCATCTTCTTCTAAATTAAGGTATCGTCTTGCTTTTATTTTTCTAAAAGTTTTATTTGTCTTTTTCTTCCAAAAGTTCTCTGTAAAAATCTTTATAGAAGATGAATTGCTTTTGTATATGATTTTGTATGATAAATTATTTGCTATAAGTTATGTTTAATAAGTTATATATATGATTAGTCAATTAATTCATGATTGTATGTATGTAATTTGTAAAGAAACCCATATTACAATGTGTTTATATGAAAATATATGAATATGACTTAGTTTAAAAAAAAATTAAGGTTTAACTAGTTGTTTAATTCATAAATTAGCGATTTAATTTGAAAGAGGATGAATAAACATAAACATGATATTTTGAATTAACTGTTTTGATTAAAAAACAAAGTTACAGTGATGATTTTCATTAAAAATGTCAAAAAAAGAAGTTTTATCAAAAACAGTGAAATTGGGTTTTGTAAATTCAATGTTTATGTTGTTTTATGGGTAGAATCATGTTAAGAGTCTTTGAATTATGTTTACATGAAGTCTATGCATGTTAATTAGGTTGTTAGAAAGGAGCTTGTTGGCCAAATTGGCTTTTTGTTCATACTGTTGCCGAGGCTGTCACCCAGAACTAGAGTTTGGCGCCGCAGCGCGGCCCATCATTATAAGTTTCGTGCTGCAGCGCCAATCGTTGGCCTGTGTCTCGCGCCGCAGCACTAGTGCAGCACTGGTCCACAGTGTAAACTGTGGCGCCGCAGTGCGAGTTAGCAGAATGGTCAGGCAGTGTAATTTATTTACATAAAGTCTAAAAATGTTGTTATGCGTTAATAGTAGGAATGTTAAATTGTGATTTCTGTAGTCCTATACTAAGAATGAACATGTATTAACGATTAACTAGTTTTATGATTAATGTAATTTGATTATGTGATTAAAAATCAAATTTTACATAATGTATGTATTTAGTTATATATAATGTGTAGTGACTAATTATATCATGATGACATATATATAGGGTATTGTGATTCAAGTTAATTTGGTATAGCTTTTACGCAAGGCAAGTCTTCTAACTCCATACTTTCGTTGAGTTAGTTTGTTATGTTTATGCAAGTGTTCTAAATCCATTGTTTCGTTGAGCAAGTTATTTTTCTAATTAAATTACAATTTCGCAAGCTCTTGTATCTAGTTTGTTCATGATAATGCAAGTTATTCTTGTTTTTAACTTGTTAATTAGCATGCAAGCTTATATAATCTGATATATTAATGCTGAATAGCTTTTATTTTTCAAATCACTATTCGTTATGCATGCTTAATATTCAATGTTAATTAACCTTGGCTTAATATTGTTCAAAGCAAGGGATGCTATAGTTATTCAATAATTATGCTCTTAGATTATTCCTAAAGCATAACTTATATATACAATGATTAATTCACTTGTGATTTATTCCATAGCATAATGTGATTACCCTTTTATTCAACTAATCCTTGGTCGATGTTTGTTGAATTCCAAATAATTTGAAATGTATCCAAACCAAACCTACTTTGGTGCGGACTTGTAAATCTAAATACTGAGATGAACAACTCTTTTTTTAGAGGTTTACGCTTAGCGTTGAAATGTTTGTGCACAATACATTGTACGAAGGGTTGATCCCCCTGAGTACGTGGAGTCCTTATAGTCTTATGACTGTTAAAGTTTAAGTTGAAAGATTACTTATAACTGTGGACATAGTTCGTGATCATTAGACCCTCAGTTGTATATTTCAGAATGTTAATAGAATATATTGTTCAGTTCTATTGAGCTTATTAGTTGGCAAACGTTATAAGATTTTATTCATTGTTATTTCAAGTGAGATTTGTTTGCTCACTCTTGCTTATATAATTATTACATCTAAAGATGAGAAGGTAGATGTACCTAGCACCAGTAAGGGAAAAGGAAAGATGAACAAGTATTGAAGACTTCTAATATGTTGACAGTTATTTATCAGATTTTAATTTGATTGATGTAATGAAGTATTTATTTAATTTACGCATTTGAATGATTGTAGTTAAATGTTAGATAACCTGAGAGATTTTATTTATGTAATCCCTTAAGGGAAGGTTTATTATTCAATTTTTATTATGATTGGGTGGTTAGATATGAATGATTTGATTAAGTGAACACCGAATCTTGAGGTAATGATGTATCGATATTTGGGGGTGTCACAATGATTATGACTAGGAATTATGTATTGGTATAATTATGACCTTTAATGTTATAGATAAAGGTTTGTGGTGAAAGTCTCTTTGGCCCGCAGTGCATAAATGGACAAGTGTATGCCATGATCATGATTACTGGTGATACAAACGATTATCTTTGGCCCGTAGTGCATAGATAATTCGTTGATTGGTATTATAGGGATAAAATATTGATGATAGACTTTTAAATCATAGAAGATAGTAGACATCATGCTCTACTTGACTCTTCTAATGGATTGTTGTTTTCGATGCAGTTGTTGATCTAAAACTTGTTATTTATTGTATTATATCAGATTTTTTCCTGTTGAGAACTAAGGATAATTTGTTTTATATTATCTTAGTCATAATATTCTTTACTGGGCTAGTTGAGCTCACCCTTTTCCTTTTGGTTCCATTGTTCTGCTTAGGAAGCGATAATGTCGCTGGGACTTGTCGGGGAGTGGAGTAATGGTCCAAGATGGTTATTATAGTAGTCCTCACTATTTTAAAATAGTGTGACAATAATTGTAATGAGGAATTTATTTGAGTTTGGATATTGTCTACAAGACAATATTTATATTAAAACTCACATCTTATGTTTTGTTGTATTTTGCACGACAATTAATAGTTGTATAAATGAAGGTTATATTTGAATTATGTACCATGTATTTGGTGACTCAGAATAGGTTATGTGAACCTATTTTGGGGGCGCCACAGTGGTATCAAAGCTTAGGGATATGATCTCTAGTGGAGATCTGAGATTAGAATTTGGGAGGGGAGAGACGAGTAAATCCTTCGCTAGTGTGTCATACCTAAGCTTATTTGTTATTTGATTGGTCGGTCGAAATATAGGAATAATATGTGGCATGTCAATTTTCTTTAATTAACCATTGTCTTGTGGCAGTATTTGGGAATGACATCTGAAAATTTTGAGATAAGCAATTGAGCACATGAGACCGTTGAGACACCGCCAATCAATAACCAAAATAATATGCATTAGGAAGGTAATAATCCTCTTGTAAACAACAACACTGACCAAATGATGAATGATGGGATGTTTAGGAGCTTTCTACAATTCATGCAACACCAAACGAGAGATACTCCTGTTTAAAATGCAGGTGGAAACAATGGTAACTCACGGTTGGTTACTGCTAAGCAATTCAGGGAGTTGGGATCGCTGTAGTTTTTGGGAAAGCCAGAGCCACTTAAGGCAGAAGCATGGATTAAGCATATCACCAAGATATTTGATGTATTGGGATGAACAGAGGAGCAAAAGGTTCTCTTTGCCCCCTTTATGTTGCGTGGAGAGGCAAATTATTGGTGAAAATCTGTAAAACGTACTCATCTTTCCACACTTAAGATGTCTTGGGAGAAGTTTCAGGAGTTGTTCAACGACAAGTATTTTTCAGAAATTATTCGTCACATGAAGGAGGTGAAATTCATCAAACTGGAACATAACAATATGACTGTATCATAATACGAGACCAAGTTTGCAGAGTTATCCCGGTTTGCATCCTATTTGGTGGATAATGAGGAGCGAATGACACGAATGTAAGACCCCGAATTTTATGAAATGAAAGTATTCAATTTTCTTATAATTATTATTCTATTTAGTAAATGGTTAAATTGATAAAAGGTTAAAGTTAAGGGTGATATGTAAAATTTTTTCAAAGTAAGCAAGTTAACATAAAATATTCGTTTGGTCGGGGAATATCCGTACGATGACACAATCTTTGGTGGATCCCACAACGGAATAACTATTGAATTTAGAAAGCGACAGAAATAACCTTTTTATAAAAATAACGACAAGAATTTTACCGTTAAACTGTTGAAATAATAGGTGATAAAAGTACAGTAATACACGTGGTTGCATAGTAGCACACAGTATTGTACAATATCTTTGATTATTGATGCTTACGTGAGAAGTCACTCAGTTTTATTCAATTATTGCCACAGTAATTGTTGCATAGTATATCACGTTATTGATTCAAATATTGTCACAATATTTTATATTATTAAATTAATAATTGAGATGACAAAGTTATTCATATTATTATTTGCATTATTGACGATGTCTAGAAAGTTCTGTCGAGAAAAGGGGTTTGGTCACCTAATTGCACGCTAATAAGGAGAAGTCCTTATCGGAAAGCCCCTCTTTCTTAGGAATGATCTGATTCTTAATATTGTGAGTTATAATATCAATGATGAATGTTATTAAAAATTTATTTTGTGAAGCCAAGTGAATTGAGATAAATAGAGGGGTATTTTATAAAATATTTGTTATAAATTTGGTTTATTATATGAACCCCCATTTACCCATTTTTTAAAATTATCGGCAAAAAGTTATCTTAGTTTTGTTTTATATATATATATATATATATATATATATATATATATATATATATAAAATATAAGTTTTATTTTTTATGTAAAATATAATATATTATATTTTATTATTTGCATAGTGTTGAATAGTACTGCATAGTAGAACATAGTGCTGCATAGTAAAATTAATTTTTTTTTCAGCCGACGCTCGTGAATTCGTTCGAATTTTTACTTGCAATCCGTAATTTTTCCATTACTGTGCATCCAAATAGTATCCTGTCATTCTCCTATAAATAGGATGCTCAATTTAGAAAAGAAAATCACACCAGCATCAGAGAATTCTTCTTCTATAATATTGAGCGTTTTTCTTTAGAGTTTAAGGAAGTTTTGAGTGTAGAAAATAATATAAGTTTTTATCAAGAATATCTCCGCTATACTAGTCGGAATTACTTTCCTTTTAAGGTAAGAGGTATTACTTATTTCATATTCGCTTATGATATTATTTTTCGTATTCGTAAATAATTTTATTTTCGTTCAATATTCGTAAGGAATATTATTTTCGTTCAATATTCGCAAGGAATATTATCTTCGTTCAATATTCGCAAGGTATATTATTTTCGTTCAACCGTTGTAAGAGATATATTTTTGTTCAATATTCGTTAGAAATCATATTTTCTTCCATACTCTGTAGTATGTAAGTAATATTATTTCATTTCAGATTCCGAATTCTACACTTATTTTGTTAAGTATTGCTTCTATACTCCTTGAAATTAGTAGAATATCCTTAAAATTTGCGCTTCATCTAGAATCGTTTCAAAAGGATATTTTTCTGAACATTCTTGTTAAATTTTAAGCTTTTCATGCCGGAGTACTATTCATGGGTACTATTCATACGTATGACACTATTCATACGTACGGTACTATTCATACGTACGACACTATTCATAAAATACTATTCATGAGATACTATTCACAGGGTACTATTCATGACGAAAAATTAATTCTTTTATGTCCAAATTATTTTTGATACGTGAATATTATTCTTGAATTTTACTCCACAAAACAGTTATCATGTTGACAATTTGGACATTTTTTTGAACTCTGGATAAATTTAAAGTCTTTAATATTTATCCTTGATTTCGTTTTGATTGATGCTTATATCATTGTCATCATCCTCATGCTTATATTGTGATAAAAGTCATCTTTGGCTCGTAGTGCATAGATGAACTATTGATTGGTATGATTATGACTATGTATCGGTATAATCATGACCTGTAATGTTACAAATGATGTGGTAAAAGTCTTTATTGGCCCGTAGTGCATTGATGGACAATTGTTGACATGATCATGACCATTCATGATAATAACGAATATCCTTGGCCCGTAGTGCATGGATGATTCGTGGATGTGATAATAATGAATATCCTTGGCCCGTAGTGCATGAATAATTCAGTGATGTGGATTATTTATTGAGCTGAGTCTCAGTGATAAAATTGATGATAAACTTTTAAATCATAGAAGATAGTAGATATCATGCTCTACTTGACTCTTCTAATGGATTGTTTGTTCCGCTGCAGTTAAATTTGTTGTCTATTGTATTCTATCAGTTTAACACTGTTGAAGGCTAACGATAATTTATTTTGTATTATCTTAGTCATTATATTCTTTACTGGGCTAGTTGAGCTCATCCTTTGCTTTCATTGTTCTCTTCAAGAAATGAGAATATAGCTGGGACTAGTCGGGAATGGAGTGATGGTCCGAGATGATGGCTATAGTAGTCCTCACTATTTTATAAAATAGTATGATAATAATTGTAACAAGGACTCTATTTGAGTTTGGATATTGTCTATGAGATAATATTCGTGTTAAAACTCTCAGCTACGTTTTGTTGTATTGTATAAATGAAGTTTATATTTGACTTCTGTACCATATATTTGACGACTCAGAATGGGTGATGTATACCTATTTTGGGGGCATCACAACGAATGTTTCTGAGAGGTTTGAAACCTAAAATTCGTCAATACCTCATTTCTCATAAACTTTGTTTCTATTCAGATGTTGTGAATATGACTTAATTATTGCAGCGAGATAATGAGACTTTTTAATTAAAAGACAACAATCGACAACATGATAATAGTTGTACTAGTGGCAACAATCATCGAAGCAGTGATAACTAACGTGGAGGAAATTATCATTCCTGAAATGGTAACCACTTCGGTGGTAATCCTGGCCAAGATAATAGAAGAAATGAGTCAAGTGGAAATTTCAAAAAGAGAAGATTCAACAATGACAGAAATACTTTGGCACCAGCACCAACACCAGCACCAGCAACCGTTTCTAAGGGAAGAGAACGACCACCAGTTAGATGCTACAGATGCGGAGAGGAGAGACACATCAGTCCAAACTATACACAGCCTTTTAATGTATGTTCAGTTGCGGAAAGGACGGTCACATAGCTCGATTTTATCCTGTAGCGAAGTCAAGCCCAGTTGAGACGGTGACACCAAAGGCTTTCCCGGACAAGTCAAAGTCGGTGGTTCAATGGAGAGCGTTTGTTGTGACTTTCCAAAAAGCGAGGAATTTGAATGAAGTTATCACGTGTAAGCTAATCATAAACTCTTGCGAAATCTATAACTTATTAAATATCGGTTCTACCCATTTTTTTATTTCACCTGCTTGTTCTCAACGTTTGAACTTGACTCCTAAGAAATTAGATTTTGACTTATCTATTGAAACTCCATTAAGAGAAACCTTCATTACATCTACTATTTATAAATCTTGTTAAATTCAAATCGGCACTCTTACATTACCAGTTGATCTCATCTATTTGAAAATACTTGCATTTGATGTGATTTTAGGAATTGATTGGTTAACTACTCATCATGCTAAAATTGATTATTTTCATAAGGTCGTTAGTTTTCATATTCCTAGCCAACCTGTCATGCAAATTCAAGCAACTAAATCACTAAAGTCAACCACTGTCATATCAAGCCATAAAGTCATTCGTTTATTAAAACACAGATGTCAAGCTTTCTTAGCCCATGTCACAGATTTAAACAAAAATGCGTCAGATTTGAATGATAATTCTATTGTTAATAAGTTTCCTGACGTATTTCCTGAAGAACTTCCTGGCCTACCCCTAGAGCGTGAAATCGAATTTTGTATTGACCTTGAACCCGATACAAAATCTATTTCCATAACCCCATATCAAATGACTCCTATTGAACTTTAGGTGTTAAAAATCCAACTACAGGAACTGTTAGACATTGGTTTCGTCCGTCCTAGTACATCTCGTTGGAGTGCTCCTGTTTTATTCGTAAAGAAGAAAGATGGGAGTAGGTGCCTTTGCATTGACTATCGGGAGTGGAGCCATATCACCATTAAAAATAGGTACTCGTTACCTCGCATTGATGACCTGTTTGACCAGTTACAAGGTGCTAAATTCTTCTCAAAGATCGATATATGTTCCGAATATAATCAGTTAAAGATTAAAACTGATGACATTCCAAAGACTGTCTTTAAAACTCGATATGAGCATTACGAATTTCTAGTTATGTCTTTAGGATTGACCAATGCCCATGTTGCATTCATGGACATGATGAACTGAATATTCAAAAAAATATTTGGATCATTTCTTGGTTGTCTTTATTGATGACATCCTAATATACTCCAAAAGTCTCAAATATTTCTTCACCTAGAACGAACTTAACATGCGCCAAAGATATTGGCTCGAGCTGTTGAAAGATTACGACTATGCCATTCAATACCATCATGGAAAAGCGAACATGGTAGCTGACGCGATCATATGCGGGTACAAGTACGATATTGTCAACACAAAGGCCAATTTTATATGACTTGCAAAGGATGGATATATATTTAAAGAATTCAAGGACCCACGTGAAAATGATAAATATACGAGTAAAACTGACTTTAATCGATAAAGTTAGAGTTGCTCAAGCAACAAACCTAGAGTTGGTACGCATGACTACGGAAAATATTCAAATGATCCAGCAACGTATATAAACCTCACAAGATCGACAATAGAGTTATGCAGATCTTCATCGAAGGGACGCAGAATTTAATGTTAGAGATCATGTATTGTTACGTGTTGCTCCATGGAAAGGAGTTAATGTAAGACCCCAACTTTTTATGAATAAATATTTAATTTTCACTAAATATTATTTTGAATAATAAGTTATGATTTGATATAATGGTATAGTTATGAATGATATATGCAAATTTTGTAAAGTAAGCAAATTGTTAAAAAATATTCGTTTGGTCGGAGAATATTCTTTTTATCGGGGAATATCTATATGACGGCACAATCATTGGTGGACTCCACATAACGGAATAACTGTCGGATATAGAAAGCGACGGAAATAACATTTTTATATAAATAATGGCAAAACTTTTACCGTTAACTGTTGAAATACCCGGTGATAAATTAAAGTACAATAATACGCATGGTTACACAGTAGCACACGATATTGTACATTATCTCTGATTATTAATGCTTACTTAAGAATTTACTTAGTTCATTTAATAATTGCCACAATAGTTATTGCATAATATCTCATATTATTGATTCAATTATTGTCACAGTATCATCTGCACAATATTTTATATTATTAAATCAATAATTGAGACGACACAATTATTCATATTATTATTTGTATTATTGACAATGTCTAGAAAGTTCTGTCGAGGAAAGGGGTTAGGTTATTTAATTGCGCGCCAATAAAGAGAAGTCCTTATCGGAAAGCCCCTTTTTTCTGTGAATGTTCTGGTTCTCAATATTGTGAGTTATTATATTAATGATGAATAATTGTTGAAAGATTAAAAATGTGTTGATTGAAGATAAGTGATTTGTTCAATTTTTGATATAAATATAGGGGTTTGTCATGAAGTATTCGTTGTAAGTTTGACTTATTACATTGACTCCCACTTACTCATTTTTCAAAATCGTAGATAGAAAGTTGTCTCAGTTTTGTTTTATTGTTATTATAATAGTAATAAAACAGAAAACTTTTTATATAAAATAGAATAATTTTTATATTATATATAAAGTTATTTATTTTATCAGATTTTAAATAGAATATATATTATATTTTATATAAAGTTTTTATTTTATTAAAATATTCTATTGCACAGTAATGAATAGTAAAAATTAGAAAATCAGTCGATTCTGCGCCAGTGAAAAATTTTCTGTTCACCCGTGATTATTTTCTTAAATAGTACCCTGCCATTGTCCTATAATTAGGATGCTTAGTTAAGAAATAAAAATTACACTAGAATCAGAGAATTATTCTTCTATAATATTGTGCGTATTTCTTTTGAGCATAAGGATACTTTCAGTGTAGCAAATAGTGTAAGTTTTCTTCAAGAATATCATCGCTATACCAGTCAAAATTACTCTCCTACTAAGATAAGGGATATTATTTTCGTTCAATATTCGTAAGAAATATTATTTTCTTCCATACTCTATAGTATATAAGTAATATTATTTCGTTTAATATTCCTAAATCTATACTTATTTTGATAATAATTGCTTCTATACTCCTTGAAATTAGTAGAATAACCTTGAATTTTGCGCTTTATCTAGTATTGTTTCACTAAAATATTTTTCTGAACTTTCTTATTAAATTTTAATTTTTTCATGCGGGGGTACTATTCACCCATGGTACTATTTATAACAAAATTGGTTCTTTTCTGTTCAAATTATTTTTGATACATGAATATCATTCTTGAATTTTACTCCACAATTAATTATCATGTTGACAATTTAGACATTCTTAAATTCTGAATAAATTGAATTATAAATCTTTAATATTTATCCTTGATCTCACTTGATTGATTTCTTATTCATTGTCATCATCCTCATGCTTATATTGTGGAGAAAGTCATATTTGGCCAGTAGTGTATAGATGGATTATTGATTGATATGATTATGATCATGAATTGTGTATTGGTATAATCATGACCTGCAATGTTATAGACAAATAATGTGGTGAAAGATCTCTTTAGCCCGTAGCGTATAAATGGACAGTTGTTTGGAATGATCATGACCACTGGTGATACTAACGAATATCCTTGGCCCGTAATGCATGGATAATTCGTTGATGTGAAATATTTATTGAGTTGTGTTACAAAGATAAAATATTAATGATGAACTTTTAAATCATAGAAGATAGTAAACATCATGCTCTACTTGACTCTTCTAATGGATTGCTTGTTCCGTTGCAGTTATTGATCTAAACTTGTTGTCTATTGTATTCTATTAGATTTTACACTGTTGAGGACTAAGGATAATTTATTCTGTATTATCTTAGTCATAATATTCTATACTGGGCTAGTTGAGCTCACCCTTTTCTTTCATTGTTCTCTTCAGGAAATGAGAATATAGCTGGGACTAGGCAGGGAATGGAGTGATGGTCCATGATGGTGGCTATAGTAGTCCTCATTATTCTATAAAATACTGTGATAATAATTGTAATGAGGACTTCATTTGAGTTTGGATATTGTCCATGAGAAAATATTCGTATTAAAACTTACAGCTTACGTTTTGTCGTATTTTACACGACAGTTGATAATTGTATAAATTAAGTTTGTATTTGAATTCTGTACCATGTAATTGGCGACTCAGAATGGGTTGTATGGACCAATTTGGGGGCATCATAGTTACGAAATTCGGAAAGAAAGGAAATCTCAACCTTCAATTTATTGGTCCATTTAAAATCCTCGATCGAGTAAAAACTGTGGCCTATATACTCGCCTTACAGTCAAGTATATCTCGTGTTTATAATAATTTTCACATATCCAGGCTACGTAAATATATGGAAGACCTAAAACACATTATTGAATTAGAACCAGATGAGATAGCGGAAGATTTAATGTATGAGGAGGTATCTGTCAAGATCTTGGATAAGAAAGAACATATTCTACGCTCAAATGTTATACCTCAAGTCAAAGTTTTATAGAGAAACCATGATATTGAGGAAATGACCTGGGAGTTAGAATTTGAAATGAAAATTACAAGGTATCCTCACCTCTTTGACATACCAGGTACGTACATTAATTTCGAAGATGAAATTTCATAAGGAGGGGAGGTTGTAAGACCCTAACTTTTTATGAATAAAGATTTACTTTTCTCTAAATATTATTTTGAATAATAAGGTGTTGATTTGATATAATGCTATAATTATGGGTGATATGTGCAAATTTTATAAAGTAAGCAAGTTGTCATAAAATATTCGTTTGGTCAGGAAATATTCTTTTTGTCGGGGAATATTCGTACGACGATGCAATCATTGGTGGACCACATAACCGAATAACTGTCGGATATAGAAAGCGACAGAAATAACCTTTTTTATAAAAAATAATGACAAAACTTTTACCGTTAACTGTTGAAATACCCGGTGATAATACGCGTAGTTGCACAGTAGCACACGGTATTGCACAGTATCTCTGATTATTGATTTTTACGTAAGAAGTCACTCAGTTTCATTCAATAATTGCCAAAGTAGTTGTTGCATAGTATCTCATATTATTGATTCTGTAATGCCCAAGAAAATCGGATTTTTTTGAGAATAAAATTTTTATTTTTTATTAAATGTATTTAATTGATTATTTATGGAGTAAGCTAATCGAAGGTCGTTCTATGACCTAGAAATGTCAGAACGTCGTAGTATTTTGGCTACGTGATAGAATTAAAGTGTTTGAATTTCCAAGACGAAAATAAAAGCTTTCCGAGAAATTTTTCGAAAAATACTATTCACGCATTTCTGCTCGGGAATTATTTTTGAACTTCCGAGAAATACGTAATGATAGAATATCGATGTGAGATGGAATATCCAATAATATTTCAGTTATGAAAAACGTAATTTTTCGCCTGCGGACTTAAAACCTAACGTTTAAGGAAAATGATTTACGAGAAGAAAATGTAATACGATTAATGAATTAAGTAATGATCGTATAATACGTAGGTATTATACGAAGTAATGAATATGAGTATGATACGAGTACGTATAAATGATGGTATATTGAATACGATGAATAAGTATGCGAGTTAGAATACGAGAATTATACGTGGAGTATATGTTGTAAGGCTTTAAGCCAATTGTAATGAATTTGTAGAATTGGTAGGATTTGTTAAGTATTATGTGAGCCAAGTATTGAATGTAAGTATAATACGACGTATTGTACTATTATGTATGAAGAATGAGATAACGTATATTAAGAATTAATATACGAGATAGCATACGAAAATTATACGTGGGGTATAAATGTTAAGTTATGTAATTTAAAGGGATGGGACTTGTAGGATTATAAACTTAATAGTAGGAGTCCAATATAATGTGACAATCAAGCCCAAGTGTTTGGTATATCATGAGTCCAAATTATGTAGCACAATCCCATTAAGGAAGTGGTTGGATGAATTAACCAAGCCCAATGAATTAGCCATGATCCATGGAGCAATCCAAGTGTAAAGTGGATAGACTTGATGGGCAAACAAATTGTGTGATTAGCAAGAGACTTAATGACTAAGCAATGGATAACTTAAGTGGTGAGCAAGTGACTTGGTGGCTAAGTAGAAGTGGTGACCAAGTTAACTTAATTAGGAAGTAATGAATAGTAAGGAGGTGGATGGCCTTTTGACCATTATACCCTCATCTAGGATTTCCTATAAATAGAGAGCTTGGAGTTCATTTTGTGGTTGTTTCATTTTTCATCCAACTCCTCTCATATATAAGTAACTTATTTGGTTGAGAGAATAAGCACTTTCCTTATTAAGTTTTCCACCAATAAACTTATAGCTTATTGGCTAGAGATAATAAGTTAGCAAAAGTTATACTTGGAATTAAGAAGTAAGCACAAGAAAGAATCAAGTGATCATCAAAGAGTAAGTGTTCTTGAACCATGTTTCTCTTTCTTTTCTATTGTTAGAGAAGGGGGTATTGGTAGATCTAACATGCTAAGAAGAGGTTGTAATAATGAATCAAAGGGCTTAAGTCATAATAAGCCGGATAAGTCATGAATAATCTATTCGTAATCATATAGGTTACGACCTTGTGAAGAACACTAATGAATGTATAATAACTTGTAGGAACTTGTAACATGGTTACATTAATGAAGTTAGTATGATAATAAGAAGCATGAATAATGGATCGAAGTCATCATCCATAATAAGTTATATGAAAAGAAGACATAAGTTATGAGTATTGAAAATATAAGTAATTCATATTTTCATAAGTTCTAAACTCACAATGAACTAGTAATAACTTATCATGAATATAAGTTAACAAAGCATGTATGTCAAGATGATAATATGATGGATTGAATCCAAGTGAAATGGTTTACAAATCTCAAGTAACGAAGTTTCGCCGGAATTCACACGATTAGACGACGGTCGTCGAATTCGTGAAATTCTCGGAATGAAAGTCGAATTTTGACATTGAGTTTGGAAATGTTGGTTTTCAATGGAGACAATTAGTATTTGTCATTATAGAGTTGCAGACTCGAAAATGGCCGGATTCCGACTTAGAACGAAGAAACGAGCGTTGAACGTTCACGAACGTTTACCGTTTTCATTGAAAATGGACTAATAGGTGAATTTTTAGCAAACGAAATCGAATAGATAAAATTCTTGAATGATCATGTAGATTACATAATTTGTGAACCGTAGACTTTTGAACGAGCCAATTCGGACTTATAACGAAGAAGTTATGCGTCCGGGAAGTTCACAAAATTTCAAAACTGAAAATTTTTCTGGTGCATAGAGTTGGCGCCGCGGCGCCAACCCAAGGCAAATGACGCACGCCGCGGCGCAGAACAGTAACCGAGCACATTGCAAACTCGCGCCGCAGCGCGATAGTTAACAAAGGGACTCGCGCCGCAGCGCCGAGTCCGGTCTTTAAGCCCTAATGGGCGACGCCACAGCGCGGCACATCAAAGGATCACTGGCGCCGCAGCGCCAGTCTTAAAAGCTAGACAGTAAAGAATGATTGCAAGTAGAGCTTGAATGGAATTGTCTAACAATAAACTAAAGGACTTAATAAAACATTATTAAGTCATAATTAAAACCAAGTATGATCACTTAGGGTTAAAAGAAGGACAAGTAAGATGAACGCAAATGGTATGTAGTAAGCATACTTAATCAATGACGATCGAGTTTTGATTAATAACATACGAACGTTAGTAAGCCGTAAAGAAAGATGTTTAACTCGAACCGAGTTGTATTAGTGAAATAATTTCACTTAAGTATAAGAGAACGAAGTTGGTAAGGATGATGTAAAAGACTGACGGAAAGCCGGAACCCATAAATAACAAATCTAATACGGGATTAGATTGAGAAGAAGAGTAAGATTCTTTAGGAACCAAGTATGTTCGTTCATGACCTAATGTGGTATGTTATGTGATTATGTATTGTAGAGACTGTAAAGACTCAAAGGAAACGTAATTGTACTGCAGCGGACGCTGAAGGCAAGTTTTTCTTAAACGCTTGTCTAACCTTCGTGTTAGCCAGGTTTTCAAATGATTCAAATTATGAGATGCATGTATGGTTTTAAAGAAAGAGTCGATGCCAGTTTTAGCTCGGCTAGACTAATCTTGATAGATTGATTGAACTGTTTACAAGTCTTTCAATATAGAATTGCTAACGCTATCCTACGTCAACTATTTGGTATGGATTCAAGGTAAGCCTGAATATGTATAAACAAATGTTTTTTCATCGAGTATTCGATGGGCACGTGAGGTTGCCACAACTTAAACGTACACAAGTTTAATGGATGTAGTGTTGATCAACAAAGAGTACTATGAGCTGATCACTCAGAAGTGCTCGTAAGCTATGCCGGACTTACAGACTTAGTGCCGGGTTGTCCTTTTCAAAGAAACTATAAGACGTTCACGTCTTGAACCAGAATTGATGAATTTCAGATTATTGTTATTGTAAAATGTTTTGAAGGAAAAAGGAAGCTATTTTGAATTATTGATAGTACTTCGTAACTATCATCCAGTTATTGAAGATATACGATTCTTATGTTTCAAGCATGCTTTTAAAATGAAATTGTAGTACTTGCTGAACTTGTTATGCTCATTCTTGCTTGAACCATATGAATGCAGCTTAAACGATACGACCAAGGGGTTCGACAAGGATAAAGTGAAGACTAAAGCGAGCTTGTAGACTACCTATGTAATAGTATAGGTTTGTAATGATAATATGTGATATTATGACAAGAACAAATGTAACGGTTATAACGAACTTGGAGAATGGTAATATTATTTTGGTATATATATGAGACATATTCGTTCTTTTGAGGAATTTCAATTGAATGTTTGTGTGAACTGTAGCACCGTGGAGCACCATCTGTCGGGTTGAAAGAGACCCGGATTTGGGGGCATCACAGGTTGGTATCAGAGCATTAGGTTATAAAACTTAAGGGGGGAAGAACCTTAGGCTAATAACCTCGTTAAGGAAGAGAAGTCCGAAGAAAAACTTGAGCTTTACTTGAGTTGAATAAGTCAATAAGGTATTGAGGAAACTCAGTATCAGAAGATTTAAAAGAGGGAAAGTAACCCTAAATAAATTAAATGTGATTTGTGCTTATGATTCTGTGTAATGTACTAATCATCATATGTGTTATTGTAGGATGTCGATTGATAGCTTGATGTATAGAGATATACACGCGGTGAGAAAAGAGCTTGTGAACCGAGTAGAGTCTGTACCTATGCCAGTGGCGGAGGTACCAATAGTGATTCTAGAGGAGTCGGAGACAGAGGAGTACTTTTCTGAGGAGTACCTTAGTATGATGAATGAGGTGGAGGAAGAAAGAGAGGTAACATCGGTTACTACAGTGGTACCTACATTGGAGTTATCACCTCCAGATGCAATGGAAGTATTGTATCTGGCAGCGCTTGACAGGAATGTGCAACTGGGTACAGTTGTGCAGAATCAGAGTGAAGAGATTAGTTATCTCCATGAAGCTAAGATGTCTACAGAAGCAGATTTTGAGTTAGAGCACGACAAGCAGGTGCTTATGGCAGAGCAGGCTATGGATTTTAAGGCAGAGGCCGATGAGCTTCGTAGAGAACTTGGGGAGAAGGATCGGAAGATAGCCCGGATGTCTTACATCCATGAGAGTGCTAATAAGGATTTCAAGATGAAGGTTGCTTGTTATTCCGTTGAGTCAGGACAAACCCGTCATATGATTAGTCGGGATACTGTAGCAAAGATTGCGAATGAGAAACACGAGGACACTGTTATGCATTATTAGAAATCTAAAGTTATATGTATGTGTGTAATGGCGTAAAACCCTCCTTTGTATAAAAGAGTAGTCTTTTTGTAAATCCCAAATTTTGTGAAGTTCAAGTTCGGGATAAAAATGTAATAGCTGTTGGCTATGAACGTAAATTGTAAATAGTTTCAAACTATGAAGAAGCATATGTATATAATGAAGTTTTCATGGAAATGATTTGTTATGGTGTGAGATGGTATGTGGCGATTAATAATAAAGTAAGTCAATAGATAATAAGGAAATTTTATTTAATTAATCAGGAAATGCCGCTAAGGAAAAGATAACGTAATCAGGAAGTGAAATCACATAATGATAATGAAGGGGGTCTGAACAACCCTATGCAAGAGTTCGTTAATTTATTAGCGACTGCATTTGACTAAACCGGGGAAGAATACTCGCAGAACTTAGAGTAGCTAGAACGACTATCTTTAAAGAGTTTAAAAGAGTAGGTCCGTCAGAGTTCAAAGGAACGACGGACCCAGTAGATGCCCAGACCGAGGTAAAAGAAGTGGAGAAGGCGTTTGTTATTACAAACGTAGTTGAGGCACAAAGGATTTCTTTTGCAACTTACTTAACGAAAGGGGGGAAGCCAACCTTTGGTGGGAGGCTCACCGGGGTGGGGCTAGAACAGATGTGGTAGTATGGGAATAGTTCAAGAAGGTTTACTTCGAGAATTATTTCCCTATAAGTGTGCGAGGGAGGATGGAGATTAAGTTCTTAGAACTTAAGTGAGGGGACATGACGGTTCCTCAAGATGAGGCCAAATGGAATTGGCAAGGTTTGTTTCCCATCAAGTGGACACGGAGAAGGTGAAGGCTCGTAGGTTGGAGCAGGGCCTGAAACCCTAGCTCTATGGTAAGATTGCAGTGACCCAGAGTGTTTCCTATGAGACCATTTTGGAGAAAGTGATTATAACATAAGGTGATAGTGAGTTGTAGACTCAATACCACAAAGAGGGAAAGAATGAGAGCAAGAGAGAGGGAGGAACCAAGGCAAAGAATGCCAATGGCATTATACTAAAGTGGAAGAATTTTTAACTCTGGGAATACTGGAGTGGGACAAGGTGATCCTAAGTGTAGGATCGAGGTGTGTAAGACATGTGGAAAGATTTATCTAGGAGTCTATCTAAAAGGGATTATAAATACCTTTAAAACATTAAGGTAGAGGAAGAGGAAATAATTTTTGTTAAATTATATTCGTGAAAAATTATTTTATGGATAATCGAAGTAAGTAGGTATCAGTAGATAAGTACTGTTCATGTTGAGAGAATTTGAGGAAATTCTCAGTATGAATGGGTTGATTAACCATAGAGCTAAAACAAATAGTTATAAGAAAAGTGTGAACCTTTAGTTTTCTCAGAAAATCTAAGGTAGTAATTTACGGTAATAAAACACCGAGACGCCTTGTCGTCTAACCTGGACGTAAGTCAGGAGGATATTAAGGAAGATGATGAGTCGTTACGGTTGCGTATCGACTATCGTAATAGGAGTAAGTTAGTAGTTAAGAGTAAATACCCATGGCCCAGGATCGATGATCTATTTGGTCAGTTGAGAGGGGCAAAGAATTCTTATAAAGATAGATATATGTATGGGGTATAGTCAGTTGAAAGAAAGGAAGAAGGAGGAGATACCTAAGATGACATTCAGAACACGTTATAGTTATGACAAGTTTCTGGTTATGTCATTTAGGTTGACTAATGTACTGAAGTTAGATTTGTCGTAAGGAGCGTCGAGTAAGTCGGTGATAATTTGATAGGTACCCTTGTGAGATGCTATAGTTAAAGGTACCATTAGCGTCACAGGATTTAAAAGAAAGGTTGATTAAGGCACCTGTATTATCTTTATCAGATGATACGGGGAATTTTGTAGTGTATCTCGATGTTCGCATTGATGACATGATTGCGTGCTCGTATAGCATGGCAATGTCATTGTGTATGCATCACGCTAATTAAAGGATTATGAGTAGGTCTATCCTACTTATGATCTATAATTGGCAAATGTAGTTGTTAAATTAAAAATTTTGAAGATAGTATTAATACGGGGAGAAGTGTGAGATGTACAAGGACTTTAAGAGTCTGAAATATATCTTCACACAAAAGGAGTTGAATATACGGTAGAGAGAGGACTATGATATCTTATATCATTCAGGAAAGGTAAACATAGAAGCTGATGCGTTAAGTAGGAAGGGTAAGGAAAAGCTATTGTGGTTAACGACTGAGAATGAGTTAATAACGGCAATGGTAAGATCAGAGTTAGAAGTTAAATTACGGAATGAAGGGGTAGAATTGTTATTTATAACGTAGACTCAATTCATGATAATGAAACGAGTTAATGGAGTACAACTAGGTAATGAGGAATGTAAGCAAATGAAGAAGAAGACGATGCAGGATAAGTAGAAAACTAAGTATAGTCTTATTTTGAAGGAGGAATTTGAGTTCCATATAAATACAAGTTAAAAGGTAACTGAGAAGCTATAAAGATAGCGAAATGTGTTAATAAGTGTTTAACTTCCAACTCAAAGTATTGATAGGAAGTGATAAGTCATGTGTGAGCAGATAATACCTTCGATGAAGGTGGAATGAAAGAACCACAATGTCGAAGTAGCATTGTGGGAACTCGAGATTAAAATAAAGGAAAGTTATCCTCTGTGGGTAGGTATTATTAGCGAGATTCTGGGGACAGAATCCTTATAAGGAGGGAAGAGTGTAACGCCCCAGAAAATCAGATTTTTTTGAGAATTAAAATTTTATTTTTTATTAAATGAATTTAATTGATTATTTATGGAGCAAGCTAATCGAAGGTCGTTCTATGACCTAGAAATGTCAGAACGTCGTAGTATTTTGGCTACGTGATAGAATTAAAGTGTTTGAATTTCCAAGACGAAAATAAAAGCTTTTCGAGAAATTTTTCGAAAAACACTATTCACGCATTTCTGCTCGAGAATTATTTTTGAACTTCCGAGAAATACGTAATGATAGAATATCGATGTGAGATGGAATATCCAATAATATTTCAGTTATGAAAAACACAATTTTTGGCCTGCGGACTTAAAACCTAACGTTTAAGAAAAATGATTTACGAGAAGGAAATGTAATACGATTAATGAATTAAGTAATGATCGTATAATACGTAGGTATTATACGAAGTAATGAATATAAGTATGATACGAGGTATTATACGAGTACGTATGAATGATGGTATGTTGAATACGATGAATAAGTATGCGAGTTAGAGTACGAGAATTATACGTGGAGTATATGTTGTAAGGCTTTAAGCCAATTGTAATGAATTTGTAGAATTGGTAGGATTTGTTAAGTATTATGTGAGCCAAGTATTGAATGTAAGTATAATACGACGTATTGTACTATTATGTATGAAGAATGAGATAACGTATATTAAGAATTAATATACGAGATAGCATACAAAAATTATACGTGGGGTATAAATGTTAAGTTATGTAATTTAAAGGGATGGGACTTGTAGGATTATAAACTTAATAGTAGGAGTCCAATATAATGTGACAATCAAGCCCAAGTGTTTGGTATATCATGAGTCCAAATTATGTAGCACAAGCCCATTAAGGAAGTAGTTGGATGAATTAACCAAGCCCAATGAATTAGCCATGATCCATGGAGCAATCCAAGTGTAAAGTGGGTAGACTTGATGGGCAAACAAATTGTGTGATTAGCAAGAGACTTAATGACTAAGCAATGGATAACTTAAGTGGTGAGCAAGTGACTTGGTGGCTAAGTAGAAGTGGTGACCAAGTTAACTTAATTAGGAAGTAATGAATAGTAAGGAGGTGGATGGCCTTTTGACCATTATACCCTCATCTAGGATTTCCTATAAATAGAGAGCTTGGAGTTCATTTTGTGGTTGTTTCATTTTTCATCCAACTCCTCTCATGTATAAGTAACTTATTTGGTTGAGAGAATAAACACTTTCCTTATTAAGTTTTCCACCAATAAACTTATAACTTATTGGTTAGAGATAATAAGTTAGCAAAAGTTATACTTGGAAGTAAGAAGTAAGCACAAGAAAGAATCAAGTGATCATCAAAGAGTAAGTGTTCTTGAACCATGTTTCTCTTTCTTTTCTATTGTTAGAGAAGGGGGTATTGGTAGAGCTAACATGCTAAGAAGAGGTTGTAATAATGAATCAAAGGGCTTAAGTCATAATAAGCCGGATAAGTCATGAATAATCTATTCGTAATCATATAGGTTAAAACCTTGTGAAGAACACTAATGAATGTATAATAACTTGTAGGAATTTGTAACATGGTTACATTAATGAAGTTAGTATGATAATAAGAAGCATGAATAATGGATCGAAGTCATCATCCATAATAAGTTATATGAAAAGAAGACATAAGTTATGAGTATTGAAAATATAAGTAATTCATATTTTCATAAGTTCTAAACTCACAATGAACTAGTAATAACTTATCATGAATATAAGTTAACAAAGCATGTATGTCAAGATGATAATATGATGGATTGAATCCAAGTGAAATGGTTTACAAATCTCAAGTAACGAAGTTTCGCCGGAATTCACACGATTAGACGACGGTCGTCGAATTCGTGAAATTCTCGGAATGAAAGTCGAATTTTGACATTGAGTTTGGAAATGTTGGTTTTCAATGGAGACAATTAGTATTTGTCATTATAGAGTTGCAGACTCGAAAATGGCCGGATTCCGACTTAGAACGAAGAAACGAGCGTTGAACGTTCACGAACGTTTACCGTTTTCATTGAAAATGGACTAATAGGTGAATTTTTAGCAAACGAAATCGAATAGATAAAATTCTTGAATGATCATGTAGATTACATAATTTGTGAACCGTAGACTTTTGAACGAGCCAATTCGGACTTATAACGAAGAAGTTATGCGTCCGGGAAGTTCACAAAATTTCAAAACTGAAAATTTTTCTGGTGCATAGAGTTGGCGCCGCGGCGCCAACCCAAGGCAAATGACGCACGCCGCGGCGCAGAACAGTAACCGAGCACATTGCAAACTCGCGCCGCAGCGCGATAGTTAACAAAGGGACTCGCGCCGCAGCGCCGAGTCCGGTCTTTAAGCCCTAATGGGCGACGCCACAGCGCGGCACATCAAAGGATCACTGGCGCCGCAGCGCCAGTCTTAAAAGCTAGACAGTAAAGAATGATTGCAAGTAGAGCTTGAATGGAATTGTCTAACAATAAACTAAAGGACTTAATAAAACATTATTAAGTCATAATTAAAACCAAGTATGATCACTTAGGGTTAAAAGAAGGACAAGTAAGATGAACGCAAATGGTATGTAGTAAGCATACTTAATCAATGACGATCGAGTTTTGATTAATAACATACGAACGTTAGTAAGCCGTAAAGAAAGATGTTTAACTCGAACCGAGTTGTATTAGTGAAATAATTTCACTTAAGTATAAGAGAACGAAGTTGGTAAGGATGATGTAAAAGACTGACGGAAAGCCGGAACCCATAAATAACAAATCTAATACGGGATTAGATTGAGAAGAAGAGTAAGATTCTTTAGGAACCAAGTATGTTCGTTCATGACCTAATGTGGTATGTTATGTGATTATGTATTGTAGAGACTGTAAAGACTCAAAGGAAACGTAATTGTACTGCAGCGGACGCTGAAGGCAAGTTTTTCTTAAACGCTTGTCTAACCTTCGTGTTAGCCAGGTTTTCAAATGATTCAAATTATGAGATGCATGTATGGTTTTAAAGAAAGATTCGATGCCAGTTTTAGCTCGGCTAGACTAATCTTGATAGATTGATTGAACTGTTTACAAGTCTTTCAATATAGAATTGCTAACGCTATCCTACGTCAACTATTTGGTATGGATTCAAGGTAAGCCTGAATATGTATAAACAAATGTTTTTTCATCGAGTATTCGATGGGCACGTGAGGTTGCCACAACTTAAACGTACACAAGTTTAATGGATGTAGTGTTGATCAACAAAGAGTACTATGAGCTGATTACTCAGAAGTGCTCGTAAGCTATGCCGGACTTACGGACTTAGTGCCGGGTTGTCCTTTTCAAAGAAACTATAAGACGTTCACGTCTTGAACCAGAATTGATGAATTTCAGATTATTGTTATTGTAAAATGTTTTGAAGGAAAAAGGAAGCTATTTTGAATTATTGATAGTACTTCGTAACTATCATCCAGTTATTGAAGATATACGATTCTTATGTTTCAAGCATGCTTTTAAAATGAAATTGTAGTACTTGCTGAACTTGTTATGCTCATTCTTGCTTGAACCATATGAATGCAGCTTAAACGATACGACCAAGGGGTTCGACAAGGATAAAGTGAAGACTAAAGCGAGCTTGTAGACTACCTATGTAATAGTATAGGTTTGTAATGATAATATGTGATATTATGACAAGAACAAATGTAACGGTTATAACGAACTTGGAGAATGGTAATATTATTTTGGTATATATATGAGACATATTCGTTCTTTTGAGGAATTTCAATTGAATGTTTGTGTGAACTGTAGCACCGTGGAGCACCATCTGTCGGGTTGAAAGAGACCCGGATTTGGGGGCATCACAGGTTGGTATCAGAGCATTAGGTTATAAAACTTAAGGGGGGAAGAACCTTAGGCTAATAACCTCGTTAAGGAAGAGAAGTCCGAAGAAAAACTTGAGCTTTACTTGAGTTGAATAAGTCAATAAGGTATTGAGGAAACTCAGTATCAGAAGATTTAAAAGAGGGAAAGTAACCCTAAATAAATTAAATGTGATTTGTGCTTATACGATTCTGTGTTATGTACTAATCATCATATGTGTTATTGTAGGATGTCGATTGATAGCTTGATGTATAGAGATATACACGCGGTGAGAAAAGAGCATGTGAACCGAGTAGAGTCTGTACCTATGCCAGTGGCGGAGGTACCAATAGTGATTCTAGAGGAGTTGGAGACAGAGGAGTACTTTTCTGAGGAGTACCTTAGTATGATGAATGAGGTGGAGGAAGAAAGAGAGGTAACATCGGTTACTACAGTGGTACCTACATTGGAGTTATCACCTCCAGATGCAATGGAAGTATTGTATCTGGCAGCGCTTGACAGGAATGTGCAACTGGGTACAGTTGTACAGAATCAGAGTGAAGAGATTAGTTATCTCCATGAAGCTAAGATGTCTACAGAAGCAGATTTTGAGTTAGAGCACGACAAGCAGGTGCTTATGGCAGAGCAGGCTATGGATTTTAAGGCAGAGGCCGATGAGCTTCGTAGAGAACTTGGGGAGAAGGATCGGAAGATAGCCCGGATGTCTTACATCCATGAGAGTGCTAATAAGGATTTCAAGATGAAGGTTGCTTGTTATTCCGTTGAGTCAGGACAAACCCGTCATATGATTAGTCGGGATACTGTAGCGAAGATTGCGAATGAGAAACACGAGGACACTGTTATGCATTATTAGAAATCTAAAGTTATATGTATGTGTGTAATGGCGTAAAACCCTCCTTTGTATAAAAGAGTAGTCTTTTTGTAAATCCCAAATTTTGTGAAGTTCAAGTTCGGGATAAAAATGTAATAGCTGTTGGCTATGAACGTAAATTGTAAATAGTTTCAAACTATGAAGAAGCATATGTATATAATGAAGTTTTCATGGAAATGATTTGTTATGTTGTGAGATGGTATGTGGTGATTAATAATAAAGTAAGTCAATAGATAATAAGGAAATTTTATTTAATTAATCAGGAAATGCCGCTAAGGAAAAGATAACGTAATCAGGAAGTGAAATCACATAATGATAATGAAGGGGGTCTGAACAACCCTATGCAAGAGTTCGTTAATTTATTAGCGACTGCATTTGACTAAACCGGGGTAGAATACTCGCAGAACTTAGAGTAGCTAGAACGACTATCTTTAAAGAGTTTAAAAGAGTAGGTCCGTCAGAGTTCAAAGGAACGACGGACCCAGTAGATGCCCAGACCGAGGTAAAAGAAGTGGAGAAGGCGTTTGTTATTACAAACGTAGTTGAGGCACAAAGGATTTCTTTTGCAACTTACTTAACGAAAGGGGGGAAGCTAACCTTTGGTGGGAGGCTCACCGGGGTGGGGCTAGAACAGATGTGGTAGTATGGGAATAATTCAAGAAGGTTTACTTCGAGAATTATTTCCCTATAAGTGTGCGAGGGAGGATGGAGATTAAGTTCTTAGAACTTAAGTGAGGGGACATGACGGTTCCTCAAGATGAGGCCAAATGGAATTGGCAAGGTTTGTTTCCCATCAAGTGGACACGGAGAAGGTGAAGGCTCGTAGGTTGGAGCAGGGCCTGAAACCCTAGCTCTATGGTAAGATTGCAGTGACCCAGAGTGTTTCCTATGAGACCATTTTGGAGAAAGTGATTATAACATAAGGTGATAGTGAGTTGTAGACTCAATACCACAAAGAGGGAAAGAATGAGAGCAAGAGAGAGGGAGGAACCAAGGCAAAGAATGCCAATGGCATTATACTAAAGTGGAAGAATTTTTAACTCTGGGAATACTGGAGTGGGACAAGGTGATCCTAAGTGTAGGATCGAGGTGTGTAAGACATGTGGAAAGATTTATCTAGGAGTCTATCTAAAAGGGATTATAAATACCTTTAAAACATTAAGGTAGAGGAAGAGGAAATAATTTTTGTTAAATTATATTCGTGAAAAATTATTTTATGGATAATCGAAGTAAGTAGGTATCAGTAGATAAGTACTGTTCATGTTGAGAGAATTTGAGGAAATTCTCAGTATGAATGGGTTGATTAACCATAGAGCTAAAACAAATAGTTATAAGAAAAGTGTGAACCTTTAGTTTTCTCAGAAAATCTAAGCTAGTAATTTACGGTAATAAAACACCGAGACGCCTTGTCGTCTAACCTGGACGTAAGTCAGGAGGATATTAAGGAAGATGATGAGTCGTTACGGTTGCGTATCGACTATCGTAATAGGAGTAAGTTAGTAGTTAAGAGTAAATCCCAATGGCCCAGGATCGATGATCTATTTGGTCAGTTGAGAGGGGCAAAGAATTCTTATAAAGATAGATATATGTATGGGGTATAGTCAGTTGAAAGAAAGGAAGAAGGAGGAGATACCTAAGATGACATTCAGAACACGTTATAGTTATGACAAGTTTCTGGTTATGTCATTTAGGTTGACTAATGTACTGAAGTTAGATTTGTCGTAAGGAGCGTCGAGTAAGTCGGTGATAATTTGATAGGTACCCTTGTGAGATGCTATAGTTAAAGGTACCATTAGTGTCACAGGATTTAAAAGAAAGGTTGATTAAGGCACCTGTATTATCTTTATCAAATGATACGGGGAATTTTATAGTGTATCTCGATGTTCGCATTGATGACATGATTGCGTGCTCGTATAGCATGGCAATGTCATTGTGTATGCATCACGCTAATTAAAGGATTATGAGGAGGTCTATCCTACTTATGATTTATAATTGGCAAATGTAGTTGTTAAATTAAAAATTTTGAAGATAGTATTAATACGGGGAGAAGTGTGAGATGTACAAGGACTTTAAGAGTCTGAAATATATCTTCACACAAAAGGAGTTGAATATACGGTAGAGAGAGGACTATGATATCTTATATCATTCAGGAAAGGTAAACATAGAAGCTGATGCGTTAAGTAGGAAGGGTAAGGAAAAGCTATTGTGGTTAACGACTGAGAATGAGTTAATAACGGCAATGGTAAGATCAGAGTTAGAAGTTAAATTACGGAATGAAGGGGTAGAATTGTTATTTATAACATAGACTCAATTCATGATAATGAAACGAGTTAATGGAGTACAACTAGGTAATGAGGAATGTAAGCAAATGAAGAAGAAGACGATGCAGGATAAGTAGAAAACTAAGTATAGTCTTATTTTGAAGGAGGAATTTGAGTTCCATATAAATACAAGTTAAAAGGGTAACTGAGAAGATATAAAGATAGCGAAATGTGTTAATAAGTGTTTAACTTCCAACTCAAAGTATTGATAGGAAGTGATAAGTCATGTGTGAGCAGATAATACCTTCGATGAAGGTGGAATGAAAGAACCACAATGTCGAAGTAGCATTGTGGGAACTCGAGATTAAAATAAAGGAAAGTTATCCTCTCTGGGTAGGTATTATTAGCGAGATTCTGGGGACAGAATCCTTATAAGGAGGGAAGAGTGTAACGCCCCAGAAAATCAGATTTTTTTGAGAATTAAATTTTTATTTTTTATTAAATGAATTTAATTGATTATTTATGGAGCAAGCTAATCGAAGGTCGTTCTATGACCTAGAAATGTCAGAACGTCGTAGTATTTTGGCTACGTGATAGAATTAAAGTGTTTGAATTTCCAAGACGAAAATAAAAGCTTTTCGAGAAATTTTTCGAAAAACACTATTCACGCATTTCTGCTCGAGAATTATTTTTGAACTTCCGAGAAATACGTAATGATAGAATATCGATGTGAGATGGAATATCCAATAATATTTCAGTTATGAAAAACACAATTTTTGGCCTGCGGACTTAAAACCTAACGTTTAAGGAAAATGATTTACGAGAAGGAAATGTAATACGATTAATGAATTAAGTAATGATCGTATAATACGTAGGTATTATACGAAGTAATGAATATAAGTATGATACGAGGTATTATACGAGTACGTATGAATGATGGTATGTTGAATACGATGAATAAGTATGCGAGTTAAAGTACGAGAATTATACGTGGAGTATATGTTGTAAGGCTTTAAGCCAATTGTAATGAATTTGTAGAATTGGTAGGATTTGTTAAGTATTATGTGAGCCAAGTATTGAATGTAAGTATAATACGACGTATTGTACTATTATGTATGAAGAATGAGATAACGTATATTAAGAATTAATATACGAGATAGCATACAAAAATTATACGTGGGGGTATAAATGTTAAGTTATGTAATTTAAAGGGATGGGACTTGTAGGATTATAAACTTAATAGTAGGAGTCCAATATAATGTGACAATCAAGCCCAAGTGTTTGGTATATCATGAGTCCAAATTATGTAGCACAAGCCCATTAAGGAAGTAGTTGGATGAATTAACCAAGCCCAATGAATTAGCCATGATCCATGGAGCAATCCAAGTGTAAAGTGGGTAGACTTGATGGGCAAACAAATTGTGTGATTAGCAAGAGACTTAATGACTAAGCAATGGATAACTTAAGTGGTGAGCAAGTGACTTGGTGGCTAAGTAGAAGTGGTGACCAAGTTAACTTAATTAGGAAGTAATGAATAGTAAGGAGGTGGATGGCCTTTTGACCATTATACCCTCATCTAGGATTTCCTATAAATAGAGAGCTTGGAGTTCATTTTGTGGTTGTTTCATTTTTCATCCAACTCCTCTCATATATAAGTAACTTATTTGGTTGAGAGAATAAACACTTTCCTTATTAAGTTTTCCACCAATAAACTTATAACTTATTGGTTAGAGATAATAAGTTAGCAAAAGTTATACTTGGAAGTAAGAAGTAAGCACAAGAAAGAATCAAGTGATCATCAAAGAGTAAGTGTTCTTGAACCATGTTTCTCTTTCTTTTCTATTGTTAGAGAAGGGGGTATTGGTAGAGCTAACATGCTAAGAAGAGGTTGTAATAATGAATCAAAGGGCTTAAGTCATAATAAGCCGGATAAGTCATGAATAATCTATTCGTAATCATATAGGTTAAGACCTTGTGAAGAACACTAATGAATGTATAATAACTTGTAGGAACTTGTAACATGGTTACATTAATGAAGTTAGTATGATAATAAGAAGCATGAATAATGGATCGAAGTCATCATCCATAATAAGTTATATGAAAAGAAGACATAAGTTATGAGTATTGAAAATATAAGTAATTCATATTTTAATAAGTTCTAAACTCACAATGAACTAGTAATAACTTATCATGAATATAAGTTAACAAAGCATGTATGTCAAGATGATAATATGATGGATTGAATCCAAGTGAAATGGTTTACAAATCTCAAGTAACGAAGTTTCGCCGGAATTCACACGATTAGACGACGATCGTCGAATTCGTAAAATTCTCGGAATGAAAGTCGAATTTTGACATTGAGTTTGGAAATGTTGGTTTTCAATGGAGACAATTAGTATTTGTCATTATAGAGTTGCAGACTCGAAAATGGCCGGATTCCGACTTAGAACGAAGAAACGAGCGTTGAACGTTCACGAACGTTTACCGTTTTCATTGAAAATGGACTAATAGGTGAATTTTTAGCAAACGAAATCGAATAGATAAAATTCTTGAATGATCATGTAGATTACATAATTTGTGAACCGTAGGCTTTTGAACGAGCCAATTCGGACTTATAACCAAGAAGTTATGCGTCCGGGAAGTTCACAAAATTTCAAAACTGAAAATTTTTCTGGTGCATAGAGTTGGCGCCGCGGCGCCAACCCAAGGCAAATGACCCACGCCGCGGTGCAGAACAGTAACCGAGCACATTGCAAACTCGCGCCGCAGCGCGATAGTTAACAAAGGGACTCGCGCCGCAGCGCCGAGTCCGGTCTTTAAGCCCTAATGGGCGACGCCACAGCGCGGCACATCAAAGGATCACTGGCGCCGCAGCGCCAGTCTTAAAAGCTAGACAGTAAAGAATGATTGCAAGTAGAGCTTGAATGGAATTGTCTAACAATAAACTAAAGGACTTAATAAAACATTATTAAGTCATAATTAAAACCAAGTATGATCACTTAGGGTTAAAAGAAGGACAAGTAAGATGAACGCAAATGGTATGTAGTAAGCATACTTAATCAATGACGATCGAGTTTTGATTAATAACATACGAACGTTAGTAAGCCGTAAAGAAAGATGTTTAACTCGAACCGAGTTGTATTAGTGAAATAATTTCACTTAAGTATAAGAGAACGAAGTTGGTAAGGATGATGTAAAAGACTGACGGAAAGCCGGAACCCATAAATAACAAATCTAATACGGGATTAGATTGAGAAGAAGAGTAAGATTCTTTAGGAACCAAGTATGTTCGTTCATGACCTAATGTGGTATGTTATGTGATTATGTATTGTAGAGACTGTAAAGACTCAAAGGAAACGTAATTGTACTGCAGCGGACGCTGAAGGCAAGTTTTTCTTAAACGCTTGTCTAACCTTCGTGTTAGCCAGGTTTTCAAATGATTCAAATTATGAGATGCATGTATGGTTTTAAAGAAAGAGTCGATGCCAGTTTTAGCTCGGCTAGACTAATCTTGATAGATTGATTGAACTGTTTACAAGTCTTTCAATATAGAATTGCTAACGCTATCCTACGTCAACTATTTGGTACGGATTCAAGGTAAGCCTGAATATGTATAAACAAATATTTTATCATCGAGTATTCGATGGGCACGTGAGGTTGCCACAACTTAAACGTACACAAGTTTAATGGATGTAGTGTTGATCAACAAAGAGTACTATGAGCTGATCACTCAGAAGTGCTCGTAAGCTATGCCGGACTTACAGACTTAGTGCCGGGTTGTCCTTTTCAAAGAAACTATAAGACGTTCACGTCTTGAACCAGAATTGATGAATTTCAGATTATTGTTATTGTAAAATGTTTTGAAGGAAAAACGAAGCTATTTTGAATTATTGATAGTACTTTGTAACTATCATCCAGTTATTGAAGATATACGATTCTTATGTTTCAAGCATGCTTTTAAAATGAAATTGTAGTACTTGCTGAACTTGTTATGCTCATTCTTGCTTGAACCATATGAATGCAGCTTAAACGATACGACCAAGGGGTTCGACAAGGATAAAGTGAAGACTAAAGCGAGCTTGTAGACTACCTATGTAATAGTATAGGTTTGTAATGATAATATGTGATATTATGACAAGAACAAATGTAACGGTTATAACGAACTTGGAGAATGGTAATATTATTTTGGTATATATATGAGACATATTCGTTCTTTTGAGGAATTTCAATTGAATGTTTGTGTGAACTGTAGCACCGTGGAGCACCATCTGTCGGGTTGAAAGAGACCCGGATTTGGGGGCATCACAGGTTGGTATCAGAGCATTAGGTTATAAAACTTAAGGGGGGAAGAACCTTAGGCTAATAACCTCGTTAAGGAAGAGAAGTCCGAAGAAAAACTTGAGCTTTACTTGAGTTGAATAAGTCAATAAGGTATTGAGGAAACTCAGTATCAGAAGATTTAAAAGAGGGAAAGTAACCCTAAATAAATTAAATGTGATTTGTGCTTATACGATTCTGTGTTATGTACTAATCATCATATGTGTTATTGTAGGATGTCGATTGATAGCTTGATGTATAGAGATATACACGCGGTGAGAAAAGAGCATGTGAACCGAGTAGAGTCTGTACCTATGCCAGTGGCGGAGGTACCAATAGTGATTCTAGAGGAGTCGGAGACAGAGGAGTACTTTTCTGAGGAGTACCTTAGTATGATGAATGAGGTGGAGGAAGAAAGAGAGGTAACATCGGTTACTACAGTGGTACCTACATTGGAGTTATCACCTCCAGATGCAATGGAAGTATTGTATCTGGCAGCGCTTGACAGGAATGTGCAACTGGGTACAGTTGTGCAGAATCAGAGTGAAGAGATTAGTTATCTCCATGAAGCTAAGATGTCTACAGAAGCAGATTTTGAGTTAGAGCACGACAAGCAGGTGCTTATGGCAGAGCAGGCTATGAATTTTAAGGCAGAGGCCGATGAGCTTCGTAGAGAACTTGGGAGAAGGATCGGAAGATAGCCCGGATGTCTTACATCCATGAGAGTGCTAATAAGGATTTCAAGATGAAGGTTGCTTGTTATTCCGTTGAGTCAGGACAAACCCGTCATATGATTAGTCGGGATACTGTAGCGAAGATTGCGAATGAGAAACACGAGGACACTGTTATGCATTATTAGAAATCTAAAGTTATATGTATGTGTGTAATGGCGTAAAACCCTCCTTTGTATAAAAGAGTAGTCTTTTTGTAAATCCCAAATTTTGTGAAGTTCAAGTTCGGGATAAAAATGTAATAGCTGTTGGCTATGAACGTAAATTGTAAATAGTTTCAAACTATGAAGAAGCATATGTATATAATGAAGTTTTCATGGAAATGATTTGTTATGGTGTGAGATGGTATGTGGCGATTAATAATAAAGTAAGTCAATAGATAATAAGGAAATTTTATTTAATTAATCAGGAAATGCCGCTAAGGAAAAGATAACGTAATCAGGAAGTGAAATCACATAATGATAATGAAGGGGGTCTGAACAACCCTATGCAAGAGTTCGTTAATTTATTAGCGACTGCATTTGACTAAACCGAGGTAGAATACTCGCAGAACTTAGAGTAGCTAGAACGACTATCTTTAAAGAGTTTAAAAGAGTAGGTCCGTCAGAGTTCAAAGGAACGACGGACCCAGTAGATGCCCAGACCGAGGTAAAAGAAGTGGAGAAGGCGTTTGTTATTACAAACATAGTTGAGGCACAAAGGATTTCTTTTGCAACTTACTTAACGAAAGGGGGGAAGCCAACCTTTGGTGGGAGGCTCACCGGGGTGGGGCTAGAACAGATGTGGTAGTATGGGAATAGTTCAAGAAGGTTTACTTCGAGAATTATTTCCCTATAAGTGTGCGAGGGAGGATGGAGATTAAGTTCTTAGAACTTAAGTGAGGGGACATGACGGTTCCTCAAGATGAGACCAAATGGAATTGGCAAGGTTTGTTTCCCATCAAGTGGACACGGAGAAGGTGAAGGCTCGTAGGTTGGAGCAGGGCCTGAAACCCTAGCTCTATGGTAAGATTGCAGTGACCCAGAGTGTTTCCTATGGGACCATTTTGGAGAAAGTGATTATAACATAAGGTGATAGTGAGTTGTAGACTCAATACCACAAAGAGGGAAAGAATGAGAGCAAGAGAGAGGGAGGAACCAAGGCAAAGAATGCCAATGGCATTATACTAAAGTGGAAGAATTTTTAACTCTGGGAATACTGGAGTGGGACAAGGTGATCCTAAGTGTAGGATCGAGGTGTGTAAGACATGTGGAAAGATTTATCTAGGAGTCTATCTAAAAGGGATTATAAATACCTTTAAAACATTAAGGTAGAGGAAGAGGAAATATTTTTTGTTAAATTATATTCGTGAAAAATTATTTTATGGATAATCGAAGTAAGTAGGTATCAGTAGATAAGTACTGTTCATGTTGAGAGAATTTGAGGAAATTCTCAGTATGAATGGGTTGATTAACCATAGAGCTAAAACAAATAGTTATAAGAAAAGTGTGAACCTTTAGTTTTCTCAGAAAATCTAAGGTAGTAATTTACGGTAATAAAACACCGAGACGCCTTGTCGTCTAACCTGGACGTAAGTCAGGAGGATATTAAGGAAGATGATGAGTCGTTACGGTTGCGTATCGACTATCGTAATAGGAGTAAGTTAGTAGTTAAGAGTAAATACCCATGGCCCAGGATCGATGATCTATTTGGTCAGTTGAGAGGGGCAAAGAATTCTTATAAAGATAGATATATGTATGGGGTATAGTCAGTTGAAAGAAAGGAAGAAGGAGGAGATACCTAAGATGACATTCAGAACACGTTATAGTTATGACAAGTTTTTGGTTATGTCATTTAGGTTGACTAATGTACTGAAGTTAGATTTGTCGTAAGGAGCGTCGAGTAAGTCGGTGATAATTTGATAGGTACCCTTATGAGATGCTATAGTTAAAGGTACCATTAGCGTCACAGGATTTAAAAGAAAGGTTGATTAAGGCACCTGTATTATCTTTATCAGATGATACGGGGAATTTTGTAGTGTATCTCGATGTTCGCATTGATGACATGATTGCGTGCTCGTATAGCATGGCAATGTCATTGTGTATGCATCACGCTAATTAAAGGATTATGAGGAGGTCTATCCTACTTATGATCTATAATTGGCAAATGTAGTTGTTAAATTAAAAATTTTGAAGATAGTATTAATACGGGGAGAAGTGTGAGATGTACAAGGACTTTAAGAGTCTGAAATATATCTTCACACAAAAGGAGTTGAATATACGGTAGAGAGAGGACTATGATATCTTATATCATTCAGGAAAGGTAAACATAGAAGCTGATGCGTTAAGTAGGAAGGGTAAGGAAAAGCTATTGTGGTTAACGACTGAGAATGAGTTAATAACGGCAATGGTAAGATCAGAGTTAGAAGTTAAATTACGGAATGAAGGGGTAGAATTGTTATTTATAACGTAGACTCAATTCATGATAATGAAACGAGTTAATGGAGTACAACTAGGTAATGAGGAATGTAAGCAAATGAAGAAGAAGACGATGCAGGATAAGTAGAAAACTAAGTATAGTCTTATTTTGAAGGAGGAATTTGAGTTCCATATAAATACAAGTTAAAAGGGTAACTGAGAAGATATAAAGATAGCGAAATGTGTTAATAAGTGTTTAACTTCCAACTCAAAGTATTGATAGGAAGTGATAAGTCATGTGTGAGCAGATAATACCTTCGATGAAGGTGGAATGAAAGAACCACAATGTTGAAGTAGCATTGTGGGAACTCGAGATTAAAATAAAGGAAAGTTATCCTCTGTGGGTAGGTATTATTAGCGAGATTCTGGGGACAGAATCCTTATAAGGAGGGAAGAGTGTAACGCCCCAGAAAATCAGATTTTTTTGAGAATTAAATTTTTATTTTTTATTAAATGAATTTAATTGATTATTTATGGAGCAAGCTAATCGAAGGTCGTTCTATGACCTAGAAATGTCAGAACGTCGTAGTATTTTGGCTACGTGATAGAATTAAAGTGTTTGAATTTTCAAGACGAAAATAAAAGCTTTTCGAGAAATTTTTCGAAAAACACTATTCACGCATTTCTGCTCGAGAATTATTTTTGAACTTCTGAGAAATACGTAATGATAGAATATCGATGTGAGATGGAATATCCAATAATATTTCAGTTATGAAAAACACAATTTTTGGCCTGCGGACTTAAAACCTAACGTTTAAGGAAAATGATTTACGAGAAGGAAATGTAATACGATTAATGAATTAAGTAATGATCGTATAATACGTAGGTATTATACGAAGTAATGAATATAAGTATGATACGAGGTATTATACGAGTACGTATGAATGATGGTATGTTGAATACGATGAATAAGTATGCGAGTTAGAGTACGAGAATTATACGTGGAGTATATGTTGTAAGGCTTTAAGCCAATTGTAATGAATTTGTAGAATTGGTAGGATTTGTTAAGTATTATGTGAGCCAAGTATTGAATGTAAGTATAATACGACGTATTGTACTATTATGTATGAAGAATGAGATAACGTATATTAAGAATTAATATACGAGATAGCATACAAAAATTATACGTGGGGTATAAATGTTAAGTTATGTAATTTAAAGGGATGGGACTTGTAGGATTATAAACTTAATAGTAGGAGTCCAATATAATGTGACAATCAAGCCCAAGTGTTTGGTATATCATGAGTCCAAATTATGTAGCACAAGCCCATTAAGGAAGTAGTTGGATGAATTAACCAAGCCCAATGAATTAGCCATGATCCATGGAGCAATCCAAGTGTAAAGTGGGTAGACTTGATGGGCAAACAAATTGTGTGATTAGCAAGAGACTTAATGACTAAGCAATGGATAACTTAAGTGGTGAGCAAGTGACTTGGTGGCTAAGTAGAAGTGGTGACCAAGTTAACTTAATTAGGAAGTAATGAATAGTAAGGAGGTGGATGGCCTTTTGACCATTATACCCTCATCTAGGATTTCCTATAAATAGAGAGCTTGGAGTTCATTTTGTGGTTGTTTCATTTTTCATCCAACTCCTCTCATGTATAAGTAACTTATTTGGTTGAGAGAATAAACACTTTCCTTATTAAGTTTTCCACCAATAAACTTATAACTTATTGGTTAGAGATAATAAGTTAGCAAAAGTTATACTTGGAAGTAAGAAGTAAGCACAAGAAAGAATCAAGTGATCATCAAAGAGTAAGTGTTCTTGAACCATGTTTCTCTTTCTTTTCTATTGTTAGAGAAGGGGGCATTGGTAGAGCTAACATGCTAAGAAGAGGTTGTAATAATGAATCAAAGGGCTTAAGTCATAATAAGCCGGATAAGTCATGAATAATCTATTCGTAATCATATAGGTTAAGACCTTGTGAAGAACACTAATGAATGTATAATAACTTGTAGGAACTTGTAACATGGTTACATTAATGAAGTTAGTATGATAATAAGAAGCATGAATAATGGATCGAAGTCATCATCCATAATAAGTTATATGAAAAGAAGACATAAGTTATGAGTATTGAAAATATAAGTAATTCATATTTTCATAAGTTCTAAACTCACAATGAACTAGTAATAACTTATCATGAATATAAGTTAACAAAGCATGTATGTCAAGATGATAATATGATGGATTGAATCCAAGTGAAATGGTTTACAAATCTCAAGTAACGAAGTTTCGCCGGAATTCACACGATTAGACGACGATCGTCGAATTCATGAAATTCTCGGAATGAAAGTCGAATTTTGACATTGAGTTTGGAAATGTTGGTTTTCAATGGAGACAATTAGTATTTGTCATTATAGAGTTGCAGACTCGGAAATGGCCAGATTCCGACTTAGAACGAAGAAACGAGCGTTGAACGTTCACGAACGTTTACCGTTTTCATTGAAAATGGAGTAATAGGTGAATTTTTAGCAAACGAAATCGAATAGATAAAATTCTTAAATGATCATGTAGATTACATAATTTGTGAACCGTAGGCTTTTGAACGAGCCAATTCGGACTTATAACCAAGAAGTTATGCGTCCGGGAAGTTCACAAAATTTCAAAACTGAAAATTTTTCTGGTGCATAGAGTTGGCGCCGCGGCGCCAACCCAAGGCAAATGACCCACGCCGCGGCGCAGAACAGTAACCGAGCACATTGCAAACTCGCGCCGCAGCGCGATAGTTAACAAAGGGACTCGCGCCGCAGCGCCGAGTCCGGTCTTTAAGCCCTAATGGGCAACGCCACAGCGCGGCACATCAAAGGATCACTGGCGCCGCAGCGCCAGTCTTAAAAGCTAGACAGTAAAGAATGATTGCAAGTAGAGCTTGAATGGAATTGTCTAACAATAAACTAAAGGACTTAATAAAACATTATTAAGTCATAATTAAAACCAAGTATGATCACTTAGGGTTAAAAGAAGGACAAGTAAGATGAACGCAAATGGTATGTAGTAAGCATACTTAATCAATGACGATCGAGTTTTGATTAATAACATACGAACGTTAGTAAGCCGTAAAGAAAGATGTTTAACTCGAACCGAGTTGTATTAGTGAAATAATTTCACTTAAGTATAAGAGAACGAAGTTGGTAAGGATGATGTAAAAGAATGACGGAAAGCCGGAACCCATAAATAACAAATCTAATACGGGATTAGATTGAGAAGAAGTGTAAGATTCTTTAGGAACCAAGTATGTTCGTTCATGACCTAATGTGGTATGTTATGTGATTATGTATTGTAGAGACTGTAAAGACTCAAAGGAAACGTAATTGTACTGCAGCGGACGCTGAAGGCAAGTTTTTCTTAAACGCTTGTCTAACCTTCGTGTTAGCCAGGTTTTCAAATGATTCAAATTATGAGATGCATGTATGGTTTTAAAGAAAGAGTCGATGCCAGTTTTAGCTCGGCTAGACTAATCTTGATAGATTGATTGAACTGTTTACAAGTCTTTCAATATAGAATTACTAACGCTATCCTACGTCAACTATTTGGTACGGATTCAAGGTAAGCCTGAATATGTATAAACAAATATTTTTTCATCGAGTATTCGATGGGCACGTGAGGTTGTCACAACTTAAACGTACACACGTTTAATGGATGTAGTGTTGATCAACAAAGAGTACTATGAGCTGATCACTCAGAAGTGCTCGTAAGTTATGCCGGACTTACGGACTTAGTGCCGGGTTGTCCTTTTCAAAGAAACTATAAGACGTTCACGTCTTGAACCAGAATTGATGAATTTCAGATTATTGTTATTGTAAAATGTTTTGAAGGAAAAAGGAAGCTATTTTGAATTATTGATAGTACTTTGTAACTATCATCCAGTTATTGAAGATATACGATTCTTATGTTTCAAGCATGCTTTTAAAATGAAATAGTAGTACTTGTTGAGCTTGTTATGCTCATTCTTGCTTGAACCATATGAATGCAGCTTAAATGATACAACCAAGGGGTTCGACAAGGATAAAGTGAAGACTAAAGCGAGCTTGTAGACTACCTATGTAATAGTATAGGTTTGTAATGATAATATGTGATATTATGACAAGAACAAATGTAACGGTTATAACGAACCTGGTGAATGGTAATATTATTTTGGTATATATATGAGACATATTCGTTCTTTTGAGGCATTTCAATTGAATGTTTGTGTGAACTGTAGCACCCTGGAGCACCATCTGTCGGGTTGAAAGAGACCCGAATTTGGGGGCGTCACAGATTCAATTAATGTCACAATATCATCTGCATAATATTTTATATTATTAAATCAATAATTGACACGACATAATTATTCATATTATCAGTTAGCATTATTGGCAATGTTTAGAAAGTTCTGTCGAGAAAAGGGGTTAGGTTATATAATTGCGCGCCAATAAGGATAAATCCTTATCAGAAAGCCCCCTCTTTCTTGGGAATGATCTGATTGTTAATATTGTAAGCTTATAATATTAATGGGGAATAATTATTATGTGGTGGCTATTGGTTCAATTTTGATATAAATGGAGGAATTTAACATGAAACATTTGTTGAAAGTTTGACATATTTTCTATGAAATCATAATTATCTTCTCCGATAAAATATTCATTCAAATATATTATTATAATATTATATTATAATAGTATAGTTTTATTAATATAATATTATAATATTATATTAACTTTGTTAGATTGTTAAGTTTTTTTCAAACTTCCCGTGCATTTCTTTTTTTCCTAATGGGTGGATGGAATAAGTTTCCTGCATAGTCTGTCCTTTTTGAATGGCAACATTTCTCCTGCAAATTCTTTTCCAAATTTTCCAAAGTTTGGGCCTTCAACCAATAAAAAGAAAGGAAAAAGTTAGGTATATTTTAGGAAGGAAGTTAGACAGAGAAAGAAAAGAAAATTAGGCATGTTGTTTATCTTTTCCTCTGAGGTTGCACTATAAAAGGGGGGTAACCCTTCATCCAAAACACACCAAAAATTACAAGCATTCTTACTGCAATATTGTGAGTATTTCTTTTGGGTATACGAATACTTTGAGTGTAACTTTTAGTGCAAAATTTTCTCAGGATAATATCCGATATTCCAAGTTAGATCTAGTTTTTACTAAGGTAAATGATATTATTTTATTTCAATACTAGTAAGAAATATCATTTTCTTTCATACTTCATATTATGTAAGTGATATTATTTCATATTCCTAAATTTAAAATTACTATGGTAAGTATTGCTTCTATAATTCATGAAATGATTAGAAATTTCTTAAGTTTTGCGGTTTTGCGCTTCATCTAATATCATTTTACTGGAATATTGGTCTGGACTTTCTTATTAAATTTTAATTTTTTCATGTTGGGGGGGGGATACTATTCACACGGTACTATTCATGAGTATTATTCACAACAAAATTTAATTTTTTTTGTCCAAATTATTTTTGATACATGGATATTATTCTTGAATTTTACTTCACAAATAGTTATCATGTTGACAATTTGGACATTTTTGAACTCTGGATAAATGGAATTATAAATCTCTAATATTCATCCTTGATCTCACTTGATTAATTCTTTATATCATTGTCATCATCCTCATTCTTATATTATGGTGAAAGTTATTTTTGGCCCGTAGTGCAAAGATAGATTGTTGCTTGGTATGATTATGACTAGGAATTGTGTATTGATATAATAATGACCTTTAATGTTACAGATAAAGGTTTGTGGTGAAAGTCTTCTTTGGCCCGCAGTGCATAGATGGACAGGTGTATGCCATGATCATGACTACTGGTGATACAAACGATTATCTTTGGCCCGCAGTACATAGATGGACAAGTGTATGATATGATCATGACCACTGGTGATACAAACAATTATCTTTGGCTCGTAGTGCATAGATAATTCTTTGATTGGAAATAATTATTGATTGGTATTATAGGGATAAACTATTGATGATGAACTTTTAAATCATAGAAGATAGTAGACATCATGCATTACTTAACTCTTCTAACGGATTGTTTTTTCCGCTGCAGTTGTTGATCTAAAACTTGTTGTTTATTGTATTCTATAAGATTTTTCCTGTTGAGGACTAAGGATAATTTGTTCTACATTTTCTTAGTCACAATATTTTTTATTGGGCTAGTTGAGCTCACCCTTTTCTTTTTGGTTCCATTGTTCTTCTCAGGAGGCGAGAATGTAGCTGGGACTAGTCTGGGAGTGGAGTATTGATCCAAGGTGGTTATTATAGTAGTCCTCACTATTTTAAAATAGTATGAAAATAATTGTAATGAGGAATTTATTTGAGTTTGGGTATTGTCTACAAGAAAATATTTGTATTAAAACTCACAGCTTATATTTTTTTGTATTTTGCACGACAATTAATAGTTGTATAAATGAAGGTTGTATTTGAATTCTGTACCATGTATTTTTCAACTCAAAATGGGTTGTATGGACCTATTTTGGGGGCGTCACAATTGCTGGACTGAGTATCCATCGGGTCAGCGATTTAATCCTCGAAGGGATATTGCTTACCCAAATCAACAGGGTAGTCGTGGAGGTCAGCAGAAGGGCTAGTGGCAAGTTGGTGGGCAGTATGAAAATAGGGCATTTCAACATCATCGCTAGTAGGGTTAGATTCAGGGACGATATCCAGGACCAACATGTAGGGGAAATCTGAACCTTTCGCCACTTCCATCGGGTCCATGTGCTACTTGTAGGTATCATGTTGGTAGGGCGTGCTATAGAGAGACACATACTTGGTTGACCAGTCATGAAAAAGTCAGTTCTGGAAAACCCAGATTTCCCATAAACTGTGTGACAAGATTTTTAGGGGCTTAGATCTTGCATCTGTTATGTTGTTAGCTTGTCTAAGTGTATCATTTGTATACTCTGACATATGAACTACAAAACTATGACATCAAAACACCTAAATGATAAACATGATTCAAGTTATAAGTGGTCAAAATGGGTTGACAAAGCCCAGAAATTGATTTTTGGAAAATCCAGAAATTTCCCAGAACAGTTTCTGACAGCTTATTGACTGAGCTAGATCTTGCAATTGTGATGTTATTAAGCTACCTAAATGTAAACTTTTGTACCTTAACAAATATACTACAATAGTGTGACACTATAACACTTAAACTGTGCCCAGAATCCAAGTTATTAATGCTTTAAAATGACTACTCAACACTGTATGAGTTTCTGGGTAAACCAGAAACTCAAGAACAGCTCTGACAGCAAGTTTGGATACTTATAACTTAATGATATGATGTAGTTAAATCCTGAATGTAGACACTCAAAATTTTGCATTCCTATTACTAACCTTGCAGGAGGGCAAAATTGTCTCCCAGAGACAACCCTGGAAGTCAAATCAACTCAATCCCGGAGACAACCCCGGGATACTCAGTTTAAATCTCGGAGACAACCCCGAGATACTCAATTTCAACCTTAAAGATAACCCCGAGGGAAACAGTTCCAGTTCCGGAGATAACCCTAGAATAGTCAGTTTTAATTTGGGAGATAACCCCGGGATACTCAGTTTCAATCTTGTAGACAACCCCGAGATACTCAGTTCCAACCTCGGAGATAACCCTGAGGGAAACAGTTCCAGTTCCAGAGATAACCCCAGAATAGTCAGTTTCAATCCCGGAGACAGCCCCAGAACGCTCAGTGTCAACCTTGGAGATAACCCCGGGAGGTCAAGCACACCTCAGAGATAACCCTGAGGACATTCAACACTCACAACAGCCCAATCTCAGAGATAACCCTAAGCAACGACTACTACATTAGCACAGAGCCGGAGATAACCCCAGTAAGGGGCAAAATCATCATTTTGCCACCTCGATACTACATTCACATCGTCATAACACCATTTCATCCCACATTTCATACAGAAGTGTCCCACAAGAACCATAGCTCAAAATGCCCAGATTGAAAGTTATGAATGTTCTAGCGGACAACGCGTTGCACAAGTGCACGTACTTCGGGATGACGTGACCCGCATGGCCCGAGACAACTCGGGCAGTCGCAGGTAGGCTCGCGACTACTGCGGGTAGACTCGCGGCCATCTGATCTACAAATATGGGCACTTGGTTGCTCATTTGAAAACAAAATAGAAAAATAAGAGAAAACTATGTCCATTTCAACTCATAAACACTTTTAGAGTGCTCTAAACTGAGTGATTCTTCTTTCTAAACACTTGTAAGCTCGTGTTTTGCTACATACTGAAATTTAACCGGTGGAAACCGAGTTTTCAGGCATCAAAAGCTATCTAAAATTTTCTTGGCAGCCCACTGTAAGATATTTCAGATTTTTAAGCTTTTTATCACTTCTGTATATATATATCTACTCGCGTTGAGAGTTGCATCGTGTGGGTATGCCCGGATCATATATATATATATATATATATATATATATATATATATATATATATATATATATATATATAAAAGTTGTAAACGCATCGGATATATAAAAGTTGTAAAAGTTGGTGGAGCCTGGATATCATATCCGGTGCGTTTACAACTTTTATATATATATATATATATATATTTACGACTTACATATGTATTACTGTTTTATCAGCCTGCGTGCTAGATTTGCCTAAATTTGGCTATTTGTCACTTTGACCGGTTCATGGTGATTAAACTGGAACCGTTAAAGCTGAAATGATTTAGATTTATTCAAATCTAGTTCTTTTTCTAACTTTTATCAGCCTGCGGGCTAGATTTACCTAAATATGACTATTTCTCACTTTGACCGATTTATGATGACTAAACTAGAGCTGTTGAAGCTGGAAAGCTCAGATTTACTCAAATCTAGTCCGTTTTCTAGCTTTTGTACATATTGCTTTGTCATGTGAGCCTAGGAATTATGTGATCACAGATTCAGTTTTTGAATCTAGATTCGGTTCCCGTGATGGACATTTTCAGCTGCAGCCAGCTTGTAAATTATTCACGGTGTCTGAATTTCCTTAGATGACTCTCATGCCTACAAGGAGTTCAGCACTGCTATGTACCTTATTTTCTCGAAGATGCTTCGCATCTCGAAAATAAAAGCAATCAAGTCGAACACATAATAAAATGAAAGTATCAAAGGCCTCAATACTATTGAGCACAAGGGTTTAAAAAAACTTGTTTTACAAAACATCATTGTCATATCTCGTTAAAATTGAACTTTTATACAAAAATCAAACCCTTTGTATATAGGTGCAAACAAGGCATAGCTGTGACGCCCCCAAAATTAGGTATACATCACCCATCTTGGGTCGTCAGATACATGGTAAAGAATACAAATACAACTTACTACTACAACTGTCGTGTACAATACGACAAAACATAACTGTGAGTTTGAATACAATTATTGTCTACTAGAGACTATACAAACTCAAAAGGAGTCCTCATTACAATTATTGTCACACTATTTAACAGAATAGTGAGAACTACTAATACTATCATCTGGTCCAACACTCCGTTCCCCGACACGTCCCAGCTATATTCTCATTTCCAGAAGAGAACAGTGAAAGAAAGGGTGAGCTCAACTAGCCCAGTAAGAAATATTATGACTAAGATAATGCAGAATAAATTATCATTAGCCTTCAACAGTGTTAAACTGATAAAATATAACGAACATCAAGTTTAACTGCAGCGGAACAAGCAATCCATTAAAAGAGTCAAGTAGAGAATAAAATCTACTATCTTCTATGATTTAAAAGGTTTTTCAACACTGTTATCGCTGGGACTCAGCTTAACAAAATAATCCACATCATCGAATCACCCTTACACTACAGCCAAGGGTATTCTTTAGTATCACGACCACAATTATCCATGCACTACGGGCCAAGAATATTTGTGTATTTATTAATGGCCATGATCATGCCAACAATTGTCCATCAATGCACTACGGGCCAATGAGGACTTTTACCACATCATTTGTAACATTACAGTCATGATTATACCGAATAATTCCTGGTCATAATCATACCAAGTCCATCTATGCACTACAGGCCACAGATGACTTTCAACATTATATAAACATGAGGATGATAACAATGATATAAGAATTCAATAAAACAAGTTCAAGAATTAATTTATCCAAGAATTAACAACGTCCAAATTGTCTACATGATACTGCTTTGTGGAGTAAAATTCAAGAACGCTTAGAATAAGATTTTCATGAAAAGATACTGGAGGAAACGCAATTATCAAGGATATTCCACTAATTTCATGGAGTATAGAAGTTAAAACTTAACCAACTGAGTATAATAAAAAATGGAATAACAAAAGAAATCACCCGGCATGCGATAGACCGCACAGATAGGTTATTCTAACAGAATAATAAATAATGGAACCAGGTCCGGTGTAAACGCACATACATGATATTCTGACAGAATAATAAATAATGGAACCAGGTCTGATGTAAACATACAGACATGATATTCCGATAAAATAATAAATAATAGAACTAGGTCCGGTGTAAAATACACAGACAGGATGTTCCAGCAGAATAATAACAAGACGGAACCAGGTCCGGTGTAAAACACACAGACAGGATGTTCCAACAGAATAATAATAAAAACGGAACCAGGTCCGGTGTAAAACACACAGACAGGATGTTCCAACAGAATAATAGAAGAATGTCACCAAGTATAGGGTAGACCGCGTATACAGGTTATTCCAACAGAATAATAAGAATTGGAATAACAGAAGTTCTCTTCATGAATAAGAAAGAATAACACCCCTTATCGTTTTAAAGAAGAACTGAAATAAGGAAGTAGTTAAGTAGCAGAATACTTTTTTTCTCTCTCTATAGTTTCTCTCTATAGTTTCTCTCTCTAGAGTTTAGTGAATTCGTAAGAAATAATGAAGGAATGAGCTACTATTTATAGAAAAATAGAATGCATAGTAACTAATCCATGAACGGTCCAGATTGATTACTTTAATCTGACGGTCCATAGTTAAAGAAAAATCTTTTAAATAAAATATAATATATTCTATTTATAGAATAACTTTAATAAAGTATTATGTTTTATATAAAAAGATATTTCTGTTTTATTACGTTAATAATACGAATAAAACAAAACTTCATTATCGCTAAATAATTCATATTATTAACTGATAATAATTGAATCAAACTGAGTGACTTCTCACATAAGCATTAATAATCAATACCATGTGCTACTATGCAACCACACGTGTTACTGTACTTTTACTACCGAGTAGTTCAACAGTATCAATGGTAAAACTTCCGTCGTTATTTTTAATAAAACATTTCTATCGTTTTCTCAATCCGACAATAATTCCGTTGTGGGGTCCACCAATGATTGTGCCATTGTACGAATATTCTCTGTTAAAACGAATATTCTCCGATCAATCGAATATTATACAACAACTTGCGTACTTTGTAAAATTTATAAATATTACCCACAACTATAACATTATATCAAATTAACTCCATAATATTTAAAAATGATATTTATAAAAAATTCATCTTTTATTTATAAAAGTTGGGGTCTTACAACCTCCCCTTCTTATGAAATTTCGCCCTCGAAATTAGGGTACGTACCTGGTATGTCGAAGAGGTAAGGATACCTTGACTTCATTTCAGATTCTAACTCCCAAGTCATTTCCTTAACATCGTGATTTCTCCACAAAACTTTGACTTGAGGTATAACCTTGGAGCGTAGAATATGTTCCTTCTTATCCAAGATTTGAACAGGAACTTCTTCATACGTTAAATCCTCTGCTATTTCGTCCGGTTCTAACTCAATAATGTGGTTCGGGTCTTCCACATATTTACGTAACATGGATATGTGAAAAATGTTATGAACACGAGACATACTTGGCGGTAAAGCGAGTCTATAAGCCATAGTTCCTACTCGATCGAGGATTAAAAATGGACCGATGAATCGAGAATTGTGATTTCCTCTCTTTTCAAATCTCGTAACTCCTTTCTATGGAGCAACACGTAAGAACACATGATCTCCTATATCAAATTCCACATCCTTTCGATGAAGATCAGCATAACTCTTTTGTCGATCTTGTGAGATTTTTATACGTTGTCGGATCGCTTGAATCTTTTCTGTAGTCATACGTACCAACTCTGATCCCAACAACGTTGCTTCACCCACCTCATCCCAGCATAATGGAGAACGACATTTTCTTCCATACAATGCTTCGAATGGAGCCATGCCAATACTTGCTTGATAACTGTTGTTGTAGGAAAACTCCACCAATGGTAAGAACTTGTCCCAACTTCCCTTGAAGTCAAGGACACAAAGTCTTAATAAATCTTCTAGAGTTTGAATAGTCCTCTCTGATTGTCCGTCCGTCTGAGGATGATATGCCGAACTAAATCGTAAATCCGTGCCCATAGCTTTTTGTAAACTAACCCAAAATCGTGAAGTGAATCTTGGGTCTCGATCAGAAACTATGGATACTGGCATACCATGCAGTCTTACAATCTCGTTTATGTACATACGAGCAAGACATTCAAGTGTATAAGTTTCTCGTATCGGTAAGAAATGAGCAGACTTGGTCAATCTATCAACAATGACCCAAATCGCATCTATACCTTGAGAAACCTTAGGAAGACCGATAACGAAATCCATGGTAATGTCCTCCCACTTCCATTCTGGAATTTCAAGTGGTTGCAATGGACCTTTTGGTACTTGATGCTCCGCTTTGACTCGTTGACAAGTTAGACACCTTGAGATAAACAGCGATATCTCTCGCTTCATATTGCTCCACCAAAATGTATGACGAAGATCATAATACATTTTGGTACTCCCAGGATGGATTGCAAACGGTGTGTTGTGCGCCTCCATCATGATTTCATACTTTAAATCAGGGTTGTTAGGAACACAAAGTCTGGAGTTGACTCGAAGTATTCCTTCTTCATCGATTCTTGCTTCCGGCATAGCACCTTCTTGCACTTTCTTCCTCATACGCATCAGCTTCAGGTCTGTAGCTTGAGCAGCTTTAACTTTATCGATTAAAGTTGGTTCTACTCGTATATTCGCCATCATCACATGGGTCCCTGGAGTCTTTAACTCTATCTCCATCCTTTGCAAGTCACACAAAATGGGCATTTGTGTTGACAATATCGCACTCGTACTTGCATATGATCTTTTACTCAATGCGTTAGCTACCACGTTCGCTTTTCCAGGATGGTATTGAATGGTATGATCATAATCTTTCAACAGTTCAAGCCAACGTCGCTGTCGCATGTTGAGTTCCTTTTGAGTGAAGAAATATTTGAGGCTTTTATGATCCGTAAAGATCTCCACCTTCTCCCCATACAACCTCCAAATTTTAAGTGCAAAGACAACAGCTACCAACTCTAGATCATGAGTAGGATAATTCCTCTCATATTCCTTGAGTTGTTTTGATGCATAGGCTATGACTTTTCCATGTTGCTTGAGAACGCATCCCAACCTTTTGCTCGAAGCATCACTGTAGATGATAAATCCCTCCGAGCCAGATGGTATTGTTAGAACAGGTGCTGAAATGAGTCTCCTCTTGAGTTCTTGAAAGCTCTTCTCACATTCTTCGCTCCAACCGAACTTTGTATCTTTCCGAGTCAGCTGAGTTAATGTAGTAGCAATTCGAGAAAATCCTTCCACGAATCTCCGATAATAACCAGCTAAACCAAGAAAGCTACGTACTTCGGTCACTGATTTAGGTTGCTCCCAGCTTTGAATAGCTTCAATCTTTGCTGGGTCAACATATATTCCACGACTTGATACTACATGCCCAAGGAATGCTACCTTCTCCAGCCAGAACTCGCATTTCTTCAACTTGGCATAAAGCTTGTATTCACGAAGCTTTTGGACTACCAGCCTCAAGTGTTGCTCATGATCTTCACGGCTTTTGGAATAAATAAGGTTGTCATCAATAAAGACGACCACAAAGTGATCCAAATATTCCTTGAATACCCGGTTCATCATATCCATGAAGGCAGCAGGAGCATTAGTCAATCCAAAGGACATGACTAGAAATTCATAATACCTGTACCGAGTTCTAAAAGCCGTCTTTGGAATATCCTCAGTTCTAACCTTCAGCTGATGATATCCAGAATGAAGATCGATCTTGGAAACGAATTGTGCTCCTTGCAATTGGTCAACAGGTCATCAATACGTGGCAATGGGTACCTGTTTTTGATGGTGACATGATTCAACTCCCGATAATCAATACAAAGTCGCATACTTCCATCTTTCTTCTTCATAAATAGAATAGGACCTCCCCAAGGAGAAGTATTAGGATGAATAAAGCCAATGTCTAACAATTCCCGCAGTTGGATCTTTAACTCCTGAAGTTCAATATGAGCCATTCGATATGGGGCTTTGGAAATGGGTTTTGTACCGGGTTCAAGGTCGATACAAAATTTAATTTCACGCACTGGGGGTAGGCCAGGAAGTTCTTCAGGGAATACGTCAGGAAATTTATTAACAATAGAAATATCATTCAAAACTGACGTATTTTTGTTTAGATCCGTGACATGAGCTAAGAAAGCTTGACATCCGTTTTTCAATAAACGAATAGCTTTATGGTTTGAGATGACCACGATTTATTTTAATGGTTTGGTTGCTTGAATTCGCATAATAGGTCGATTAGGAATATGAAAGCTAACAACCTTACGAAAATAATCAATTTTTGCATGATGAGTAGTTAACCAATCAATCCCTAGAATCACGTCAAATGCAAGTATTTTTAATAAAATAAGATCGACAGGTAAACAGATAAGTCAAAGTCTAATTTCTCCGGAGTCAAATTTAATCGATGAGTGCAAGTAGGAGAAATAAAAGAATGGGTAGAACCGGTATTAAATAAAGTATAGACTTCGTTAGAGTTTATGATAAGCTTACCTGTGATGACCTCATTCGGGTTCCTTACTTTCTGGGACGGCCTTTGGTGTCTCCATCCTGGCTGAACTTGTTTTTGGTAAACGACAAAATCGAGCTAAATGACCTTCTCTTCCATAATTATAACATGCTTTAGACGTCATCGTGCATTTTGGACTGATGTGCCCCTCCCCTCCGCATTTAAAACATATGATAGGTGGTCGTTCTACTTCCTTAACAACGGGTGCTGGTGCTGACGTCTTTCCATCATTGTTGAATCTCCTCTTCTTGAAATGACTATTCTTATTGTTTTGGCCCTGATTACTACCGAAGTGGTTACCATTTCTGGCCTGTTGATTCCTTCCACGCTTGTTGTCACCGCTTTGATGACTGCTCTCACTGGTATTATCATTTTGCCGACTGCTCTCTTTTGGTTGCGTTGACTCATTATCGCGCTCCACTAACTGAGCCCTATTTACAACATCTGAATACAAACACAGTTTATGAGAAATAAGATGTTGACGTATCTTAGGTTTCAAACCTCGCAAAAACATTCGCGTCATTCGCTCTTCATTATCCACCAAGTGGGACGCAAACCGGGACAACTCAGCAAATTTAGCCTCATACTATGACACGGTCATATTATTCTGCTCTAATTTGATGAACTCCACCTCCTTCATATGACGAACACTTTCGGGAAAGTATTTGTCATTGAACAGCTCTTGGAACTTCTCCCAAGACATCTTCAGTGTGGCAGGTTGAGTACGCTTAATCGATTTCCACCAGTAATCTGCCTCTCTTTGCAACATAAGGGCGACAATGGGAACCTTTTGCTCCTCAGAGCATCCCAAGACATCAAATATCTTGGTGATCTGCTTTATCCATGTTTCCGCTATAAGTGATTTTGGCTCTTTCTTAAACTCCGGTGGTCCCAGCTCCTTGAACTGTTTAGCGGTGACCGTCCGAGAGTTTTTAGTGTTTCCACCTACATTTTGAATAGGAGCCACTTTCGCCTGCTGTTGTATGAACTGCATAAAGCTTCTGAACATTTCATCATTCATCATTTGGTCAGTATTATTGTTTTCATGAGGATTGTCGCCTTCCTGATGCACATTATCCCGATTATTGATATGTGGTGAATTAACAGTCGCCTGTGCTCCATTCCTATTCTCAACATTCTCGGATGCCATTTTTAGATACTGCCACAAAACAAAAGTTAATTGATATGTCATATATTATCCTTATATTCTGACCGACCAATTAAATACCATGCAAATAAACTTAGGTAGGTCATACTAGCGAAGGAATTTCCCGTCTCTCCCCTCCTAGTTCTATTTTCACATCTTAGCCAGAGATCATATCCCTAAGCTCTGATACCAACTGTGACGCCCCCAAAATTAGGTATATATTACCCATCTTGGGTCGTCAGATACATGGTACAAAATACAAATACAACTTACTAATACAACTATCGTGTACAATACGACAAAATATAACTGTGAGTTTGAATACAATTATTGTCTACTAGAGACTATACAAACTCAAAAGGAGTCCTCATTACAATTATTGTCACACTATTTAACAGAATAGTGAGGACTACTAATACTATCATCTGGTCTATCACTCCGTTCCCCGACTCGTCCCAGCTATATTCTCATTTTCTGAAGAGAACAGTGAAAGAAAGGGTAAGCTCAACTAGCCCAGTAAGAAATATTATGACTAAGATAATGCAGAATAAATTATCATTAGCCTTCAACAGTTTTAAACTGATAAAATATAACAAACATCAAGTTTAACTGCAGCGGAACAAACAATCCATTAAAAGAGTCAAGTAGAGAATAAAATCTATTATCTTCTATGATTTAAAAGGTTTTTCAACACTGTTATCGCTGGGACTCAGCTTAATAAAATAATCCACATCATCGAATCACCCTGCACTACGGCCAAGGATATTCTTTAGTATCACGACCACAATTATCCATGCACTACGGGCCAAGAATATTTGTGTACTCATTGACCCGTAGTGCATTGATGGACAGTTGTTGGCATGATCATGACCATTAATGAGTACACAAATATTCTTGGCCCGTAGTGCATGGATAATTGTGGTCGTGATACTAAAGAATATCCTTGGCCGTAGTGCAGGGGTGATTCGATGATGTGGATTATTTTATTAAGCTGAGTCCCAGCGATAACAGTGTTGAAAAACCTTTTAAATCATAGAAGATAATAGATTTTATTCTCTACTTGACTCTTTTAATGGATTGTTTGTTCCGCTGCAGTTAAACTTGATGTTTGTTATATTTTATCAGTTTAAAACTGTTGAAGGCTAATGATAATTTATTCTGCATTATCTTAGTCATATTATTTCTTACTGGGCTAGTTGAGCTCACCCTTTCTTTCACTGTTCTCTTCAGGAAATGAGAATATAGCTGGGACGAGTCGGGGAACGGAGTGATGGACCAGATGATAGTATTAGTAGTCCTCACTATTCTATTAAATAGTGTGACAATAATTGTAATGAGGACTCCTTTTAAGTTTGTATAGTCTCTAGTAGACAATAATTGTATTCAAACTCACAGTTATGTTTTGTCGTATTGTACACGACAATTGTATTAGTAAGTTGTATTTGTATTCTGTACCATTTATCTGACGACCCAAGATGGATGATGTATACCTAATTTTGGGGGCGTCACAGTTGGTATCAGAGCTTAGGGATATGATCCCTGGCTAAGATGTGAGAATAGAACTAGGAGGGGAGAGACGGAGAATTCCTTCACTAGTATAACCTACCTAAGTTTATTTGCATGGTATTTAATTAGTCGGTCAGAATATAAGGATCATATATGACATATCAATTAACTTTTATTTTGTGGAAGTATCTGAAAATGGCATCTGAGATTGTTGAGAATAGCAATGGAGCACAGGCGACTGTTGATTCACCACATATCAATAATCAGGATAATGTGTATTAGGAAGGTGACAATCCTCATGCAAACAACAACACTGACCAGATGATGAATGATGGAATGTTCAGAAGCTTTATGCAGTTCATACAACAGCAGGCGAGAGCGGCTCCTGTCCAAAATGTAGGTGGAAACACTGAAAACTCTCGGACGGTCACCGCTAAACAGTTTAAGGAGCTGGGACCACCGGAGTTTAAGGGAGAGCCAAAACCACTTATAGCGGAAACATGAATAAAGCAGATCACCAAGATATTTGATGTCTTGGGATGCTCCGAGGAGCAAAAGGTTCCCTTTGCCGCCTTTATGTTGCGAGGAGAGGCAGATTACTGGTGGGAATCGATTAAGCGTACTCAACCTGCCGCACTGAAGATGTCTTGGGAGAAGTTCCAAGAGCTGTTCAATGACAAATACTTTCCTGAAAGTGTTCGTCACATGAAGGAGGTGGAGTTCATCAAATTGAAGCAGAATAATATGACCGTGTCGCAGTATGAGGCTAAATTTTCTTATTTGTCCCGGTTTGCGTCCCACTTGGTGGATAATGAAGAGCGAATGACGCGAATGTTTTTACGAGGTTTGAAACCTAAGATATGTCAACATCTTATTTCTCATAAATTGTGTTTGTATTCAGATGTTGTGAATAGTGCTCAGTTAGTGGAGCGCGATAACGAGTCAACGCAATCAAAAGAGAGCTGTCGGCAAAATAATAATACCAGTGAGAGCAGTCATCGAAGTAGTGACAACAAGCGTGGAGGGAATCAACATGCCAGAAATGGTAACCACTTCGGTGGTAATCAGGGCCAAAATAATATGAATGGTCATTTCAAGAAGAGGAGATTCAACAATGATGGAAAGACGTCAGCACCAGCATCCGTTGTTAAGGAAGGAGAACGACCACCTATCATATGTTTCAAATGCGGAGGGGAGGGGCACATAAGTCCAAACTGCACGATGCCGTCTAAAGCATGTTATAATTGTGGAAGAGAAGGTCATTTAGCTCGATTTTGTCGTTTACCAAAAACAAGTTTAGCCAGGATGGAGACACCAAAGGCCGTCCCAGAAAAGTCAAAACCGATAGTGCAAGAGAGAGCGTTTGTTGTGACCTCCTAGAAAGTAAGGAACCCGAATGAGGTCATCACGGGTAAGCTTATCATAAACTCTAACGAAGTCTTAACTTTATTTGATACCGGTTCTATCCATTCTTTTATTTCTCCTACTTGCGCTCATCGATTAAATTTGACTCCGGAGAAATTAGACTTTGACTTATCTGTTGAAACTCCATTGGGAGAAACCTTCATTACATCCACGGTTTATAAGTCCTATTTGGTTCAAGTTGGTACCCACACATTACCTGTCGATCTTATTTCATTAAAAATACTTGCATTTGACGTGATTCTAGGGATTGATTGGTTAACTACTCATCATGCAAAAATTAATTATTTTCGTAAGGTTGTTAGCTTTCATATTCCTAATCGACCTATTATGTGAATTCAAGCAACCAAACCATTAAAATCAATCGCTGTCATCTCAAGCCATAAAGCTATTCGTTTATTAAAAAATGGATGTCAAACTTTCTTAGCTCATTTCACGGATCTAAACAAAAATACGTCAGTTTTGAATGATATTTCTATTGTTAATAAATTCCCTGACGTATTCCCTGAAGAACTTCCTGGCCTACCCCCAGAGCGTGAAATTGAATTTTGTATCGACCTTGAACCCGATACAAAACCTATTTCCAAAGCCCCATATCGAATGGCTCCTATTGAACTTCAGGAGTTAAAGATCCAACCGCAGGAATTATTAGACATTGGCTTTATTAGTCCTAGTACTTCTCCTTGGGGTGCTCCTGTGCTATTCGTGAAGAAGAAAGATGGAAGTATGTGACTTTGTATTGATTATCGGGAGTTGAATCATGTCACCATCAAAAACAGGTACCCATTGCCACGTATTGATGACCTGTTTGACCAGTTGCAAGGAGCAAAATTCTTTTCAAAGATCGATCTTCGTTCTGGATATCATCAGCTGAAGGTTAGAACTGAGGATATTTCAAAGACGGCTTTCAGAACTCGGTACGGGAATTATGAATTCCTAGTCATGTCCTTTGGATTGACTAATGCTCCTACTGCCTTCATGGATATGATGAACCGGGTATACAAGGAATATTTGGATCATTTTGTGGTCGTCTTTATTGATGACATCCTTATTTATTCCAAAAGCCGTGAAGATCATGAGCAACACTTGAGGCTGGTACTCCAAAAGCTTCGTGAATACAAGCTTTATGCCAAGTTGAAGAAGTGCGAGTTCTGGCTGGAGGAGGTAGCATTCCTTGGGCACGTAGTATCAAGTCGTGGAATATCTGTTGATCCGGCAAAGATTGAAGCTATTCAAAGCTGGGAGCAACCTAAATCAGTGACTGAAGTACGTAGCTTTCTTGGTTTAGCTGGTTATTATCGGAGATTCGTGGACGGATTTTCTCGAATCGCTACTCCATTAACTCAGCTGACTCGGAAAGATACAAAGTTCGATTGGAGCGAAGAATGTGAGAAGAGTTTTCAAGAACTCAAGAGGAGACTCATTTCAGCACCTGTTCTAACAATACCATCTGGCTCGAAGGGATTTGTCATCTACAGTGATGCTTCGAGCAAAGGGTTGGGATGCGTTCTTATGCAACATGGAAAAGTCATAGCCTATGCATCAAGACAACTCAAGAAATATGAGAGGAATTATCCTACTCATGATCTAGAGTTGGCAGCTGTTGTCTTTGTACTTAAAATTTGGAGGCATTACTTGTATAGGGAGAAGGTGGAGATCTTTACGGATCATAAAAGCCTCAAATATTTCTTCACTCAAAAGGAACTCAACATGCGACAACGACGTTGACTTGAACTGTTGAAAGATTAAGATCATACCATTCAATACCATCCTATAAAAGCGAACGTGGTTGCTGACGCATTGAGTAGAAGATCATATGCAAGTACGAGTGCGATATTGTCAACATAAATGCCCATTTTGTGTGACTTGCAAAAGATGGAGATTGAGTTAAAGATCCCAACTTTTATAAATAAAGATGAATTTTCTATAAATATCATTTTTGAATATTATGGAGTTAATTTGATATAATGTTATAGTTGTGGGTAATATTTATAAATTTTGCAAAGTACGCAAGTTGTTATATAATATTCGATTGGTCGGGGAATATTCGTTTTAACAGGGAATATTCGTACAACGGCATAATCATTGGTGGACCCCACAACGGAATTATTGTCGGATTGAGAAAACGACAAAAATATTTTATTAAAAATAACGGCGGAAGTTTTACCATTGATACTGTTGAACTACTCGGTAGTAAAAGTACAGTAATACGTGTGGTTGCATAGTAGCACACGGTATTGATTATTAATGCTTATGTGAGAAGTCACTCAGTTTGATTCAATTATTGTCAGTTAATAATATGAATTATTTAGCGATAATGAAGTTTTGTTTTATTCGTATTATTAACGTAATAAAATAGAAACATCTTTTTATATAAAACAGAATACTTTATTAAAATTATTCTATAAATAGAATATATTATATTTTATTTAAAAGATTTTTTTTAAATATAGACCATCAGATTAAAGTAAATCAATCTGGACCGTTCATAGATTAGTTACTATGCAGTCCATTCTTCTATAAATAGAAGTTCATTCCTTCATTATTTCTTACGAATTCACTGAACTCTAGAGAGAGAAACTATAGAGAGAGAGAAGAAAAGTATTCTGCTACTTAACTACTTTATTTCAGTTCTTCTTTAAAACGGTAAGGGGTGTTATTCTTTCTTATTCATGAAGAGAAATGTTGTTATTTTATTTCTTATTATTTTGTTGGAATAACCTGTATACGCGGTCTACCCTATACTTGGTGACATTCTTCTATTATTTTGTTGGAACATCCTGTCTATGTGTTTTACACCGGACCTGTTTCTGTTTTTATTATTATTTTGTTGGAACATCATGTCTGTGTGTTTTACACCGGACCTGGTTCCGTCTTGTTATTATTCTGTTGGAACATCCTGTCTCTGTGTTTTACACCGGACCTGATTCCAATATTTATTATTCTGTCGGAATATCCTGTCTGTGCGTTTACGCCGGACCTGGTTCCATTATTTATTATTCTGTCGGAATATCCTGTCTGTGTGTTTGCGCCGGACCTGATTCCATTATTTATTATTCTGTTGGAATAACCTGTCTGTGCGGTCTATCTCATGCCGGGTGATTTCTTTTGTTATTCCATTCTTTATTATACTCAGTTGGTTAAGTTTTAACTTCTATACTCCATGAAATTAGTGGAATATCCTTGATAATTGTGGTTCATCCAGTATCTTTTCATGAAAATATTCTTCTAAGCATTCTTGAATTTTACTCCACAAAGCAGTGTCATATTGACAATTTGGACGTTGTTAATTCTTTGATAAATTAATTCTTGAACTTGTTTTATTGAATTCTTATATCATTGTCATCATCCTCATGTTTATAAAATGTTGAAAGTCATCTGTGGCCTGTAGTGCATAGATGGACTTGGTATGATTATGACTAGGGATTATTCGATATAATCATGACCGTAATGTTACAAATGATGTGGTAAAAGTCTTCATTGACCGTAATGCATTGATGGACAGTTGTTGGCATGATCATGACCATTAATGAGTACACAAATATTCTTGGCCCGTAGTGCATGGATAATTGTGGTCGTGATACTAAAGAATATCCTTGGCCGTAGTGCAGGGGTGATTCGATGATGTGGATTATTTTATTAAGCTGAGTCTCAGCGATAACAGTGTTGAAAAACCTTTTAAATCATAGAAGATAGTAGATTTTATTCTCTACTTGACTCTTTTAATGGATTACTTGTTCCGCTGCAGTTAAACTTGATGTTCGTTATATTTTATCAGTTTAACACTGTTGAAGGCTAATGATAATTTATTCTGCATTATCTTAGTCATAATATTTCTTACTGGGCTAGTTGAGCTCACCCTTTCTTTCACTGTTCTCTTCAGGAAATGAGAATATAGCTGGGACGAGTCGGGGAATGGAGTGATGGACCAGATGATAGTATTAGTAGTCCTCACTATTCTATTAAATAGTGTGATAATAATTGTAATGAGGACTCCTTTTGAGTTTGTATAGTCTCTAGTAGACAATAATTGTATTCAAACTCACAGTTATGTTTTGTCGTATTGTACACGATAATTGTATTAGTAAGTTGTATTTGTATTCTGTACCATGTATCTGACGACCCAAGATGGGTGATGTATACCTAATTTTGGGGGCGTCACATTCTCTCTCTAGAGTTTAGTGAATTCGTAAGAAATAATAAAGGAATAAGCTGCTATTTATAGAAAAATGGAATGCATAGTAACTAATCCATGAATGGTCCAGATTGATTACTTTAATCTGACGGTCCATATTTAAAGAAAAATCTTTTAAATAAAATATAATATATTCTATTTATAGAATAACTTTAATAAAGTATTATGTTTTATATAAAAAGATGTTTCTTTTTTATTACGTTAATAATACGAATAAAACAAAACTTCATTATCGCTAAATAATTCATATTATTAACTGACAATAATTGAATCAAACTGAGTGACTTCTCACATAAGCATTAATAATCAATACCGTGTGCTACTATGCAACCACACGTGTTACTGTACTTTTACTACCGAGTAGTTCAACAGTATCAATGGTAAAACTTCCGCCGTTATTTTTAGTAAAATATTTTTGTCGTTTTCTCAATCCGACAATAATTCTGTTGTGGGGTCCACCAATGATTGTGCCGTTGTACGAATATTCTCTGTTAAAATGAATATTCCCCAACCAATCAAATATTATATAATAACTTGCGTACTTTACAAAATTTATGAATATTACCCACAACTATAACATTATATCAAATTAACTCGATAATATTCAAAAATGATATTTATAGAAAATTCATCTTTTATTTATAAAAGTTGGGGTTTTACACCAAATCCACGGGAATGCTATCCACGCCCCTCTAAGGGAGCTCCATAATATGAGTTCGCCCTGGACCTTCTCAATGTGGGGAATGGACGTGATCGGGCCCATCGAGCCCAAAGCCAGCAATGGTCATCAGTTTATCTTCACAATGATCGACTACTTCACCAAGTGGGTAGAAGCAGCCTCTTCCCCCTGGGTGACTAAAGAGGTGATCATTGGTTTCATCAGAAACAATGTCATTTGTCGATATGGACAACCAGAGGTGATTATATTAGACAATGCCAAAAACCTCAATAACCAAATGATGGAGGAGTTATGAAGTAAATTTCACATCAAACATCTCAACTCCGTCATCTACCGTCCAAAGATGAATGGGGTTGTTGAAGTGGCTAATAAGAATATCAAAAAGAATATGCAAAAGATGTCGCAAATCATAAAGGATGGCCTGACCTGTTGCCTCTGACTCTATTAGCCTATAGAACGTCAATGCACACTTCCACTGGGGCAACCCCTACTCATTAACCTATGACATGGAAGCAGTGCTCCCCATAGAGATGGAAATGTAATCCCTCAGGGTGTTAATAGACGCTCAACTAGATGAAGACCAATGGTTACAGGATCGGTACTACCAATTGTCTCTAATAGATGAAAGGTGGGCCGCAACTATTTTCCATGGTCAGTTATACCAACAAAGGATCGCTCGATCCTATAACAAGAAAGTCCGGCTACGACAATTCAAAGAACATGACTTGGTCTTGAAGAAGGTTCTTAACAACCAAGATCAATTCAAAGGAAAATTCACCCCAAATTAGGAAGGCCCGTTTGTTGTCAAGGAGATATTGATAGGAGGAGCCCTCAGATTACAAGAGATAGATGGCGAGGAATTTCCCCAACTCATCAACTCAGACATTGTGAAGCGGTATTATTTCTGAAGTTACCTGTAAATCAGCATCTTATTTCTAGATCATCAGATCCATCAGTCAATTTAGGTTTTCAAAACCTTTCGCACTACATACAAAACCTTTCACACCTTCAGTTTGTCCCACTAGGAATCAAACCTTTCAAACCTGCAGTTAGTTCCACTAGGGATCAAGCATTTCACACCTTCAGTTTGTGTAAGACCCCAATTTTTATGAATAAATAATAATTTTCTCGAAATATATTTTTGAATATTATGGTGTGGATTTGATATAATGTTATAGTTGTGGGTAATATGTACAAATTTTGCAAAGTAAGCAAGTGGTTATATAATATTCGATTGGTCGGGGAATATTCATTTTAACAGGGAATATTCGTACGACGGCACAATCATTGGTAGACCCCACAACGGAAGTATTGTCGTAGTTAGAAAACGACAAAATTATCTTTTTATAAAAATAACGGCGAAGGTGTTACCGTTAAAACTGTTGAACTACCTGGTAGTAAAAGTACAGTAATACGCGTGGTTACATAGTAGCACACGGTATTGATTATTGATGCTTACGTGAAAAGTCACTCAGTTATACTCAATTATTGCTACAGTAATTACTACATCATATCTCTCATGTTATTGATTCAATTATTGTCACAGTATCATCTGCATAATATGATATATTATTAAATCAATAATTGAGACGGTAAAGTTATTCATATTATTATTTGAAATATTGACAAGTTCTAGAAGTTCTGCTAAGGAGAGGTTTGGTCACCTAATTGCGCGCCAATATGGAGAAATCCTTATCGAAAAGCCCCCTATTTCCTGGGAACTTAAATATTGTGAATTATAATATTAATGATGAATAAGTTCGTGTTGATTAAAGATGAAATTGATAGTTCCATTGTATGAGAATTATTAGTGTTAGTAGAAATCGATATTTATTTCGATAATAATTAATGTCTGGAGGTTATATTGACCAATCGGGTATTCGGGCACTTTTCTTGTCAGAATACTATTCACGAGTTACTATTCACTCTAGTATTGTTCACTTGGGTGTTTAGGACACTTTTTGTGTCGGGATACTATTCCCGGAGTACTATTCACGGGGTACTATTCACCTGAAAAATATATTTCTTTTCGGTCCAAATCATTTTTAGTACAATATTATTCCATGAGAAGATGTGATAATTTTTCAGATAGTTGGTTGAAATTATAATAGTAAATCAATATGGATCGTTGGTTTAAAGTTTTAAGAGTTACTTGTCCCTTCGGGTTTCTAAGAGTTACTTGTCTCTTCAGTGTTCCAAGAGTTAATTGCCCCTTCGCAAATAGTAGTTGTCTCTTCAATATTACCAAGAGTCATTTTGACCCTTCGTTAAGACCAAGAGCTACTTTCAGTTCTTCTATAAATAGAAGCTCATTCCTTCATTATTTCTTACGAATTCACTGAAACTCTAGAGAGAGAAACTATAGAGAGAAAGAAGAAAAGTATTCTGCTATTTCACTAGTCCAGTATTCAGTTTTTCTAAGGTAAGGGATATTATTTGTTGTACTGGTAAGGGGTATTATTTCTTTCGTATTCATGAAGAGAGCTTCTGTTATTCCATTCTTTATTATTATGTTAGAATAACCTGTCTATGCGAAGTACCACATACATGGTGAAATTCTTCTGTTATTCCATTCTTTATTATTATGTTGGAATAACCTGTTTATGCGAAGCATCGCATACATGGTGAAATTCTTCTGTTATTCCATTCTTTATTATTCTGTTGGAATAACCTGTCTGTGCGGTCTATCGCATGCCTGGTGAATTTTGTTGATATTCCATTCTTTATTATTTTGTTGGAATATCCTGTCTGTACGGATTACGCATGACCTGGTTCCATTCTTTATTATTCTATTGGAATATCCTGTCTGTGTGGATTACGCATGACATGGTTCCATTCTTTATTATTCTGTTGGAATAACCTGTCTATCTGGATTACCACATGCATGGTGAATGATCCTTCGTATTCATTCCTTATTAAATTGTGGAAATGATCTATTTACGTGGATTACCGCATGGCGAGCGAAAATCCATTTGTCGTTTCATATAATCTATTATACTCAGTTAGTTAAAGCTTTGGCTTCTGTACTCCATGAAATTAGTGGAATATCCTTGATATTTGCGCTTCATCCAGTATCTTTTCATGGAAATATTCTTCTAAGCATTCTTGAATTTTACTCTACAAAGTAGTATCATGTTGACAATTTGGACGTTATTGGTTCCTGGATAAATTAATTTATAAATCTTTAAAATTTATTCTTGAACTTGTTTTATTGAATTATTATGTCATTGTCATCATCCTCATGCTTATATTGTGATGAAAGTCATCTTTGGCTTACGTGCATAGATGGACTTGGTATGATTATGACCAGGGATTATTCGGTATAATCATGACCGTAATGTGACGAATGATGTGGTAAAAGTCCTCATTGGCCTGTAGTTCATTGGTAGACAGTTGTTGGTATGATTATGACCAGGGATTATTCGGTATAGTCATGACCATTGATGATTACATGAATATCATTGGCCATGGAGCAAGGATGATTCAATTTTATTTATTAAGCTGAGTCTCAGCGATAACGTAGATGAAAAACTTTTTAAATCATAGAAGATAGTAGATTTTATACTTTACTTGACTCTTCTAATGGATTGCTTATTCTGCTGCAGTTTTTGATCTACAACTTGTTGTCTATTATATTCTATCAGTTGTTATACTGTTGAAGGCTAATGATAACTTATTCTGCATTATCTTAGTCATAATATTTCTTACTGGGCTAGTTGCGCTCACCCTTTTGCTTCCATTGTTCTCTTCAGGAAATGAGAACGTAGCTGGGACTAGTCGGGGAACAGAGTGATGGTCCTAGATGGTGCATTAGTAGTCCTCACTATTCTGTAAAATAGTGTGATAATAAATGTAATGAGGACTCCATTGAGTGTAGATATTGTCTAGATGACAATATTTATATTAAAACCCACAGCCTATGTTTTGTCGTATTTTACATGACTGTTGTATAATTAGTTTGTATTTGTATTCAGTATCTTATATCTGGCGACCCAAGATGGGTGATGTATACCTATTTTAGGGGCGTCACAGTTTGTCCCTCCAAGGATCAACCATTTCACACCTTCAATTTGTCCCACCAGGGATAAAACTTTTCACAACTTCAGTTTATCCCACCAAGGACAAAACTTTTCACAACTTCAGTTTGTCCCACCAGGGGCAAACTAAGCGGACCTGATCTCTCTAATACACGTGAAAATCCAATAATAATCTAGAAGGGGGGTTGAATAGATTATTACAGGTTAAAAATTATACTTGGCCTTTTTGAATTTTTTAATAATTAATTTGCTGTTTTAGAAATTAGTATGCAAGATAGTAAAAAATTCAATCACACAATGCATAGAGATTTATCTGGTTCACAACATACATCCCTGGTATGTTGCTACGTCCAGTCTCAAGTTCCTACTTGGAACTTGAGATCCTATTACTATTAGTAATAAATACTCATTTAACAGGCGGAGAAGCCTTTACAATGTTTTATAGACAAACTTCCAATTGTTCCCAACTAATCTATCTTGGACAGAAAGCTCCCCGCTCCCTGTGACACCCCCAAATCCGGGTACTTCGATTCCATGGGATTTGGTGTTCACTGCACAAATATCATCTATCTATCTACCCATAATAAATGCAAACCATGCAATAGATAGAAATAAAAATCTTCCCCTTATAGGGTTACAACATCTGAATCGTAAACATAATCCCAGGTTGAACTAACCTTAAACATCTATGCGGAAATATAAACAATAAGTCTTAAACAACATCATTAACTCAAGTCTAACATAAATACATCATCAAATAAAATAACAAGTCTTCAACACTTGCTAACTTTGCCCTTGCCTTTACTAGTGGAAGGTTCGTATGTTCTTTCGTTCTTAACTGCAATGTTATTATAACGCAAGAGTGAGCATGATTGCCCACAAGTATGAAATAACAATATAATAACATGCAAGTGAATCAAAGATATCTGAAATAAAAGCTCAACTTTTGAATCAAGAATGAATAACAAGAATCAAAAGATTTCTGAGGGTCATAAGACCTTAAACTATGTCCTAGGTTATCAAGGGTTATACTTGAAACCTTTAACAGTCATAAGACTATGGACCTTTCTTCTCGTACTAAGGGGGATCAGCCCTTAGTACCATACTGTGAACAATAAGGGTTTGGATAATTCAATAAGGGTTCTGAAATTTAGAACGTTCATCAACTAAGGACTAGTTGAATCAATAAAGTTCACTAGTCTAATAAGGTTCAACAATAATGATATTCAATTTGAATAATAATCTCAAGAAGTATACAATAGGACAATTATTGTATAACTGAATCATGCTTTGAAAAAAAATAATATAACATTTGAACTTGAATAATAGTAATGATAACTTATTCGAGGTAAATAATAATCTTGAACAATAATGACAAGTAGGGTTAGGAAACTTGCCTCGTGCGTAGGCTAAACGATTACTACTTCCGTTCACCACAAATCCTACACACATACCATATGTATTCACGACATTCATTAGTTACATTTTCACTTAATTATTTAATATAAACTCCACTTTATTTAACAAATCATTACCTTTCTAATTTAATTACATAATTAAATTAGAATATTTTCATTCTCTTACTATTATTGCACTCAAATAAATTATTTCATAATAATTTCTATCGAATATTTATTTTATTCCATAAATATCTCAATTAAAATATTTACTTTATTTTATAAATATTTTAATAATAATTTTCATCGAATATTTATTTTAATCCATAATATCTCAATTAAAATATTTAATTTAATTTATAAATATTTTAATAATAATTTTCATCGAATATTTATTTTATTCCATAAATATCTCAATTAAAATATTTAATTTATTTTATAAATATTTTAATAATAATTTTCATCAAATATTTATTTTATTTTATTTTATTTTATTTTTTTATTTTTTATTTTTTATTTTTATTTTATTTATTTATTTATTTTTTTGACCGCCGGGGCGGGGTAATTTAGTTTGGTAACGCCCGCCGGGGGTGGGGTTACCCAGGTTCATTTTCTGCAGTTTCTGCAGTTCTGCAATTTGCTAACATAACAAGGCCAAATTAGGCCAAAAATCAATCACACGTAAAAATATACATGAATATGGCCATAACTTCCAATTAGTAATTTTATACGAATTTAGACTTACCCAATCATTGTAATATATATATAATCATTACTTAACCCATCTAGCATATTTTTTAACAAGTTACAACACATAATTTGCAAAATCAACACATTTACTTTCACTGTTCTTGAAGGTTTTGAAAATAAAACATGAAAATTGTCACTACGGATTCGTTATAACACCGAATCCGTATATTTAAACTTTGGTCTCTTCGCATCAACATGCATAATAATATACGAGTGTAAAATTTAGGGATAACATACGATCAATACATAAAATATCACGTATAAGGCCATAAGGCCAAAACCCATACTCTGTAAATTTTTGAAATAGCAATTCATAGTATTATGAAACTGATGACATAATAATTCACATAATATATATATATATATAATATATATATATATATATATATATATATATATATAAAATCAAATACGATTTGATACATCTTAACCCATATATAAACTCATAATCAAACCCTTTCTCAATTACAGAGATTTTACAAAATGTATGAAAGCCATTTTTATAAAAACTAATGACGTGAAATTTAGAATTTGGGAAGAGGAGATTACCCTGAGAATAAGTATAGATTAGTAGGGGATAATTTCTTCTCAACTCTTCTTCAATCAAAATTCTTTCTCAACACTTCTAAATCTCTCTCTGAAACTCTCTCTGTTTCTACTTTTCTAGACTTAAGAAAAATGAAGAAATAAAAGAAGACGTATGATATAATAAGAGAACTGACGCACTGAGTGGTCAGTTAACCCAATAATGGGTAACTGCTCCAACTCTTTATAGGGCCTTGTTTGGCTAGCAAAATAGATTTAAAAACCATTTAATTTAATAAAGCTTTATCATATAGTTTAATTAATGTCACACTCCTTCATAAAATAAATCAATATCTTATTTAATTTATTTTAAATAAAATATAATAATTTCTCATAATTTTACATAGTCACATTATTAATTTTCTCATTAATAAATAATGTCAAATTATTAACTCTCTAATTAATAATTAAATTAATTAAATAACATCATGCTTAATTAAATATTTTATTTAATTCGATAAGCTCACATAATTACATATTTGAATAATAATTATTCTCTACAGTAATTTAATAAATGTAACACATAATTAAATTAATCTACCACAATTGCATCAAATAATTATTTAATCCAATAATTAAATCATCGAAAAATATTTATTTAATTAAATAAATATTAAAATTAATTTACAAAAAATCTCGTTCGTCACATCTTTCACCCCTTAAAAGGATTCTGTCCCCAGAATCACGACTCAATAAATTCGACCCGTTACATTCTCCCCTCCTTACAAAGATTCTGTCCCCAGAATCGCTTACACATAATTTAAGTAAATAAATGAGGGTAATTCTTCATCATATTTTCTTCGAGTTCCCACGTAGCTTCTTCAGCGTTGTGGTTCCTCCAAATTACCTTAACAGAAGGTATAACTTTATTTCTGAGAACTTGTTCTTTACGGTCGACAATTTGGACAGGAATTTCTTCGTAAGATAAGTCTTTCTCAAAATACAGGGGTTCGTATTCAATTACATACTTGTAATTGGCTTTGTAGGGTCGTAACACAGAAACATGAAAGACGTTGTGGACATTCTCGAGTGCTGGAGGTAAAGCTACCTCATACGCGACTTCTCCGATTCTTCGTAATACTTCAAATGGTCCAATGAATCTTGGGCTCAATTTCCCTTTCTTTCCGAACCTGATCTTCCCCTTCCAGGGAGAGACCTTCAAGAAAACATAACTACCTGATTCAAATTCGATAGTTTTACGATGTGGATCAGCGTATTTCTTCTGTCGATCTTGAGCTGCTACCAGTCATGCTCGGATCACTTTGACTATTTCTGCCGTCTGCTGTACCAATTCTGGCCCTATCAATTGTCTTTCACCAACTTCATCCCAGTAAAGCGGAGTTCTGCACTTTCTGCCGTATAACGCTTCGTAAGGCAGCATGCCAATACTAGCGTGATAACTGTTGTTGTAGCCGAGCTCTACTAACGGTAGATGATCATCCCAATTTCCTTTGAAGTCCATCACACAGGCTCTTAGCATATCTTCTAATGTTTGAATCGTTCTCTCGCTCTGTCTGTCTGTTTGAGGGTGGTATGCTGTACTCATTCGCAATTGCGTACCCATGCATTCCTAAAGACGTTTTCAGAAATTCGATGTGAAGCGCGGATCTCTATCAGAGACAATTGACACTGGCACTCCGTGTCTTGAAACGATTTCTTTTACGTATAACCTCGCCAACTGAACTAAGTTGAATCTGATTTTGATCGGAAGGAAGTGTGCGAATTTCGTCAGTCGGTCAACGATAACCCATACTGCGTCGTAGCCTTTCTGAGTCGTCGGAAGGCCAACCACGAAGTCCATTATAATATGTTCCCATTTCCATTCTGGGATCTCTAATGGTTGTAGCAATCCACTTGGTCTCTGATGTTTTGCTTTCACTTTCTGACAGGTCAGACACTTGGCAACACATTCTGTAACATCACGTTTCAAATTCGGCCACCAGAAATGTTGTCTAAGATCTTGGTACAGCTTGGTACTACCAGGGTGAATCGAATATCGTGAACTACGAGCCTCACTTAAAATATCTTCCTTAATCTCTTGTACTGGCGGTACCCAAATTCTACTCTCAAATCTCAGTATTCCTTCCATATCCATCTTAAATCTCGGTTCAGTTCCTTCAAATATATTCTTTGTCACCTTTTTGCATTCATCATCCTGAAGCTGAGCCTCCTTCACTTTATCTAGTAGAGTTGTACCAGATTGCATCTGAAATAGCTTCTCATCAATCTCCATTAGATACTTCACTTCCAATTCCAGTTTCTCTATTTCCATAATTAGCTCTTCCTGAGCAGTTAACATCATCAATTTGTCACGACCTTTTCTACTTGAGGCGTCCGCAACTACATTCACTTTACCCGGATGGTATAAAATCTCACAGTCGTAATCCTTAATTAATTCCAACCATCTTCTTTGACGCATATTCAAATCCTTAAATGTGAAAATATATTTCAGACTCTTGTGGTCCGTATATATTTCATACTTCTCCCCGTAGAGATAGTGCCTCTAAATTTTCAAAGCAAAAATAACTGCAGGTAACTCCAAGTCATGGGTCGGATACCCCTTCTCGTAATCCTTCAATTGTCGTGATGCATACGCAATGACTTTGCCGTTTTGCATCAGCACACAGCCAAGTCCTTTATGCGACGCATCACTAAAAACCACAAAATTGCCTGTATCATCTGGAAGAGATAACACAGGTGCCGTACTCAACCTCTTCTTTAATTCTTGAAAGCTCTCCTCACACTTCTCCGTCCAAACAAATTTCACAGCTTTTTGAGTTAAATTTGTTAACGGAGTTGCGATCTTGGAAAAATCTTAAATGAATCTTCTATAATATCCTGCTAATCCAAGGAAACTTCTTACTTCCGATGGTGTCCTCGGCTGATCCCAGTTAATCACGGCTTCTATTTTGGATGGATCTATCGAAATTTCATTTTTATCAATCACGTGACCAAGAAATTGTACTCGCTCGATCCAGAATTCACATTTCAAAAATTTAGCGTACAACTTCTCCCTTCTCAATATCTCCAACGTTAATCTCAAATGCTCTTTGTGTTCTTCCTTGGTTTTCGAATATACCAAAATATCGTCTATAAATACCACCACGAATTTGTCCAAAAATGGCTTGAACACACCATTCATTACTCCCATAAATGCTGCAGGAGCATTCGTTAGACCAAACGACATTACTAAAAATTCGTAGTGACCGTATCGCGTTTTGAACGCTGTCTTCGGTACATCCTCTGGCCTCACCTTCAGTTGGTGATAACCACTCCTCAAGTCTATCTTAGAAAAGTATCTTGCTCCCTTTAATTGATCAAACAGATCGTCGATTCTCTGTAATGGATATCTATTCTTAATTGTGACCTTGTTCAGTTCTCTATAGTCAATGCAGAGCCGCATCGATCCGTCCTTCTTTTTCACAAACAACACCGACTCTCCCCACGGCGATACGCTTGGTTGAATGTACTTCTTGTCCAGTAATTCTTGTAATTGTACCATTAATTCTTTCATCTCTACTGGTGCCATTCTGTATGGTGCCTTCAATGTTGGAGCAGTTCCGGGTGCCAAATCGATCACGAAATCTACCTCTCCATCTGGTGGAAGTCCTGACAAATCGTCTGGAAATACGTCGACGAAGTCACTCACAATCGGTATTTCTTCTACTTTCGGATTCTCTTTTCGACTGTCGACTATGTAAGCTAAGTATCCTACACAACCTTGTCTTAATAACTTCCTGGCTTGCATCATCGTTAGACAACTCGCTTGTCTAGGCGACTTGCTACTATAAAACACCACCTTTGACGGAGTCATAAGGTTAATACGCTTCTTTTGGCAATCAATTACAGTCCCGTAATTGAATAACCAATTCATTCCCAAAATAACATCAAATTCCCCAAGTCGAATAGGGATAAGATCTACATTCATGATATTACCCTTAATATCCACTCTACAGTTCTTATACACGTACTTAACAGGAATTATCTCTTTATTCGCAATTTCTATATTCATGGGATATTCCAATTCATCCATAAGCAAATCTAAACTATTAGCAAAGTCCTCGGATATAAAGGAACAAGTAGCACCCGAATCAAATAAAACATAAGCATTAATTTCATTGATCGGAATGATAGCTGACACCACATCACGAGACTGGATTGCATCCTGCACCATCATATTAAAAGTTCTGGCGGTCGGTCGGTTTGTTGCAGGTGGTCCGGTGATGGTTAAGGTATTTCCACTGTTATTTCCACGGTTACCTCCTGATACTGCTCCTCCTGATCGCTTCTTAGGGCAGTCTCTTGCTAGATGATCTTTCGAACCACAGTTGAAACAAGCACCCTTCTTTGGGTTTGGATAGTTTGGTGCTATGTGGCCTTCCTGACCACAATTGTAGCACACTCGCTTCCCTTTCATGAAAACTCCCAGATGAGCTTTTCCGTAGTTTGAACACGCTTCGATCTTCTTTTTCTGCACTCCTTGTTGACTTCCAGCTGACGAGTTATCCGTCCACTTTCTCTTCTGATTATTATTATTCCCAGTGCTACTCCCACCAGTCTTGTTATTACCTTTATTCTCACTCTTCTTCTTCTTCTGTTCTTGATTATACTTGGTAACCGCATCGCTTCCTCCTTCAGCGAGAATGGCCTTTTCCAGTACTCTGGCAAATGTGTTTATCTGAAACATTGAAACTTTACTGTATACCCAAGGCTTTAGTCCTTGTTCGAATCTTCTGGCTTTTCTCTTGTCCGTATGTACTTGATACAGGGCAAACCTTGCCAACTCGTCAAATTTAGCCGCATAGTCAGGTACGCTCATATTTCCCTGCTTCAACTTTAGAAATTGAACCTCCATCTGGTTCTGTGAACTGGTCGGGAAATACATTTCGAAGAACATCTCTTTAAATCTCTCCCACATAATTACACCTTCACCTCCTCGTACTTTGTTTGCTTTCCACCAGTAGCTAGCCTCAGACTTTAGCATAAACGTTGCAAAAGCGGTCTTCTGGTCTTCTCTAACCCTAGCAATGTCGAAAACCTTCTCCATCTCCATAACCCACGTTTGAGCCTCGATCGGGTTCCTGGAACCTTTAAACTCTGGCGATCCCACCGCCTTGAAATCTTTAAACATAGTATTTGGTGGAGCTTGAGGTTAATTATTCATGGCTCCAGTCAGTAAGTTCACCAACTGCTGAACGGGATTAGCATTGACGTTATTGTTATTATTGGTAGACTCTTCTTGAGCTGGTTGACACTGTTGTCTTCTCCTTGGCGGCATATTTTTGTTAAATAAACGCTTATTAGAACTTTATTTATTTCTCTAAATAGTTAAGGCATTACTCAACAATTTAACATACTCATTTAACACATCATCTCAAACAATTTGATATATTTTCATTCAAATCAAAAGTTTTAACATCAAACTATAGCATCACTGCTATTTACAACAACTATCCTGGAATAAAGAATCCACAGGATTTAAAACATTAAAATATTCTTTCGTTCATAAACACGTTAGAATTTACATCTAAAAACTAATTAAGTTCTTCACATAATTAAGCAAATTATATCACTGCCGGTTAAGGTGCTGAATAGCCTTGCTACGCTCCTCTTCTAAGATGC